>CM061532.1:148772860-149222056 GCA_030545055.2 Neoaliturus tenellus | reverse complement strand
TTTAGGATTAAATAAAAACAAAAAATATTATTCCAAAAATACCTAGAAAAAGAATAAATATTACAAATAAATTATGTCCTTATCCATATAAAGAAATAAATCCAATTAACACTATATTTTTTAAAAGTATTAAAAAAAGAAAACAAGAATTAGAAGAAATAGATATACAGACAAGAAAAAAAATCTATACAGAAAAAATTACAAAATATACAAAAAGAATATAAGAGTATTTTAGAAAAAGACAGACAAATTAAACAAATAGAAGATGAGTTAATTAATTATTTTTCTAAACAATGGAAAGAATTAAGTATAAACAATAATTATAAAATATCTGCATTTGTTGTAAATAATAAAAAATAAATATCCATATGTTGGTGTTTTAGGTGAAACAAATAATGTTAAATGTGTATATTATATAAAAGGTTTTATAAAAAAATAAATTTATAGAATTAAACAATAATAAAGACAAATTAAAAGAAAAAGGATTTATTTTATTCCATATAATGGTTTAAATATAATTTACTATCCAATAGATAAACCAATTATGGAAAATACAAACAAATGGTCTAACAACTTTTAATGGACATTCTTTTCAAAAAATTATAACTTTAAATGCATTGATGTTTTTAAAGATAAAGAAAATATAATTTATAGTGAAAAAGATAGAAACAAAGCTGATTATTTTAAGAATGGAAGATATTATTGGAAACTGTTAAAGTAAAAGATTGTAAAAGATTAGAAAATTTAGACAATGGATTAGAATTAAAAATAACTAATTTAAAAACAATTTATTATAGAAATAAAGAAAGATACATCTTAAATTTGAAATAATCCAGATTGTTTTATATCTAATTATTGGTTAGAAAAGAAATACAAGATAGAAAATTTGATTTAAATATAAAATAAATTTAAAACTGGATAAAATTAAAATAACACCTAATAACCATACGGAAAGATTAGTATTTATTGCTTAAAATCAAAATATTCTGGTAATTTAATATTGTTTTCTTTTATATATTGTAACATTTCTTTTGGATATGGTTTTTGGTATATTTAAACATTCTTCTATAAATTTATTAATATAATTAAAGCCAAAAAGAATTCTGGATAAATACAATTACTTTCCTTAGGTTCATATTCATAATAAATATTATAATCTAAATAATTATATAATAATATCCATTCTTTCTTGTCTATTTATTTTTAGTATATAAACTTTTTGGATCACAATCCCAAAAACAAATATCTTTAGGTAAATTTAAAAATATACATTATTTATTTGAAATAATTTTTTATTAAAATTTTTGTTTTGTTTATTTTAGGAAAATAATACCTACAATCCATTTTAAATAATTTTATTTTATTTTATAATATTTTAATAAATTTTAAGATTTACTTAATTATCTTCTTCTTTTTTATCAGTTCTATCTTAAAATAAATTATTAACATGGATACAGACAATAAAGTTTGTATTAAATGTAATATATTAAAAAGATCTTGATGAATTTGGCAAAAAGTTAGGACAATAAAAAAATATTAGTTTTAAAGATAAAAAGAAGTTAATAATAACACCAAATCTATAAGAATTAATTAATAAAATAATAAGTTTTTACAAAAAAACATGTTTTATAATGATAGTAACTTATATTAACTATAATGAAAAACATACAAAACTTATTAAAAAATAGGTAGGACCCAAAATGGGTCCCATATAAATTATAATATTTAATTTAAAAATTGTAAAGGAGGTAACCTTATTATACAATAAAAACTTAAGGGAAACAAAACGTTACCCTTTAAACATTCAAAAAATATTCATAAGATAATAATTATGTACAAATTTGAGACCCGTCTTAAAGACTGGTCTGACCTATAATGAAAAACAAACTATTTTTATAAATAAATCTAGATTATATAAATTAATTATAAAATAAAAAAGATACTAAATTATTTAAAAAATATATTGATAAATGATTAAAACTTAAAATAAATAAATCAAAACAAACAATTAAACATGACAAATTTAATAATAAATTATTTAATATTTAAATTTATTAAAGAAAAATATATTAAAACTTTAAAAAATGTTAGGGGTAGTAATATGCTACCTCAAGAAAATATTCAAAAATATACATAAATTATAGTATAAATTCAATATCACATGTCTATAAATTATCAATATAATTTTGATTATTTTATAATATTTTACAAATTTTAAAATTTACTTATCTTATTTTTCATCAGTTCTATCTAAAAAATAAATTATTATTAAATGAATACAGACAATAAAGTTTGTACTAAATGTAATACATTAAAACATCTTGATGAATTTGGTAAAAAATTAGGACAATATAGAACTATTTGTAAAATTTGTATAAATAAAGATGCCAAAAACAGATATTATAAAAATAAAACCAACATAAATTATTATGAATTTTATAAAAAAGAAACAAAAAATATAGTTGAATCTGATAAATATGATTTTAAAGAAAAAGAAAGTAATAGTTTACAAAATAATAAAAATTGTAAAGTATGTAAAGGAATAATTATTAAATATTGTAATGGTAAAAAGAAAGAAACATTTAAGATAATTTGTAGAGGCTGTAAACAGACAATAACAATAATATCTAATTAATTTAAAAAAATATATGTTTATTTAAATATATTTAATTATGAATCTATAAGTTTTTTAAGTTTTTCATCAATAGCTTCTTTTGTGTTTAATAAAATTTGTATTTGATGTTCTATAGATAATTGTACAGTAGCAATTCTTGTCTCACAATGATCTTTTGATTTATAAGCAATTATTCTTAAAACTTCAAAATTATTATCATCATTATTTTCTAATTGTTTTATAGCATCTTGATAACTTTTTAGTTTTTGATAATCCATATTTAAATTTAAAATTTTAAAATATTTTTTCAATAACACATTTTAATACAAAACATATAATGGTTCACTTTTCTTTGATTTGGTTCAGTAAAAGTGCACTGTTTTAACTAATCAATGAATTCGGTTCAGTAAAAGTGTACCACTTGTAACTAATCAGTGAAACACTTGAACTGTTTATGAGTTTGATAAAACCACTTTAGATAAATCAGTTTTCTAAAGTGGAAAAGTACTTCACTAAAAGTGGACTGTTTCAATAAAAATTGGAAAATAGTTTACTAAAAGTGTACCGTTTCTTTAAAAACTGAAAAAAATTCAAACAATCTATTTTAAATAATTTTATAGTGTTTAAAAAGAAAATTAGTAGAATTCTAATTATTTAAATTAATAAATAGCTAGTTTCTACTAATGTTTAATAATTTATCTTAATATATATATTTAAAAAATATACATACAAGATAACAATTTATATACAAATTTTTTTTATTAAATAATATGTTTTACAAAAACAAGAACTAGTTTAAGGATATTTTGAGTAGTTTAAAAAAAATCAAATAAAAGACTACAGTTTTTCATTGTTTATGTTAATTGTGTTTATGTTAACATGATTTGTGTTTGTGTTAACATGATTTGTGTTTGTGTTAACATGATTTGTGTTTTGTGTTAACATGATTTATGTTTGTGTTAACATGATTTGTGTTTTGTGTTAACATGATTTATGTTTGTGTTAACATTATTTGTGTTTATGTTAACATGATTTATGTTTAGTATTTTTTTAATTATAAATTTTTATTATTATGTTTAGTTTTAAAAAGTTGTTTTAATTCTTCTAAGAACTTGAATAATCTATCAAATAGTATTAAAAAATATTTCTTTTATAAAATAATATTAAAAATTAAAACTTGAATAATCTATTGAATAAAAAAAATATATATATATAATATAATAAAAATATAAATTAAGATCTAATAGAGTAAATTATAAAATATCAAACATTGAATATGAAATTTCTACAAATACATTATCTTTGTTTAACATATATTTTTTATCTTTATCAAGATATAAATGTATATTTTTTCTTATAAAATTTAATAATTTTTTTATATCTGGATATTTAGATAAAATACTTTTATTATTAAATAATATATTACTTATATTTAATAATGTTTGTTCATTGTCTTTAAATAATTTATTTATTTGTTTTCTGTCTTTTTCTTTTATATTTAATTCTTTTAATTTTACAACACAATATTCAAAATCTTCGTAATTTTTAAATAAATCAATATTTTTATTTTGGTTTTTTTTGTTTGATAAAATTTAAAAAGTTTAACATCATTTTAGTTTAACATTTAAATTTTTATTTATTTTTCAATTTTTTTTAATTTTATAAGTTAAAATATGTTTTTATCAGATATTAATATTAAAAATAATTGATCAGGTATAAAAAAATATAAAAATTAATTTAATGTATTAGATATTAAAAATTAATTCAATCTATCAGATATTAAAATACATATATATTTTAATCTATAAGATAAATTAATCATTTATATAATATACATATCTTTAAAAAATGTTTAATATAGAAAGCTTTAAAAACATATTTAAAAATATTATTTATTATACCTATTTTATATTTATTTTTAGTAAAATATTTTTAAAACAAGTTTTAAAAATATTTTACTAAACAAGTTTTTTAAAACAAGTTTTAAAAATATTTTACTAAAAATAAATATAAAATAGGTATAATAAATAATATTTTTAAATATGTTTTTAAAGCTTTTTATATTAAACATTTTTTAAAGATATGTATATTATATAAATGATTAATTTATCTTATAGATTAAAATATATATGTATTTTAATATCTGATAGATTGAATTAATTTTTAATATCTAATACATTAAATTAATTTTTATATTTTTTTATACCTGATCAATTATTTTTAATATTAATATCTGATAAAAACATATTTTAACTTATAAAATTAAAAAAAATTGAAAAATAAATAAAAATTTAAATGTTAAACTAAAATGATGTTAAACTTTTTAAATTTTATCAAACAAAAAAACCAAACTAAAAATATTGATTTATTTAAAAATTACGAAGATTTTGAATATTGTGTTGTAAAATTAAAAGAATTAAATATAAAAGAAAAAGACAGAAAACAAATAAATAAATTATTTAAAGACAATGAACAAACATTATTAAATATAAGTAATATATTATTTAATAATAAAAGTATTTTATCTAAATATCCAGATATAAAAAAATTATTAAATTTTATAAGAAAAAATATACATTTATATCTTGATAAAGATAAAAAATATATGTTAAACAAAGATAATGTATTTGTGGAAATTTCATATTCAATGTTTGACATTTTATAATTTACTCTATTAGATCTTAATTTATATTTTTATTATATTATATATATATATTTTTTTTATTCAATAGATTATTCAAGTTTTAATTTTTAATATTATTTTATAAAAGAAATATTTTTTAATACTATTTGATAGATTATTCAAGTTCTTAGAAGAATTAAAACAACTTTTTAAAACTAAACATAATAATAAAAATTTATAATTAAAAAAATACTAAACATAAATCATGTTAACATAAACACAAATAATGTTAACACAAACATAAATCATGTTAACACAAAACACAAATCATGTTAACACAAACATAAATCATGTTAACACAAAACACAAATCATGTTAACACAAACACAAATCATGTTAACACAAACACAAATCATGTTAACATAAACACAATTAACATAAACAATGAAAAACTGTAGTCTTTTATTTGATTTTTTTTAAACTACTCAAAATATCCTTAAACTAGTTCTTGTTTTTGTAAAACATATTATTTAATAAAAAAAATTTGTATATAAATTGTTATCTTGTATGTATATTTTTTAAATATATATATTAAGATAAATTATTAAACATTAGTAGAAACTAGCTATTTATTAATTTAAATAATTAGAATTCTACTAATTTTCTTTTTAAACACTATAAAATTATTTAAAATAGATTGTTTGAATTTTTTTCAGTTTTTAAAGAAACGGTACACTTTTAGTAAACTATTTTCCAATTTTTATTGAAACAGTCCACTTTTAGTGAAGTACTTTTCCACTTTAGAAAACTGATTTATCTAAAGTGGTTTTATCAAACTCATAAACAGTTCAAGTGTTTCACTGATTAGTTACAAGTGGTACACTTTTACTGAACCGAATTCATTGATTAGTTAAAACAGTGCACTTTTACTGAACCAAATCAAAGAAAAGTGAACCATTATATGTTTTGTATTAAAATGTGTTATTGAAAAAATATTTTAAAATTTTAAATTTAAATATGGATTATCAAAAACTAAAAAGTTATCAAGATGCTATAAAACAATTAGAAAATAATGATGATAATAATTTTGAAGTTTTAAGAATAATTGCTTATAAATCAAAAGATCATTGTGAGACAAGAATTGCTACTGTACAATTATCTATAGAACATCAAATACAAATTTTATTAAACACAAAAGAAGCTATTAATGAAAAACTTAAAAAACTTATAGATTCATAATTAAATATATTTAAATAAACATATATTTTTTTAAATTAATTAGATATTATTGTTATTGTCTGTTTACAGCCTCTACAAATTATCTTAAATGTTTCTTTCTTTTTACCATTACAATATTTAATAATTATTCCTTTACATACTTTACAATTTTTATTATTTTGTAAACTATTACTTTCTTTTTCTTTAAAATCATATTTATCAGATTCAACTATATTTTTTGTTTCTTTTTTATAAAATTCATAATAATTTATGTTGGTTTTATTTTTATAATATCTGTTTTTGGCATCTTTATTTATACAAATTTTACAAATAGTTCTATATTGTCCTAATTTTTTACCAAATTCATCAAGATGTTTTAATGTATTACATTTAGTACAAACTTTATTGTCTGTATTCATTTAATAATAATTTATTTTTTAGATAGAACTGATGAAAAATAAGATAAGTAAATTTTAAAATTTGTAAAATATTATAAAATAATCAAAATTATATTGATAATTTATAGACATGTAATATTGAATTTATACTATAATTTATGTATATTTTTGAATATTTTCTTGAGGTAGCATATTACTACCCCTAACATTTTTTAAAGTTTTAATATATTTTTCTTTAATAAATTTAAATATTAAATAATTTATTATTAAATTTGTCATGTTTAATTGTTTGTTTTGATTTATTTATTTTAAGTTTTAATCATTTATCAATATATTTTTTAAATAATTTAGTATCTTTTTTATTTTATAATTAATTTATATAATCTAGATTTATTTATAAAAATAGTTTGTTTTTCATTATAGGTCAGACCAGTCTTTAAGACGGGTCTCAAATTTGTACATAATTTATTATCTTTATGAATATTTTTTGAATGTTTAAAGGGTAACGTTTTGTTTCCCTTAAGTTTTTATTGTATAATAAGGTTACCTCCTTTACAAATTTTTAAATTAAATATTATAATTTATATGGGACCCATTTTGGGTCCTACCTATTTTTAATAAGTTTTGTATGTTTTTCATTATAAGTTAATATAAGTTACTATCATTATAAAACATGTTTTTTTGTAAAAACTTTATTATTTTATTAATTAATTCTTATAGATTTGGTGTTATTATTACTTCTTTTTATCTTTAAAACTAATATTTTTTTATTGTCCTAACTTTTTGCCAAATTCATCAAGATCTTTTAATATATTACATTTAATACAAACTTTATTGTCTGTATCCATTTAATAATTTATTTTAAGATAGAACTGATAAAAAAGAAGAAGATAATTAAGTAAATCTTAAAATTTATAAAATATTATAAAATAAAATAATTTAAAATGGATTGTAGGTATTATTTTCCTAAAATAAAACAAAACAAAAATTTTAATAAAAAATTATTTCAAATAAATAATGTATATTTTAAATTTACCTAAAGATATTTGTTTTTGGGATTGTGACCAAAAAGTTTATATAACTAAAAATATAATAGACAAGAAAGAATGGATATTATTATATAATTATTTAGATTATAATATTTATTATGAATATGAACCTAAGGAAAGTAATTGTATTTATCCAGAATTCTTTTTTGGCTTTAATTATATTAATAAATTTATAGAAGAATGTTTAAATATACAAAAACCATATCCAAAAGAAATGTTACAATATATAAAAGAAAACAATATTAAATTACCAGAATATTTTGATTTTAAGCAATAAATACTAATCTTTCCGTATGTTTATTAGGTGTTATTTTAATTTTATCCAGTTTTAAATTTATTTTATAATTTAAATCAAATTTTCTATCTTGTATTTCTTTTTCTAACCAATAATTAGATATAAAACAATCTGGATTATTTTCAAATTTAAAGATGTATCTTTCTTTATTTCTATAATAAATTGTTTTTAAATTAGTTATTTTTAATTCTAATCCATTGTCTAAATTTTCTAATCTTTTACAATCTTTTACTTTAACAGTTCCAATAATATCTTCCATTCTTAAATAATCAGCTTTGTTTCTATCTTTTTCACTATAAATTATATTTTCTTTATCTTTAAAAACATCAAATGCATTTAAAGTTATAATTTTTTGAAAAGAATGTCCATTAAAAGTTGTTAGACCATTTGTTTGTATTTCCATAATTGGTTTATCTATTGGATAGTAAATTATATTTAAACCATTATATGGAATAAAAATAAATCCTTTTTCTTTTAATTTGTCTTTATTATTGTTTAATTCTATAAATTTATTTTTATAAAAACCTTTTATATAATATACACATTTAACATTATTTGTTTCACCTAAAACACCAACATATGGATATTTATTTTTATTATTTACAACAAATGCAGATATTTTATAATTATTGTTTATACTTAATTCTTTCCATTGTTTAGAAAAATAATTAATTAACTCATCTTCTATTTGTTTAATTTGTCTGTCTTTTTCTAAAATACTCTTATATTCTTTTTGTATATTTTGTAATTTTTCTGTATAGATTTTTTTTCTTGTCTGTATATCTATTTCTTCTAATTCTTGTTTTCTTTTTTTAATACTTTTTAAAAATATAGTGTTAATTGGATTTATTTCTTTATATGGATAAGGACATAATTTATTTGTAATATTTATTCTTTTTCTAGGTATTTTTGGAATAATATTTTTTGTTTTTATTAATCCTAAATTATTTAAATTTATATCTTTTGGAATTGTAGAAAATACAGTATTTGATTTAGAAAAATATGTTTTTCCTTCTTTTATAAAACATTTATGTTTAATAGATATTTTATTGTCTTTATCTTCTTTTATATAAATATAATTAATTGGTAATAAATTAAAACTAAAAGCAGACAATACATAATTTATTAATTTGTTTCTTTCTTCTTTATTATTTGGTAGTTTTATTTGTATACCTGTCAATTTTTTTGTATTCAAATTTCCATAATAAACATATTGTAAAATATCTTTAAAAACTAAACAACAACTGTTTTGTAATAAATCTGTTAATTTATTCCATATTTTACATAATGGTACAGAATAAAAAGGTGCATCTTTAAAATATTTTCTATTTTGTTTTAATAAATTTATACAATCATCTAATGGATCAAATTTTTTGTCTGTTTGGAAATTTTCATTAACGTAATTGTAAATAGTTGCTTCTAATCTTGTTATTCCATTATTTTTTCCTAAATCACTATTAAATGTTTCTTTTAATCTTTTATCAGGACAATTTACAAAATTTATAATATGATTACCTAATTTTTTATTAATACCAGGACTTGTTAATTGACAGACAAATTTATTATATATTTTTGTTCTAGAATTATGACTAATCCATGTTAAACAATCTTTACCAACAGTTTTATTATTGTCTACAATTATTTTACAACCTTTTTTATATTCACCTTCTTTACAAAAATTATAGTTTTCTATTAAATATTCAATCATTTCTTCTTTATCAAAAATACCAGAAAAATCTTGTGTTATATCTAAATCAAGTAGATAATAATGTTCTATTTCTAATTCTTTTAGTATTTTTGGTAATTTTCCTAATAATGTTAATAATTTTACATCTGCTAATTCAATTTTATATGGTATTGCAACTGGTTTTTTATATTTTTTATAAATAATTTTATAATCCTTGTCTATAATTTGTTCAACCCCTTTGATTGTATTTGTATTAGAATTTAATAATTGTGGTAATTTTGCTTTTACACCATGTTTTGCTAATGAAAATCTAGAAAATTTACTTCTTAAATAACTATTAAATGAACCACATGCATCTTTTTTTAATAATTTTCCTTCTAAATCTGTAGAATCTGTTATTTTAACAATCATAATATTATCACAAAATGGTTCGGTAATTGGTTTAAATTTGTTTAATTTTTGTTCATTTTTTGTATAATCAATATCACCAATATTTGTAATTAAATTATTATTATATAAATTTTCTATAAGTAACCATAATCCAAATCTTTCATTTGTTGGTTTTATTTTATTTCCAAGTAATTCTGTAATAGTATATTTATAAGTATCAGATTTTTTATTTTCAGCTACCATTTATTAAGAATATTTTTTACTTAGAAATTTTAAATTAATAAAAAAGTTGTTATTGTCATTACAAAACAAAAAGATTTAACATATTTTCTTAACATTTATTTAGGATTATCTAATAAAACTGTATTGTATAAATTTATTTTAAACCTTAAAGCTTAGATAAAAAGTAAAAAAAACATAACAAAATTAAGAAATATCATAAATTTTTTAAGGTAGCTGAAATTTTTTTATCAAAATTTTAGAATTTTTTTCATAATTTTCTTAATTATTTTAAAAAAAATAATGTATTTTTTATATAATTTTTAAAAATTTTAATGGTAGCTGAAAAATAGCATAGCAACCCTATTATCTTACCTATTTGAACTAAATAGGTTTATTTTATTAAATTTGCACAATAATTACTATAATTAGTATATATTTTGACCTGGGACCATGATAATTTCAGATTTCAAAAAAAATATATAAAATTTGAAATTTTTTTTAATAGAACTTAAAATATTCATTCATTAAAACAGTTAAAGAATAGAATAAGAAAGACTTACATTTAATTATTACAAACATTAAAACATTTGATGATAAAGAAACTATTCTAGTTTAATTTGAATAATTATTCAGTATTCGACAAAATTTTACTTGTTTTAGAAAAATTTTTATTCTGAAGACAATTTTATGTAAATTTAGGCATATTTGTAAAAATTTCATGAAATTTGCATATTTTTCATAAAAATTAGAATAATGTTAGACTACAAATTGGCCAAAAAATGGCAAAAATATTGCATAATTGTATTAAAAAACTGTGAAATTTGTTTGATTTTTGATTGTCTCCAAAAGTGTCCTAGGAACCCCATAGTACTATCTACTTATATATATATATATTAAAAATAAAATAAAAATACCTGAGTACCCTTTTGATTCTATTTTTTATTTATAGACCAACATGTTTCGGCGATAATGCCATTTTCAAGGTCTTAGTACATAACCTAGTTCAGAAATATCTTTAATAAACTAATATTTTCTTTTCTAAACACATGATTCATATTCCATGTGTTATTTTTTCTTAGTTGGTGTAGTCTTCTTATCTTTATATTCTTTTATTTTGTCAAAAATCGGGTTTCTTTGTTCTATTTGCATTATATTCAGTAAATTGTCTTTGTCCTTTAATTTATTTAAGTAGATGTACAATTCTTCTTTAGTATTCATTTTATTTCCTTTTTCTTCAATTGTCAATACTTCTAGGCTTTCATTCAAGCTTCCATAACTATGAAGCCTAGAAGTATTGACAATTGAAGAAAAAGGAAATAAAATGAATACTAAAGAAGAATTGTACATCTACTTAAATAAATTAAAGGACAAAGACAATTTACTGAATATAATGCAAATAGAACAAAGAAACCCGATTTTTGACAAAATAAAAGAATATAAAGATAAGAAGACTACACCAACTAAGAAAAAATAACACATGGAATATGAATCATGTGTTTAGAAAAGAAAATATTAATTTATTAAAGATATTTCTGAACTAGGTTATGTACTAAGACCTTGAAAATGGCATTATCGCCGAAACATGTTGGTCTATAAATAAAAAATAGAATCAAAAGGGTACTCAGGTATTTTTATTTTATTTTTAATAATTGTAGTAGCCCTCTTAAGTGAACTCAATTTCCCTATATATATATATATATATATATATATATATATATATATATATATACAGTGCTCAATTTCAGGGGGAACGCGGCAGAACAACGTTCCCGTGCCTTTTAAAAAAAAATAAAAACTACCCCCCGTCGCAGCAGACCTGCGTACTCAGCGAATTTCCAAATTAGTAATATTAATTTTGACCAGATAAACCTGTAAACCTAATATGATCACATGCTCATAAAAAAGGAAATAAATGTCTATTCTCCTTATGATAAATATAGGGAATGAGTATGCAGGTATGCTGCCATGGGGAACACCAAAAGTATTTTTTATTATAAAAATATTTTATTTCGACCATATGAAGCCATATACTAAGTTTCATCAATATCTGTCCATAAATAAAGAAGTTTGCTTATTCTCCATATAACATGGGAAAAGAGTATGCAGGTTTGCTGCCATGATAAGCACAAAAACCAAGATTTTTTTACTATAAATGGATGAATCTCAACCAAATGAAGCTGATTACCAAGTTTCATCCAAAAATATTAGTTAATAAGTGAAATATTAACACATTCTTATTCTCCATAAGATTAACATTGGAGCCACAAAATACAATGTACGGTACTGTCTTTAGACTTTTTAATATCTCGGTAACCAATGTAGATAGAGCAAAGCTTCAAAGTACTAAATTGTGTGTGTTTTTTTTAGCTTAATCCAATAGTCAAAATAATAATTTCAAATTTTTAAAATTTACATATGAAAAATGTAAAAAAAAAAACCATTTTTGGGATACAAAACCCCCCAAAACTACCCCTTCCGGTAGGCCGATATGTCTGGTTTACGAACTCATCCGAATAAACGTCGGATTACACATCTATATCAAATTTGGTCTCGATCGAACCATTTTTACGAGAGTTATCGTGTCTAGGGACACACACACATATATATATATATATATATATATATATATATATATATATATATATATATATATATAAATTTTAATGACTATTTTTTTTTTTTCTCTGGGCACCTCAAAACGAAAAAGTAACATGGTCCCGGGCTTAGGTCTTACCATGAGACCTACGGTAATAGCTTATTCCCTATGGGAAATTCGCTAAAAAGTAAAATTATTATTTTAGAAACTAAGGGAAAGCCTTAATCAAGTATAGACCTTAAAGTCAAGTATACTGCAATTAAAATTGTGCGATGAAAACAATCGAATCAACAATGATGTTGGGATAATAAATTTATCATAATAATAATCTAACCTAACAATCTAACCATTTACCTCCTTCACTTTTATTGACAGCGATGTTTATAACAACTAAATCAATGGTGTTTGGAAACATTAAAAACACATATTCCCTCAATACAATTACAAAAAATACTTTTCTGATTCATATTTGGCAGCATTTGTGTGACGCCATTTTCTTCTCACAATTAAGATACACCTACGCACAACAATTTTAATTAGTTTATTTTGTGTTGTTTTTTTGGTAATATTACAGGTTACATTAGCTAAAATTTGTACTTGTTTTTGTTATTTTCAGTTACTTGTTTGCAATATATATGTTTTATTGTAAGTTTAATTAGGCTATATTAGAACAAAACTAAATCAGGTGATAAAATCGTTATCGGATCGTGTAATTGTATCGTTGATAGAATAGCAATTTTAATCGCAATATCAAAATTTTCACATCGATAATAACGGTGGAGTCGGATAACGAAGTTTCGCCAAAAATAATTTCCTAAAACTTGATTTAAAACAATGAATAATATAATCTTGAAAATTTCTAAAGAAAGAAAAATTAAAGGAGTTAGCTTAATTCTGAATTATACCGTACTCATGGTGTACCCGTACATTTCATTCCTGTGGAGCCTAAAAGTTATTAATTAGGGACAAGTTAAGACTTTAAAGATACCGTATCCCCAATTAACACCCCTGCACAGCAGGTAGGCCTAAGCCTTTCCCTACAGAAAAACTGTTGGTAAACAATACACTTTGGCATACTGTAAGCTTAATGGTTATTTTCAACATTAGATTTACCTTGTCACTCACTAGGAATAAATTAAAAGTTAAACATGTTAGGCTATACATATTGCTTGAAATTAAGATGAGTAGCTTATTCTACTGCTTAACACGTGATTTGACACCAAATTTACAGTGTTACAAATGTCTTATTAAAACCTCAAAACAAGTACCAAACTTGAACCAGACACTGGACAGACCCATAAATTCCGGACTGTCTGGGGTAAATGCGGACGGACTTTGGTAAACCTAGCTCTTTGTATGCTGTATTTGTGGTAAATACTTGTTGAACTATCTTAATCTATAAAACATCTGGAAAACCTGTATCCGAAAAGGCAATTTCACAAATATAACCAGTTTACAGATGTACCAAAGTAACCTAGGCTACTGTGATTAAGTTATAGACATCACAAAAATCTAAGATTTTTTCCTTCTTAAATTTGGAATGGGTTGGTTTTTGGTAGGATAAACTCATTCTATTTTATTTTTATATCTTAACCCTTTATCTTCATTTGGACCACATATAGACTCTTGTAGGAGCATGTGACTAGTCATGTCTCGAAGACTTCTAAATTTGTTGTTGTACTAATTAAAACTACAGGTAGGCCCCACAGACTAGGCACCAGACAGACCCTTAAATCCCAGACCGGCGAAACTTTGTTATCCGTCTCCACCTTTATTATAGATGTGGAAATTTCGATATTGCGATTGACATTGCTATCATATCGATGATACAATTAACTTACACGATACGATTACGATTTTATCACCTGATTTAGTTTATTTCTAATATAGCCTAATTAAAGAAACCTTTTGACAATAAAACAAATATATTCGAACAAGTAACTGAAAATAACAACAACAAAAAAGTAAAAATTGTAGCTAACTTAATGTAACCTGTAACAAAGAACAACACAAAATAAACTAACCAAGTTTATTGTGTAGCTGCATCTAAATTGTGAGAAGAAGCAGACTTTGTTATAAATGTAAAATGGCGTCACACCACACAAATGCTGTAAAATACAAATCAAAAAGGTATTTTTATTTTGCTATTGTATTGAGGGAATATGCGTTTTAAATAATCCAAACACCATTGATTTTGTTGTTATAAACATCGCTGTCAATAAAAGTGTCGGAGGTTTACGGTTTCACTGTTAGGTTAGATTATTATTATGATACATTTCTTATCTCAGTATCGTTGTTGATTCGATTGTTTTCATCGCACAATTTCAATCGCAATATCAAAATTTACACATCGATAATAACGGTGGAGACGAATAACAAAGTTTCGCCCCCAGACCAAGGAATTGAAGAAAACCCTCAAGGTCTTCAGCTTTAAGAAATAGAGATTCCAAAACTATTGTCAATCTTATACCTTCCCAAGTGAGGTACGGTATTCCCCGCACAGATAACTGATATAGGCTAGGCCTAATTCAGGATTAATATAATTAAGTAATTTACAATTTTACTAAAACCATTGAGATATTTCAATTAGTATTCAATTTTATAATCTTACACATTTGATAACTTTATGCAGTAGCCTTAAATTTAACTGGGTAACATATAAATAACGGTAGGCCTAGGCTAACTTCCTTACCTAATTTGTTGACTAAAACAGACAGTTTACTCATGGCAGATTTTCATAAGTACGGTAGGCTTAGTTCTTGTTCATAAAAATGTCAATGCACTGTCAAGGACTGTAATAGGCCTAATTCTACGGCATCTGATCACAAACATAATATTAGCGACATGACAGAACTGACTTGACTTCTTAACTTGACATTTCAACTTCAACAACTGAACAACTGTCATTATTATTGTATTATGTTTATTATTCCGTTTTACCGCCCTTTCCTCTTTCGGCTATTTCCCCCTCTCAGCTGACGACTACTGGCACACCAATGAGTGAAGATGTCTATGATGATAAAGAGAAACAAAGAGTTACCTTGTCAATATGTATATAAAGACAATAGACAAATTATCATAGATATATACTAATACACCTGGGGCCCAATTTTTGAATCGAGTGAGTAGTGAGTCACGAGTCACTCGCCAACTCACCTCCTGTCGGACTTTGCTATTTTTGAAACCGTTCAGGTGAGAAGTGAGTTGGGACTCGGCTGGTGAGTTGACTGACGAGATGTATCCGGGGAGAGAATTGGCAACGTTGGATTTTGCCCCATTTTTACAGTAGAAGGGGCAAATCGAAACAAAAATTCGTCTGCATGACGGAGCAGTCGGGCAGAGTAGTAAACATAACCTTATTAATAAAAAATAAACACTACTTGTTTTTACTTACATAATTTAATGTTTATCGGAGGAAAAGCTATCAATTGTGGTTTAAAATTCAGCGGAAAATATTGTTATTTCTTGTTTATTATTAAACATGTTAAGGTATATTAATTTATAGGCATATGGTACATACCTAGTTAGTTCTTCAAAATGTAATATTGGCTAACAGCCTATTTCTAATTTCAATATTGGAACGGATACATTTAGTCACTTAAATTTGTTAAAGTTTATTTGAAAACTGCTTTTTTTATTTCTAGTCCTTTTTGTATTTTGCGATAAACCCATCAGATAATGGATTAGGCCAATTTTATCTACCATAACACAATGAATTAGATAGGCTTTGTGTACCTTCCACATCCAATGAACCTAAACTTTATCAACCTAATTCATAAAGGTTTTAGAAAGTCCTGTGTTAAATAAAATGTATTGAACTTTAGACTTCTTTTAGTAGGTATTTCTTAAGTTTATATGTCCTGGGCATAGTTTTGTATCTCAGGATTATTCTGGACAGATCCACTAACTTTAGAGCCAAAGTTTTTAATCCATATTACATTTAAGTATTGTGGTAAATGTTAAACCATTTTTAAGTAGTTAGGCCTCCACTTCAACTGAAATGTTGAAAATACAAATGGGGAACGGCGCGAGATCCATCATGTGGTGGTTGCAGAGTAGAATAGGCCTATCCTATCAAACTGTGGATCAGTCCACTGTAGTGAGGGTCCACTGAGTGCTTACTCCGGAAAGTTTATCAAAAGTCTGCACTAAAGGTCTATTAAAGCTGAACCGCAATAGCTTAGAACCCTCAACTTAATTATGACTCAGTATTTTTATTTGATATTTATAATCATTTTTTATCCAATTGTTTAATTCTGTAAAATATTGGTTGATATGATGGATATATCGATCGATAATTTTCATTCGAAAGTTCCACCAGGCGTATACGGAAGTGCAGCCACTTTTAGAACTTGGTGGCTAACCAAGCAAGCCACTGAAGTGTTACCTTCTTGAAAGTGTATCACTAACATTAGTTCGCTTCTGACATAGTGCCTAAGCTACTGAACAATTTTACACTTAATAGGAATTAGTCTATGTACCCACCATAGGGAATTGAAAGCCCTTAAGGGAACAACAAATACGGCCTTCTAAACCAGAAAACCAGAGACAACCTCAGTTGATCCCGGTAGCCAGGCGATGACGGCAGAGTACCTCTAAATTCTCAATATCTTCAATTAATCCCCTTCAGAAAACCATGTCTTAGTCAAATAAAAAACTATACATGACTCAAAATAAATGTTTATTATTATATTATACCTCTATAAGCAAATAAAAAATTATCTCTATAACTATTTCAGTACATATCATGCAAAAGAGAGCCCTAAGTATTATGACTGGTCTCAGGGTCAGAGAATCAGTGAGTCAGAAATTTGTTGAACTTGGCATCATGACGATTTTTAATTTGAACAGTTTTATAACAGTTAAGTAAATAAATAAAAAATTGTCTTGTGTGCAACCATAAAAAAATCCATAATAAGTACCGTACTAGCTCAGATTTTGTTGTCGAGCCTCACAGACTGGAATATTTTTTAAAGAAACCATCTTATGTGGGTGTCAAGTTTTTTAAATTTTATTCCTCTATAAATAAGAGATGTATTTTACACTGGGAAGTTTACTAGGCTTTTGAAAGGTTTTTTTTTTAATTGAGAACCTATTTCATTCTTTTGATGAGTTTTCTATAGGCCTAGTTAAGAGATCCTAGGTAATAAGAATTGTATTTATTTATAAATTATTAAGATCAGAATTGTATTGTTTGCCTAAGTGAGTTTGTTACTTTTGTAAATTGTTTTGTATGACTTAATTTTGACACTACTCTGTCTGTAATTTGTATGCAGCTATGAATAAAGATATTTCTTATATCACTATTTTGAGACAGAGACCTAACCCTGGTTAAAAGGTCACAGAGAATCGGTAACACATCCGATGTAGCATCTGTTTGCTGTTACTGTACTGTTGTAGGACTGTAGGCCCTGCTAAGTTATACAGTACTTTTATCTGCAAGTTCATTTAAAAATTATCACTGTACCTCGAACCATTCCTAAAATTAACTTAAATTTGAAGAAAATTTTTTGAGTTACCAAGAGTCAACTGAGTTTAAAGTCTCTAAAAAATATAGACAGGTAGGCCTAAGCTAAATTTAGGGAAAATCAATCCCATAAGTTATTGGTCTTGGGGAATTGCTAGCCATTGCCTGAATTTTCAACTTAAATAATATACCGTAACTGAAAATAACTGTTGTACATTAATACACGAATGGTTACAAATTTCATACCTCCCAAGTTCCATGAGATACTAGAACTATTGCAAACTAACATTGCAAATACTACATCTTTCTGTTTTGTCTCCCATCTCAATTTTACCTTATGACTGACAATTGTGACATGTCTAAGTTTTTCTCCTAACCGTTAAGGTCACCTATTTTATTTAAATAAAATCAAAGAGTCAAAAGCCTGGTTTACACGGGTCGAGTACAGCGGGCGAGTTACTCGGCCCAGTTACTAGACCCAGCTGTTATTTTGTAAAACTCGCCCTTTACTTGACTCGCCGATCTGTCTACACCAAGCGAGTTGGAGAGCGAGTGTCAACTCGCACACTGACTCGACCGCTGTACTCGACCCGTGTAAACCAGGCTAAAGAGTCCAGTTAATGACCCATTATTTCAAATAATTTCTCCCTTTTATAATTTATAAAAATTGTATTCAAACATTACTACCAAGGGACCCATCAAAAATGTATTTTCAGCCCAAAATTAACAGGTTACAGCAGTGATAGGAATGGTCCATGAAAAAACTTAATCACAATGGAGAAATTTTCTTCAAGAGAGGAGTAGATAAGATTTGGGCCCTGTTAAACAAAAATCATTCCGTCGGAAAAACATTAAATAAATAATAATAGTTTTATTTAACTGACAATGTCCAAGAATGCGCGGGAATTTACACATCAGGATTCAAACAATTTTTACTCTTTATTCACTTAATTAAATTTCATTTATTTACCACTCAGCTTTTTCCAATATCAATATTAATCTCAAATAGTGAGGTAAAAGAATGGTTTACAATACCTGCTGTCTAGTAATCCAAGCCCTTGGATCACTAGACAGGAGGTATTGTAAACCATTCTTTTGCTATAAGTACGTGATCCAGTGGCTAATCCATAGTGAAATAGTGAGGGCTTTGTTAAATTATTTAGTTCAATGATGAATACAGTTAACTTATATCTAGATCATTATGTGATAAGGCAAAAATTTGTCATTAGGCTCATCGCTATTGTTGATATTTACAAAAGTAATATTGAGCTCTTGCTAGAGATGAGTGCAACATTTTAAAATTGTATTCTCGGTAACATATTTAAATTTGTAGGAAAAAGGCAAAACAAAACTAGAATAGTATCAATGAATGTGATAAGAAAGTGTATAGTCTATGGAAATAATATCCTAGACAACATGCTTATCATTAAATTTGAGCACAGGCCTACTAAATTTGCTAAATTACACTACTTATTATCATAAGTATAGGATATAATCCTTAAAAAAACCAGTTTAAATTTTAAGTTTTATTTTATTTTTAGAGTCTTATTTTACTTTACACAAAAATAAATAATTCAATTTTGCTTATTTCACATGAAATACGAGTATAAAACAAATATGGACATTATTATCAGACTAATGACAAATATAGTATCTTTCATTAAAGACTGAGTGATGATGAGGATTCTTCGGACAAACTGATTCATCAGCCATCCTCTGCTCTTGGATCACATTATGAAGTAGTAGCTGGAAAAATAACAATGTTGTTAGTACTCTTTGAAAATACTGTCTGAAATATAGTAAGCCTAGTATTTCTTTGTGAAGTCAAATAACAAGAGAATCATCAAACTGCATTCCAAATTGTAGTACATCATTACGATTAATTAGGCCTAATTCAAGATGAAAAACATATTTCTGAATGTCTGGGTTCTCTAATGTGTCTGTAAAGGGTCTAGTCCATTCAAAATAATTGTGTGGTTGAACTGCTGATTATTATTCTCCCCATTTTTACGCTGAAGAATATCCAAAAAATCACAATCAAGGAAATTTAATGCAGCTGCATAATGTCACTTAATACCATTGTTTTACTTTTTCATAACAATTGTGCTTATGTTGACATTTTATATGTAAAAGGAAGTGCTTGCCATGGACATTAGAAGTAAAATGATCCTAATCGGTATTATCTATTTAGAAGTTTAAGGTTGAAATACAAATACAGGTACCAGATGATTATGAATGACAATATGGGAGTGCAGGACATAGGGAGAGCATTTTTTCCAATTGGGAAATTAAATTTGGATTTAAATTTTTTTACAGTGCATTATACAATAAGTTCTTCTAAAAGAGAAGGTCAAAATAGTATTTGTACGATATGAAATACTGCACAGTGCAGTATCACTGGTTTGTGCTCAATTAAGCGTTATTCCTTATATTTGTTTATTCTAGGCAGTTGCATGAAACACCTTACCGTATATCAAATGAGAATGTTCAAATAAGCATGTTCTGAATGCTGAGAAAGTTTCAATGAAATAGCACAAGTTTACTAAAGTAAACATGGTTTCTGTCTATCAAAAATTTTCTTTAATGTGACCCCTGTAACTTAGCGTACCGGTATAAAAATTTTTATGAGAGCTGATAGTCAAAGATAATACCATCTAACAAAAGTGAAAATTCGTTGACCTGAAGCTCTGTAAAAATATAAAATTTATTGACTGAAGGTTATTTAAATTGCAGAAGCGTTTGGACTAAATTGTGATTAGGTTCAGACTTTCACCATTCACCATAATAACTAACCTAAAATTTTTTAAATAAAAAAATAATTACAGTAACGTAAAATTTTTCAATACGCTACCGACTGAAGTAAAAGAATTAATCGAGAGAAAAATTCAAAATGTTACAATCAAGATACTTCGAACATAGCATCATCTCTACTCTACAAATGAATATTTTAAAACGAGGTTAGGACCGTTTTCCGTCAAAACGTTAAAAAATTTCACTGGCGTAGAAAGACACAAAACAAGATTCTTACAAATTAGTAACCTATAAACTTTTGTATAAATAATTATATTGTGATGCATGAATGATGCCTTTTACAATAGGTAAAGATTATTTATTAATTTTTTTAATTGGTCATATTTTAAACTAGATCATGGACAGTTTCATAGATCTTAAATGAGGGCACTGATTCCTAATGATCAGGTACTTATTTTACTAACTACAGGCTACCGCCACAAACCAGTTAATTATAAACCATTCCAAATAACATATTTCATAGAAAACATAGGTGGAAATTTAAGGAAGCATCCATGGGCCTACTACAAGGATTTATCGTGCTGACTACGTTAATAGTTAATGTCTTACATAAAAAAATCACAAAGTTTACAGTTAAATTAAATTGTTGAATGCCAAGGTTGTGGTACAACTATAAATCCTATATACTATAATACGAGCACTGTCTGAAGGGATGTGTGTTCCACGATCTAGAAATCTAGCGGACGTAGATTTTGCTTAAACGTTGAATTTAAGAGCATTTTGGCCCAAAAATAAGTTTTTAAGTTTTTAAATCCTAATTTTTAACATTGGTCTATGGGTTGCTATTTTGGTAACGAAATTACATCGAAAGGTGCGGTATACAAAAATGAAGGAACATTAATGTTAAGCAGTCCTTATGAAACAGCTGTTAACTGTGAAGAGGTAGTTGGTAGAAATTTAATAGCTTTATTACCATGACACTGTAACAAAAGTGAATTCAAACAAACAAGCAAGGCTCGGTTAACCTGGTAATCTCTATGAAAAAGGTAATATGTTCTTTCTAACAAGGCTATTTAGAAATCTAGTAAGAGCCAGCAAAATGCAGGTGTTTGATATTTTCAATGTGTTTTCTAGCTTTCCACGTGGTAAGAACTATAACATTTTAAACAGTGCAGTTTGTTCCTTTAAATACTTGGATTAAATTTGTTTTAAACTCAAATGTATCAATTAAAGCTCTTTCCTTGGCTCTTTTATGAGGACTAGAAAAATGGATCTTTAAAAGGAATTTAAACTCACTGTTTTGTAGCATAACTCAATACATACTTAAACTCATAGATAGAACCAGCTTGGTTCATATTTTATGGCAAAAGAAGGCAATGTTTCAATGTTCCTTATCTCTTTGAGGGACAGTGACATTTTTCCCGTTAGCAGATTTGTTTTTCTTACCTCTCCTCTGCAGCAGAAGATGGCCTTGGTATATTTTCACAGAAGAAACAACACAAGCGCTTCATGCTCCAAGAGTCCAATTTGAAATCTAAAAATAAAATAAAAACTCCTTAGAAAACTTGTTAGGCCTACCGTACTTAATAAGTTTCCAACCTCTAAGAGGCAACAATAAGACAAATAATAATAAAACTGTACAGTATCATCTGATCCACTACCGGTACACTAAAATTCTTACATCAAATTCACCTTAGAATAACTACAAGCACCACAGAGAGTGTAAATGTAATGTACACACGGTATCTGATGTATAAAACACAGATTCTAAAATGAAAGAAGTTAAAAACAAAGATACAAGAAACCACAAATAGATTATTATAAATTTAGTTAAACTTTCACACTTAATCTCTAAAAATGCAATAGGCCAACATGTACTGTACAAATGCTAAGAGCCAGTGTCAAGGCTGTAGGCCTACTAGGCTGAGATGCATTTAATGTGGAAAATTGCGTAGGGATGGCTGTCTTTTGGGATTTTAAACTGAACAACTAAATATTCAACAGAAAAATAGCGCATTTTTGACAAAATATTTATAGAATAACTCAACACTTCTTCCAATTTCTGAAATTCTTTTAAGTTGATTTTCTATTAGAAATAATTGCATAGGCCTACATAAAACTTATAAAAAGTGCCCTGCCTTCTTATTTTTGAACACATAATTGTAGCTTAGGTCTCAGAGTTTTAATAAAATATCTTCAATAACTTTTAAAGAGCAGAGCCTATTACCATTAGCCTAAGTTATATTTTATTATTTACAACAGCTTTTTCGTTGGCCGTAAAGAGGGAATTGACTGTGTGAGAGGAACAAATAATGGGATAATGTGTAATTGCAAACACTGATAGGCCTAATGATGAAATCTAACAAACTTTAACCAACACTAACATAAAAGCCAAAAGCACTGCTGACAATATAATATAGGCTAGGTCTAGCAAGTGGGTTCAATGATCCTGCAAAAATTATATGGAATTATCTGTAACCTAACTTGGGCCTGTGCGTAAAATTTGTGAAAGTAAAATAATTGAGGTAGGCCCTATCCATCTTGGGTTAGTAACCCTCTGAACCGCTTGAAGACCGAAATAAAGTCTCCCAAAATTTATCATTATGATTTAACCAAATAGAGTTTAGGATCTAGATGCACGGCACAATTTTATGTTTCAAGCTAACGTGTCAGTGGCAGGCCTATGCCCAGTGTTCCACAAGTTAACTTAAACAAATAAGGTTGGTAGGGCCTAACTGAGAAGCTGTAATAATAACAAAACGTGCTCTCAAGCAAACTAAGACTATTAACTCACCTTGATAATTTTTGAATAGAGAATTGATTTGGCTGCTCTGTCAGACACTCTTGTTGAGGGTTTGATGGCTTTTCCATCAATCACTTACTCCCAAAAATAATAAATATAAATAATGCTATGATAAGAGACCTAGCCTAGATCACAGTGGCTGCCTAGTCTACCATCAATGAAATGTTGTTTTGAGGATAAAATTGAAGGGATTATTTTAAGTAACAATATACGTGGTAGAATGATAAAATTAAAATAATAAATCAATTTAGGATGTTTAACAGTTAAAAAGTAAAATAAATGCCAATAATAACGTTATTACACAGTTGCAATATGGCGTCGATCAAAATAAAAATGTAAACAAACCGACCAAGAAAAGAAACGGTCGTGAACCTAGCGGCAGATCTGATCGGCATAATGGCGTCCAGTTTCATTTCTTGATTCATCCTCAGTTGGTACTACTGCGTATTTGCCGCCAGGCGTGAAGTTAGCGGCGGATTTGTCCTTGAACCAAATTAAAATGAAAAAATAAAGCATCTATAATTTATCATACATCAGTATGATAAATTATAAACTCAGTATAATACAATACTTTTGACTTTTTGCTTATAATATCTTTGTTAACAGTTTGTAATATCGATTTATATTTTCAAATGTTGAGTCTTAAATGTGTGACGTAAATGAAACTGCAAATAATATATTTGTTGCCTGCAGGACAAGTATGTAATGCAATCTGCCTAACCTGGCCGAAAGGCACTTTAATATTCAAAGGATGAGCGATGGCTTAAATGCGGGGGTTTGTAAGATGTATTAATAAAATCTTGAAAGTTGAAAGATAAAAATGGGAAACATATTGGGTAGTAAGATCCTCAATTAGACATTCGATTACTTTTACTTTTGATTTTTTTCAATTTATTTTTAAATATTATGAAATATTAATTGGTTTTTAAATGTTATTTACTATTTTTAGTACTACTACTATGTTATACTATTATACTACTACTTTTAGCAAAAACTACTAAAGTTTTAAAGCGACCTCTAGAAATAAATAAAGGCGAGGGGGCGAAGCCCAAACAATATGACCTTTTTAAATACGATTCATCACTGCGGAATAAGTTTATCCTAAACTTTAAAATGACACCTCAATCTTAAAAATCGGTTCAGTAGGTTGAGAGAAAAAGGGACGTAACAGACAAAACCCTTCTTAGAAATAAAAAGATAGACGACGTGGCCAGTGCGCAAATTGCGCATTTTATGATTCTGTATGAGTGAAACTCAACTATAGTACGTGAATGTTGATTATGAAGTGACAGAGATTTATTTTTGTTTACTATCTGGCTTTTAAAATGCATCTGAAGGTAATCAGCTGTTAAATTACAATTCACATTAAAGCATTGCAATAGAAGTTGGTCAACATTTTAATGCGCCCTCAAGAAATAAATCAAAGTATTGTATTGTATTGTTTATTGTCAAATATATCACATTCATTCATTAATTAAATTATGATATATGTTGGATTGAGTGTAAACGTTAGCAGGACTGCGGAGAACATAATTACAGCAATTTTCCCCAGTCCTGATACGTTAGTACGAGACAATATGAATGGTTAGAGGTGTCTGAGTCACGGAGGGCTTAATCGAAATGCCATGAAATCGCTGCAAGGACGGCTTTTGCGCCACATTTAAAACCATGTCACACCTAAACAAAAGCGACTGCTAAGACTATGCTTATGTGGGATGTTGAGTTCAGTGTATACATTAGCGTGATACCGTCAGAAATATGGTTAGAGGTTTCTGAGTCACGGAGGGCTTAGTCAAATGCTATGAAATCGCTGCAAGGACGGCTTTTTCCCCACATTTAAAGCCATGCCGCACCCTTACTAAAGCGACTGCTAAGACGATGCTTATGTGAGACGTTAAGTTCAGTGTATACATTAGCGTGATACCGTCAGAAATATGGTTAGAGGTGTCTGAGTCACGGAGGGCTTAATCAAAATGCCATAAAATCGCTGCAAGGACGGCTTTTGCCCCACATTTAAAGCCATGCCGCACCCTTACTAAAGCGACTGCTAAGACGATGCTTATGTGGGACGTTGAGTTTAGTGTATACATTAGCGCGATACCGTCAGAAATATGGTTAGAGGTGTCTGAGTCACGGAGGGCTTAATCAAAATGCTATGAATTCGCTACAAGGGCGGCTTTTGCTCCACATTTAAAGCCATGCCGCACCCTTACGAAAGCGACTGCTAAGACGATGCTTATATGTTATGTTGAGTACAGTGTATACATTAGCGCGATACCGTCAGAAATATGGTTAGAGGTGTCTGAGTCACGGAGGGCTTAATCAAAATGCTATGAAATCGCTGCAATGACGGCTTTTGCCCCACATTTAAAGCCATGCCGCACCCTTACTAAAGCGACTGCTAAGACGATGCTTATGTGGGACGTTGAGTTTAGTGTATACATTAGCGCGATACCGTCAGAAATATGGTTAGAGGTGTTTGAGTCACGGAGGGCTTAATCAAAATGCTATGAATTCGCTACAAGGGCGGCTTTTGCGCCACATTTAAAGCCATGCCGCACCCTTACGAAAGCGACTGCTAAGACGATGCTTATATGTTATGTTGAGTACAGTGTATACATTAGCGCGATACCGTCAGAAATATGGTTAGAGGTGTCTGAGTCACGGAGGGCTTAATCAAAATGCTATGAAATCGCTGCAATGACGGCTTTTGCCCCACATTTAAAGCCATGCCGCACCCTTACTAAAGCGACTGCTAAGACGATGCTTATGTGGGACGTTGAGTTTAGTGTATACATTAGCGCGATACCGTCAGAAATATGGTTAGAGGTGTCTGAGTCACGGAGGGCTTAATCAAAATGCTATGAATTCGCTACAAGGGCGGCTTTTGCGCCACATTTAAAGCCATGCCGCACCCTTACGAAAGCGACTGCTAAGACGATGCTTATATGTTATGTTGAGTACAGTGTATACATTAGCGCGATACCGTCAGAAATATGGTTAGAGGTGTCTGAGTCACGGAGGGCTTAATCAAAATGCTATGAAATCGCTGCAATGACGGCTTTTGCCCCACATTTAAAGCCATGCCGCACCCTTACTAAAGCGACTGCTAAGACGATGCTTATGTGGGACGTTGAGTTTAGTGTATACATTAGCGCGATACCGTCAGAAATATGGTTAGAGGTGTCTGAGTCACGGAGGGCTTAATCAAAATGCTAAGAATTCGCTGCAAGGGCGGCTTTTGCGCCACATTTAAAGCCATGCCGCACCCTTACGAAAGCAACTGCTAAGACAATGCTTATATGGGAGGTTGAGTTCAGTGTATAAATTAGCACGATACCGTCCGAAATATGGTTAGAGGTGTCTGGATCATGGAGGGCTTAATCAAAATGCTATGAAATCGCTGCAAGGACGGTTTTTGCCCCACATTTAAAGCCATGCCGCACCTTTACTAAAGCGACTGCTAAGACGATGCTTATGTGGGACGTTGAGTTTAGTGTATACATTAGCGCGATACCGTCAGAAATATGGTTAGAGGTGTCTGAGTCACGGAGGGCTTAATCAAAAAGCTATGAAATCGCTGCAAGGATGGCTTTTGCGCCACATTTAAAGCCATGCCGCACCCTTACGAAAGCGACTGCTAAGACGATGCTTATATGTTATGTTGCATACAGTGTATACATTAGCGCGATACCGTCAGAAATATGGTTAGAGGTGTCTGAGTCACGGAGGGCTTAATCAAAAAGCTATGAAATCGCTGCAAGGATGGCTTTTGCGCCACATTTAAAGCCATGCCGCACCTTAACGAAAGCGTCTACTAAGACGATGCTTATATGTTATGTTGAGTACAGTGTAGCCTATATGTTAGCGCGATACCCTCAGAAATATGGTTAGAGGTGTCTGAGTCACTGTACTACTAAAACTACGAAGCCTAACGAAAGCAACAGCTAAGACGATCCTTACATACACGTAACGATCGGTCAACGACCGGCGAACCACGACCGATCGCAACAGATTGGTCTGTGAAGCGTGATTCCCAACACACGTAACGATCGGAATTTCGCTACATGACAATAACTAGTTATGAATTAGATGCCCTACTGAACGAAAGCTGTCTGAAATTGTGCTACGCATGTCTGTTACAACGGGGATATTTTTAGAAAAGAACTTTAGCTTTAAATTGCCAAGTTTCCCTATGACCTTCTTTTCTGTAGGTATTTATTATTCATAACTAAATCTTTTCTATAGAAATCCAGTGAGGAGGGCACTGCCCCTTCCAAAGCGGCTTCGATAAAAATGTCTTTGTCTTGTGGTTGGGAACGTCGTGACACATTTATGACTACAAGCCTGTGTTTTAAGCCAGAGATGCCGCCGTCGTCGCCGTCGCCGCCGCCGCCGCCGCCAAAGAGAAAGTTGGGACTTCCCCTATTGCAAAACACGGGAAGGAAGAGCTATATTGCATCAACTTTATAACGTATTGCAGTATTAAAATCATCCATCTTGCTGAGCATAATTAATTGTTATTCCGTCTATTAGCCTAGCATCTCCCAATTATTATCTGTTATTATTATCATCTACCAATTAAATCATTTCTAATCAATATTATAGCAAACATTTTTTATTAAATTTAACAAATCATCTTATAAACATTATCGCCATGCTCCATGCATGCTATTGGATTGTCAGCTCAAGTCAGTAAATTATAGTGCATACGTCAGAGTATGACGCCTTGCATTAGAAATATACTACAAGATTAACTATTTTGTCAAACGTTAAACATACTTGACAATAGAAGGCGCCCTTTCGTCGTACTTGTCATTAAAAATTATTTAGGTAATAAAGATAGCGTAGCGTATAAAGCTTTAAACTTTGTTTATTCAGATAACATTAATTTAAGTCACTTTTACAAAATTTAATATACTATGTTCATAATCGATGTGTTGCGGGAATCCCTTTGTCAATGATTAGACGATTAGACCCATTTGACAAACCCCTGACCACTGTTCGCCCTAATACTTATTGCAGCGAAAACGCGGAACTTACAACTTTTGGGCATTTTTCCTACGGTACTTGATTTTTTTGTAATGTAATGCTATAGTGGCACCTTAAAAATAATACTCGAGGTGACTGGAAAATTTTAATTTTAAAATGTTGCAATTTAATTTTTAATAAGTGCAAACTTATTATCTCATGTCGTAAAAGAATATTGGATACTAGACGAATATTATTTGACAGAATATTAATAAAGATAGGTTACTCAAACAATATTTTACATAATCAAATTTTTTTATGAATATAAAGTTAATTTCTAATTGATTATATTTAAAGTGCTTTATTACTATTGTTTATATGTATTTCGTTTAAGTTAATTAATTTAATGAATGTTGGAATGGTATCGTGCTAATGTATACACTGAACTCAACATCCCATATAAGCATCGTCTTAGCAGTCGCTTTCGTAAGGGCGCGGCACGGCTTTAAATGTGGCGCAAAAGCCGTCCTTGCAGCGTCATATAGCTTTTTTATTAAGCCCTCCGTTACTCAAGACACCTCTAACCATATTTCGGACGGTATCGTGCTAATGTATACACTAAATGCAACATCTCATTTAAGCATCGTCATAGCAGTTGCTTTTGTTAAGGTACGACATGGCTTGTAAAGTGACCAAAATGCCGTCCTAGCTGCGATTTTATGGCATTTTGATTAAGCCCTCCGTGACTCAGACACCTCTAACCATATTTCTGACGGTATCACGCTAATGTATACACTGAACTCAACATCCCATATAAGCATCGTCTTAGCAGTCGCTTTCGTAAGGGTGCGGCATGGCTTTAAATGTGGCGCAAAAGCCGTCCTTGCCGTAATTTCATAGCATTTGACTAAGCCCTCCGTGACTCAGACACCTCTAACCATATTTCTGACGGTATCACGCTAATTTATACACTGAACTCAACATAACATATAAGCATTGTCTTAGCAGTCGCTTTCGTAAGGGTGCGGCATGGCTTTAAATGTGGGGCAAAAGCCGTCCTTGCCGCGATTTCATAGAATTTTGATTAAGCCCTCCGTGACTCAGACACCTCTAACCATATTTCTGACGGTATCACGCTAATGTATACACTGAACTCAACATCCCACATAAGCATCGTCTTAGCAGTCGCTTTCGTAAGGGTGCGGCATGGCTTTAAATGTGGGGCAAAAGCCGTCCTTGCCGCGATTTCATGGAATTTTGATTAAGCCCTCCGTGACTCAGACACCTCTAACCATATTTCGGACGGTATCGCGCTAATGTATTTACTGTACTCAACATAACATATAAGCATCGTTCTAGCAGTCGCTTTCGTTAAGATGCGGCATGGCTTTAAATGTGGGGCAAAAGCCGTACTTGCCGCGATTTCATAGAATTTTGATTAAGACCTCCGTGACTCAGACACCTCTAACCATATTTCTGACGGTATCGCGCTAATGTATTTACCGTACTCAACATAACATATAAGCATCGTTCTAGCAGTCGCTTTCGTTAAGATGCGGCATGGCTTTAAATGTGGGGCAAAAGCCGTCCTTGCCGCGATTTCATAGAATTTTGATTAAGCCCTCCGTGACTCAGACACCTCTAACCATATTTCTGACGGTATCACGCTAATGTATACACTGAACTCAACAAATCACATAAGCATCGTCTTAGCAGTCGCTTTCGTAAAGGTGCGGCATGGCTTTAAATGTGGGGCAAAAGCCGTCCTTGCCGCGATTTCATAGAATTTTGATTAAGCCCTCCGTGACTCAGACACCTCTAACCATATTTCTGACGGTATCGCGCTAATGTATTTACTGTACTCAACATAACATATAAGCATAGTTCTAGCAGTCGCTTTCGTTAAGATGCGGCATGGCTTTAAATGTGGGGCAAAAGCCGTCCTTGCAGCGATTTCATAGAATTTTGATTAAGCCCTCCGTGACTCAGACACCTCTAACCATATTTCTGACGGTATCACGCTAATGTATACACTGAACTCAACATCCCACATAAGCATAGTTTTAGCAGTCGCTTTCGTAAGGGTGCGGCATGGCTTTAAATGTGGCGCAAAAGCCGTCCTTGCCGCGATTTCATAGAATTTTGACTAAGCCCTCCGTGACTCAGACACCTCTAACCATATTTCTGACGGTATCGTGCTAATGTATACACTGAACTCAACATTCCACATAAGCATCGTCTTAGCAGTCGCTTTAGTAAGGATGCGGCATGGCTTTAAATGTGGCGCAAAAGCCGTCCTTGCAGCGTCATATAGCTTTTTTTATTAAGCCCTCCGTTACTCAAGACACCTCTAACAATAATTCGGACGGTATCGTGCTAATGTATACACTAAATGCAACATCTCATTTAAGCATCGTCATAGCAGTTGCTTTTGTTAAGGTACGACATGGCTTGTAAAGTGACCAAAATGCCGTCCTAGCTGCGATTTTATGGCATTTTGATTAAGCCCTCCGTGACTCAGACACCTCTAACCATATTTCGGACGGTATCGTGCTAATGTATACACTAAATGCAACATCCCATTTAAGCATCGTCATAGCAGTTGCTTTTGTTAAGGTACGACATGGCTTGTAAAGTGACCAAAATGCCGTCCTAGCTGCGATTTTATGGCATTTTGATTAAGCCCTCCGTGACTCAGACACCTCTAACCATGTTTTGGACGGTATCGTGCTAATGTATACACTGTACTCAACATTCCATAATCGTATCGTCATAGCAGTCGCTTTCGTTTAGGTGTGACATGGCTTTAATGTGGCGCAAAAGCCGTACTTGCAGCCATTTCATGGCATTTCGATTAAGCCCTCCGTGACTCTGACACCTCTAATCATTCATATTGTCTCGTACTAACGTATATACTGAATCCGACATATCATAATTTAATGAATGAATGAATGTGCCATATTTTTGACAGTAAACAATACAATTTCAAGAGTAATTAATTACATACATCCATTCATTTTATTATTTATTTGTTAAAGAAAACCTTAGTATCAAAATCATTTATTAAAATTCATTTTATAATGATTTACACAAATTTTAACAATGTTTATGAAATAATGTGGCTTAGAAAATGAATAGTAAACGATTTTAACATTTTTAATATTTCACAAAATTAAAATAAACTTGATTATTTACGGTATACGCTGTTAATATTTTTCTAATTATTGTTGAAGTTTACCGGTATCCCCTAGTAGGTTATCTCTTCTGAAATATAATATATTTATATACATATTTCATATATGTAATTTTAATAGTTTACATTCAAAATTAGGCTAATATAAAAAATCTGGGTCAAGGTCAAATCTGCCGCTAACTTCACGCTGGCCCACTACTGCAGTCGTACCAACTGAGCATGAAACGAGGAAAAATGATTCGGCCATTTTGCCGATGAAATGTGCCGCTAAGTTCACGACGATGAAAAGAAGCAGAAAGTGCACGAAAAGAAGAAGAAAGTGCACTCACTAGCTATCTGGGTCGAGTTCGTTTTTTTTTTTTTTTTTTTTTTTTATTTCACTTTACAATCTGTTCTAAACCTAGTTGAACAATAAGTAAATATCATATAAGAGAAAGAGTAAGTAACAGTGAGACCTGAACTAGCCGCTAACCGAAAAGTTAACAACAATTTATATTCAATTTGTAAATCTCAAAGGCAAGTCCAAAATTGAGGATCTTTTTAGTCTGTAGATGAAATTGCTATTGTCGAGCAGGTTTAGTGCCAGATGATTCGGATGGTCTTCCAATTTTGAAATATAATTTTCACTTAATCTTGAAATTTCTTCTTTTACCGTAGCTACGGTTAAATCATCATGTAAGGTTTTGTTGGAGACGTACCAAGGTGCGTTAGCAATTTTTCGTAACAATTTTGATTGATACCTTTGAATAATTTCAATGTTGGAGACACTCGCAGAACCCCAAAGCTGTACACCATATGTCCAGATTGGTTTTAAAATAGTTTTATACAGTAGTAATTTATTTTCCAAACTAAGTTTTGATTTTGATCCTAGGAGCCAATTCATTCTATTAGTTTTCAAATTAAGTTGTTGTCTTTTATACCAAATGTGGGGTTTCCAGGTTAATTTACTGTCTATATGAAAGCCTAAATATTTGACTTCTGAAACTTCAGAAAGTTGTATGTTATTTATTGTTACGGGAGGACAAGAATTTAGATTTAAAGTGAAGGTTATGTGAACTGATTTATTTTCATTAAGTTTTAGTCTCCATGTCCGGAACCAATCTGTGATTATATCTAAACTGTTCTGTAAATTAATTGAAGCCTGAGCTGGGTCTTGATGAACGGACAGTATTGCAGTATCGTCTGCAAAAGTAGCGATTTCAGAAGGAGGACTTTCTGGGAGGTCAGAAGTGTAGAGTATATACAAGAAAGGTCCAAGCACACTGCCCTGGGGAACTCCAGACTCTATAGGATGTAGATCAGTAAGGATGTCTTGATATTTAATTTGAAATGTCCTGTCTGTGAGGTAAGACTTCAAAATGGGGAATATAGAATTTGGTAAAAACTTTTTAATTTTATATAACAAGCCAGAATGCCACACCTTATCGAACGCCTGGCTCACGTCTAGAAATGCGGCTGAACAATACGATTTATTTTCTAAGCACTGTCGTATTGTACCAACAACTCTGTGGACTTGTTCGATTGTACCATGTTTCCTTCTAAAACCAAATTGGTGGCTAGGCATCACAACGGCCTCGTCAATTAGTGTATGTAGCCTAATAAGGAAAAGCTTTTCAAAAACTTTAGATGTGACAGGCAAAAGACTGATAGGCCTGTAAGACGTCAATTGTGTGGGCGGTTTCCCTGGTTTTGGAATGACAATCAACTGGGCTCTTTTAAATTGAGCTGGGACATGTTCTAACCTCAACATTGCATTAAATAAAAAAGTTAACATGATAATTCCTTTCTTTGGTAGTTCCTTAAGTAATTTACCTGTAATTGAGTCATAGCCAGGAGATTTGTGGGGACTTAGGGAGGTGTTTATCACCGAACGCACTTCAGATGGTTTGAACTTAGGTATCGGAAGGTCAAGCTGCAGTGGAGCATCCAAAAATTCGTGTATATCTTCATCGTTGTTTACAACGGCAGCGTATGGTTTGAAAACGTGTGAAAAGTATTCCGCAAAAGCGTTAGATTTTTCAATATTACTCTTGGCCCAGCTTCCATCAGGCTTCAAAATAGGTGATATTGGTGTTTTGGGTCGTTTTAACCTTTTTGTAGCTTTCCAAAGTGAATAATCCGTGGCTTCGGTAGGAGTTAGAGATTGGGTATACTCGGCAAACCACTGGTTTTTCACATTATACAGCAACCTCTTTAAATTTTGAGATGCCCGGTTGAGATTTGCTTTATCAATTGGATTTCTACTATTTTGCCAAATTCTTCGTAGTCTTCTTTTTTCGGTAATTTTCTTCTTTACATAAATAGGGTATTGCAATCCCGGCTTTGGCAAAACTTGGAGTATAGGCGTCGATGCTCTTGCAGAATTCTGAATACAATTTGTAAAGTAATCTACAGCATCCTCTAAGTTTTGGTTGGTTTGTAACTGAATTTTCAAGTTTAAGCTTTCATTTATTGATCTGCGGAAATGGTTCCAATCAGTGTGTTTATTATATAACCTTTCAGTTACTTGTTGTTGAAAAACTTGAGTGCTGACTTTTAATAGAACCGGCGAATGGTCAGAGGATAGATCGAGACAAGATTGGACATCAGTATAGTTGTTGTTAACACCTTTTGAGACGAAAAAGTCTAACAAATCTGGGATTTTCCTCATATCAGTCGGCCAGTATGTAGGTTCTCCTGTTGAAATATGATCAAAATTGTTATCATTAATTACTCTGAGTAGTTGACGTCCTCTAGGTGTGGCTAATCGGGAACCCCACTCTTGATGTTTGGCGTTGTAGTCACCTCCGGCAATGAACTTGTTTCCGAGAGTGGTAAAAAATCTATCAAATTGCTCAAAAGTTATGGCATGTCTCGGGGGGCAGTAAACAGCAGAAAGTGCAATAGGTCCTTGCCAGTCTTCAAGAACAATACTCGAAGCTTGTAGGTAATGCTCTTTAAAACTAGGAAGTTCATAGTGTTTAATAGAGTTTTTAACCAGTACAGCACTACCACCGTGGGCCGTGTTGTCAGGATGATTCGTAGAGTACAACGTATAATTTGGAATTTTGAAATAAGTTCTGTCTGTAAAATGAGTTTCTGAAATGAGTAAAACATCTACTTTATGATAATTCACAAAAAACTGAACTTCTTGGCTATGCTGAGCCAAGCCATTGGCATTCCACAGAGCAACCGTGAGAAGAAAATTCATTTTAAACGTGAAATCACGGTAGTCAACAGATTAAGGAGAGTGTTAATCTGTTCTGCTTGTTTTGACAACAGATTTTCGAAACGAGCGAAAGAGTTTTGAATTATAGTAGACAAACTTTCCGTATCAGCTGGTTGATCTTTATTATCTTGTCTTCCTGAGAGAAAGCCCTCACCATCATTGCGTGCAACTTGTGCAAAAGAAAGCCCTTGAGTTACTAAACTGCTCTTTTCCGGATTGGTGGATTTCCCCCCTCCCGAACTAGCAGCAATGTCTTCTTGTTTGCTATCAAGAGTTTTCCGCCTTAACGGTGGAAATTGCTTTGTTTGAATTTCCTTGTATACTGGACAACCTTTATAGTTAGCAGGGTGTTCCCCAGAACACAAGACACACGTGGGAGGCGCTGTTGGTGGTTTCGGACAGACTTTTGTGTCATGATTCTGAGTGCATTTAACACACCGAAAATTATTGTGGCAATAAGATCTGGTGTGACCATATTGTTGACAGCGTTTGCATTGTACAACTTCTTTCTTTTTGTGGGGTGGCTCAAATGAAATTTTCGCATTTAACAAAAACTGGATCTGGAAGATTTCCTTATTACTAGCTTTAGGTTCGAGGTCAATGAAGAAAACGGACATTGGTTTCTTTGTGAATCTATTTTTGAGATTGGTTATATTCCTTACCTGATGACCTTTTTCTTCAATCGCAGCTTTTATGTCGTCAACACATGTCGAGTAATGCATGTTCTTTAATACAACACTATACGCCCGGTCCTGTTTCAGCTGGTATGTATGGAAACTAATGTTTAAGTCTCTTAGACCTTTAACTATTTTTCGATAGTCGTCGGAGGATGTAGGAAACAGTTTGATTCTATCTTGATTAAGACACTTATATGTGTATCCAGAATTAGACACCATTGCGTCCAAAGCTTTAACCATTACCCCAACATTTGTCACTCCGGGAAGAAAGATTGGCGGTGGTTTCGCTTCCTTAATCGTTTCTTGTACTGGAACTTCATCGTCCATTGCCTCTTCACCCCTAGAAGCAAGAGGTTCGTAGTTGTTTCTCAACGGAATTAAGACAGCAGATGACTGAACGTTTACACGATGACGTTTTTGAACGTGGTCCGATGTCGAAGCCAGGATTCTTTTGGTAGTTCTGAGTGGTACAGTTTGCCAAGAACCATTACCACTATCATCACCACTATGCTCTTCAGAAGTGTCTGGGTTGTTCGATAGTTTCATGTCACCATTTGAGTTTTCCTTAGATAACTCGCTATAGTTATGGTCAAGTTTGTGAATGTCCATTGTCATAGCAACAAAAACAAACAACTAACCTTAGAACTGAATGTTCACTATAGAATTCAAAAGTTACAAAAAAAAAAAAGAAAAGATAAACCTGTAGTACTTTACATTTTTAATTTCCACTTCAACGAGGAACTACAACACAAAATAAAACTAAAATGAGATATAAAAACCGTTATAAAATGATATTTTTGGGAGCAAAAAACAAGTAGACTTGTATTGACTGTAATCCAACACAAATTGGGGTCGAGTTCGTGACAGGAACCAGGGATGAGATTTCATGACGTCACTTGCCACGTTTCCGCACGTTCCTAGAGTCAATTTTACCTTTACCGGCGTTTTATGTCCAGCGTTTCGCTTCGTTCAAATGTCAAATAGTGTGTTTTGACCTAGTTTTGACCTGTTTTGACGTTTGGAGTGTTTATTCTTCTGCAGACTGTTATTGTTAGCTACCAATTAATTGGTTAAAGCCTCGATTTACGGTAAGTTAATGCTTTTTTATACCAATTTCACAAGGTTTACACATTACTTAGCATATTTGCGACAGGTTATTATGACTAAAATGTAAAAGGATTGCATCTTAGAGGGTAAGATGTAACTTAAGGAGTGTACGTTCCAATGTAGTTCAATCAGGAACTTGAACGGCTTTTTACTATAGTAAGTTATTTATTAATACTTAGAGAATTCTAAAATGTAACATATTATTACCACCAGTCCATATGCCTAAATTGACATAGACCTCATTAATACTTGCACACAGTTACAGGAGTAACTTACCACCTTAAAATATAATCCTTAGTACTCTTAAGGTAGGCCTATACACCAAGAGTACTTGTAAAATAATTTAATTCAATGTTGAATTTTACTGTCTGTTACTCTGTAAAATAATTTATGTCACTGCATTAAATTTCTCTCTGACTCAGTAAAGATTTTTTATGATTTTTCTGTAAGCCTAATTTTAATGTTAAATTTTTATTGTTTTGTTAAATTGGTAAAAAATTTTATACAAAGCTGGATATGATTCTTAGTAGCTAACTGAGTGTAGCCTAGAATTGCTAATGCATATTTGTAAATACGTCAATGGGTATTTTTCATTCGGTAGAAATGTAGGCGCTATATGAAACTGTACCCGTCAGGCCTAGGATTACTTATCTCAATTTAAGTTACAATTCGTCAATTGCATGTATTCATATTGGTAACTCAAAAATTACGGGGATACAATTAGTTTTTCATTTAGTTACCATACAGTTTGATTAAGGTAGGTGTAAGTTATAGTTTGCCTTAGGAATAAACGTAGTTGGGGTTACGGAGGTACATTTGGTATAACTTAGTTTGGTAATTATTTAGTTTGGCAAGTTAGTTCTTGAGTTTAGCTACAATTATCGGATATTGGAATTTATTTCTTTAATGTCGGGAATTTCATGCTATTCCGAAGTTTTTTTATTGGGCTAATTCGACTTAAGATTTTGAGTTTTCAAGTTAGTGAGGGTTGACTAGGTCCTACTCGTTCAAACTTGATGGTCTTAAATTTAAAACCTCTAGGTCCTAGGTTATTTTCTAATTGAGTATCTGTATCTGTTACAGAAATGATTAAGTTAGGTCTTCACTCACTTCGCGAAGACCCGGATCGACCGGAAGAAGAATGACGACTCCCCCATCAACCGATTGTGACTAAGACACCGGATGTAAGATGTAGGCCTAAATTAATTTAGCCTTAAAACTAACTTAACTTAGGTTAGGGGTCGTCCATAAATTACGTCATCTGAAAATAGGGGGGAGGGTCCAGATTTAAAATGACGGTAAGGTGATGTGCAAAGGGGGGGGGGGGTCGGCTTTGATATGACGTCATTTTAAATATGATGTTTTATATCGACTTTTAACAGTAAAACAATGATAAATTCTAATCACAAGTTTAATACCTGTATATAGGCCCTAATTTGTTTTCTCCTTATTTACAAATGAAGATTTAAGTTAACACTCTTTTTTATCTTTCAAGCAGTTTGTAGAAAGCGTTGGTTTCTGTTGGCATGAGGGGTGATAAGTTACAGTAACATTAAAAATGTTCCAGCTCTTAAGATTTTTTTATTTATTTATTTTTTTTTTTATTTCTTAAGAAAGATTACTGATGCTTGATTTTTTTACCTTTAGGTACGGCACATAGTGATTTTCCCTCCATAAGCTGAAGAACTACCTAACTTAGGGGAAAAGACTATTGGACGACTTGTTTGAGGACAAATAATCAAGGGGAGAGGAGAGTTCCCATAACTTATTGATACAATTTGATAGTCGCCTGTATAAGTTTGCTTGCAACACTTCCAAGTGAGTAAACCTATAAACTCTGTTTTTTAGGGAAAATAAAAAATACAAAGTGAAAGATCCCATTCTTTTAAACTCACACAAAAAGAAAGTCCTCTGCGACTGGTTTGAAATTTGAGTTAGTCGTGTAGGCTTTTATCATTGACTATGTACACCAACGTGAATAGACCTCTCATCCAATGCATTTAGTTTGTGGCAAAAATTTGGAAGTTCAGTGTACGCCGCACCAGAGTCGCTGCCAACAATATTGTTATTATTCAGTTGAATATAGTGCTGCAAAAACACTTTACCAAAACATAAACATAACTTTCAGTTATAAAATCTTTCATCCTTAGTTGAGAAGAGTGGTGGTAATACTGATTTATCTATAATATGTTACGTGTACTTCCATGTACGCCGCACAAGATCGCATCACCGTCAATATGCTTCACACACGCCTATGCTATGAGAAGTCTACTCATGTTAGTGTACATAGTCAATGCTTTTATGCTTCATCGAATTTGAAAGTTTACTGTTCTCACTAATAATAATGTAGGTGTAACTTCACCTAAATAACTGGTAAAAATTAAGTCGAAGACTGAACGGATAATATTATTGGGAAACTCTGTAATTAAAAAAATAAAAGATTTACTTAAATTAAAACTCACGAAGTTCCGAAGTTGTATAAAAACTTTCAGATGTCCCATTTTTTGAGATTTATTGCAAAGCATCAGACACACCACCAAAATAGCTTAGGCCTACTTACTTTTTAAGTGTGCATTTAGTGCTTGCCATAACATTTGGTTATTATTCATGGTTTTATCCCTTGAGTTGTAAGAATGTACCTTAGACTGAATTACAAATTCTGTCAAAAGAGCTTAACAATTACAGGAAGTCTGCCTCTGATGATCGATGTGATGATTGTGGCATTGTTTGTGTGTCGCAGGCCTGTGTAATAGTATGTTATGATTTTGTTTAAATTTGGGTGGGTGTAAACTTTATGTGTTATTTATTTTTTTATATACAATACTAGCTGTTACCAGGCATGCATTGCAATGCCAACCTGATTAATTTTGGCCCTTTAGGTGAGCTCTTTTGCTACGCTTAATCAGGTTCAGCTTATAGGCTTCGCTCACTCGCCACAAGTCTAGAATATCCTCTAATTTTTAATTACCAATTTTCCCTCAATACTTTAAAAAAGGACAGTTTTTTGTGGAATAAATGACAAAGAAACAATTTTTTACATATTTTGTTTTCATAAACAACTCATATAAAAAACTCCAAAACAATCTGCCATTGGTACGTTTATGACAGTCCTGAGGCTATGTCAATTCACAAAGGAATGGGATAGAAACGATGTCCCTCTCCTGGTTCTAAGCTACCTCCCCACCATTTTTCAACCATATCGATGTAGCCGTTCTTGAGTTTAAAATAGTGTTACTAACACAAATTTTTCTTTTATACTGATAGGGAACATAAAAATTAGATCCATACAGAAAATTTTGTAGAAATTATCATACGAAAAAACCTTTGCCATTTTAATTTGTGAATTAAAATTGACGCAAGGTAAGGGTTATAGCCGAAGAACTTCGTGTCAGCAGCTGAAGATGATATATTAACATCAAAACATGTTTCTATAAAATTTTTGAGCTATTTAGATGGAATTTGTAAGTAATTTAGTCTTATGAACATTTGGTTGTCTATAAGAATCCAGCAGATATAATAATATATCCAACTGTGAGCGTTACAGAGGTGTATTTGGGCTATATGAATTCTGTGTCTATAGCACAAAATGGACATATTCTAAACATTTACTAACAAAATGTTTATCAGTTTCAGAATCACATACGTCCAAGGAGCTCAATGAAGAATGAAAGATTTTGGAAGCATAACCAATTATTTTATGTACTAAAAAGGTTTTACAATAAATAATATTTTTACAACTTATCACAGATTTTTCTTTTAATTTTGATTAGTTATTGAAACCGTTGAAACTATCCTCATGCAGAATATTGTATGAATACAAACCTAAAAAATTCATAGAGTTATGAATCAGGCAAGATAGAGAACAGATAAACACCATTTTTCAACTATGTTTTATTCAGATTTTTTATAAAGATATCAACGCGCCTATATATTGTACGGACCTGTGGATACTTCTATATTCAATAGGGTTCCTCATGAAGTACAAATGTGGAGAAATACAAAAGTATTCATGTGTTGTTGGCCGTGAATGCTTTGGTTTATCTTTCCTTCTGAGACACACTCGCAGTCATGAGTTTCAAATTGTGTAAGATGTATTCTCATAAAGTTTGAAACGGTGCAGTTCGTTTTTAAACTTACATTGCCTAATTTCATTTATTAATGATGCCATCAAACTAATGGTTGACTTTTGATAGTAATAAAACAAGTCCAGTTTAAAATAGTCTTATCCGCAGGAAAGACAACTCCAACAAGGTTTTTCAAATCAAAATAAGTATAATAGACAATATGAAACCTATTGCTTCATAGTCAAGCAGCTACTACTGTGACCTAAGGCCCCTCTTCTTTAAATTACATGTAAATAATTGAATTTTTACTCTATGGAACATAGAGTATAAAATTCTATACAATCGACTTTAAATTTCACTTACGCGAATTTTTGACCCTCAAAAGGCTTTTTTATTACTAATTTGATTTCAATGAAATTCTCAGGTTAGATTTTAAGTATTTTAAACTAGGTAATAAACTATAATCGAGCAATTATTTTCAAGTATTAAAAAAGCTTATTTTCCGGAAGTTTTGACAGAATTTTAGTTGTTTAGGCTACATGATTTGACTAATGTAGTTGCTATGATCAGTTTATTTTCCCCCATCGCAGCTGAGTTGTCGTTGTATGCTGAAAACAACATAACCAAAAGATAGGCATGTTGATGTGGAATGAATTGCTGTCGTACGGAATTATGCGATTAACTAATTTATGGGATACAACTAATATCTATATGGGAGAAAGATTTAAATTGAACAACTAATTAGAATGTCAGGTAACAAAATATGCATTAAGTGTTAAGTAAGCGTGATTCTACAATACTTACATTACTTGATTTTTATTAATTTGCAATCATAGATTTTAAATTGTATTGTTTTTTTTGTTTTTGTTTTTTTTTTTATTATTATTAAGTTACTTGCTTGTTTTGAGATCTTAGCTAAAATCATTGTTTGTATGTGTTTATTTGTAGGCTAGGACTAGGATGTACGCCACCGTTGACTTCGGACGGTTAGATGACGTTCCACTCTTCACATTCGAGGAGATGGAAACCTCCGTTCTCTCCCTAGAGAGCAACAAGGCTCCTGACCCGGACGTGATTCCCAGCGAGGCTTTAAAGAAAGTATTTTCAATTAATGCTGACTTGTTGTTGAGGATGTACAACGCCTGTTTGGTTGAAGGGGTGTTTCCGGCTCCCTATGGAAAACCGCAAGACTTGTACTGATCAGCAAGGGCAAAGGTGATCCTGAGCTGTCGTCGTCCCACAGGCCTTTCTACACGTTGGACACGGCTGGGAAGCTGTTCGAGAAGCTGATCCGTTCCCGCCTGATCTCTGCCGTGGAAGCTGCCGGGGACTCATGCCCCCGTCAGTATGGCTTCAGAAAGGGACGGTCAACGATTGACGCTATCACCGAAGTTCATGGAGAGCTGTGAAGAGAGCCGAGAGCCACAACCATTTCTCTCGCTGAGTAGTGCTTCTTGTTACGCTTATGTCAAGAATTCCTTTAACTCGGCGAGGTGGGTCGATATGTTTAATGCGCTTCGCAACACCTTTCGCGTTCCTGCATATCTGTTGCGACTCATCAATTATAAATCAATTTGATTTTAGGGTTCGTGACAGGAACCAGGGATGAGATTTCATGACGTCACTTGTCACGTTTCCGCATGTTCCTAGAGTCTTTACCGGTGTTTTAAGTCCAGCGTTTCGCTTCGTTCAAATGTCAAATAGTGTGTTTGTGTTTTGAGGTTTGACGTTTGGAGTGTTTACTCTTCTGCAAATAATGACTGTAATTGTTAGCTGCAATTGGTTAATACCTCGATTTACGGTAAGTTAATGCTTTTTTATACAAATTTCACAAGGTTTATGCATTACTATTATACTTTCGATAGGTTTTTATGGTTTAAAATTAAAAGCATTATACATCTTAAAGGGTAATATAACGACTTAGACCTAACTTTTAAGAATTTTAAGTTTCCTACAATGTAGTTCATGAGGAACTTGAAGGGCTTTTTACTACAGTATTAGTATTTATTAATACCGTACTTAGAGAATTCTAAAATGCAACATATTATTACCACCAGTCCATATTATTACCACCACCTTGCCTAGGTTGACATCTAGGCCTCATATTAATACCTGCACACAGGAGTACCTTAGGGAGAACTTGTTAAATAATTTAATTTAATAAATATAATTAATAATTAATTTATCGTTGAGTTTTATTCTCTGTTACTCAGTAAAATAATTTATATCGCTACATTTCTCTCTTTTTGACTATTGTAAAAATTTTTTATGATTTTTTTCTGTACAGTAATTTTAATGTTAAATTTTATAATTGTACCTGACAATTGCTAATGCATATTTGTATTAGTAGGATGTCCGTGGCAAATAAATGACTGATTCCTGACCTATCTACCTTATACTTATTCCACCCTCAATACCTATCAATCTTGATGTCAGGCCTAGAATTACTTATCTCAATTTAAGTTACATTTCCCCAATTGCTTGCATTCATAGTTGACTTGCTAACTCAAAATTACGGGGGATACAATTAATTTTTCATTTAGTTACGGTTTGATTTCCGTATATAGTTTGCCTTAGAAATAATTGTGGCTGGGGGGGTTACGGAGGTACGGTACAGTAGGTAACTTAGTTTGGCAAGTTAGTTCTTGAGTTTAGCTACAACCATCGGACATTGGAATTTATTTCTTTAATGTTAGGAATTTCGTGCTATTACGAAGTTTTTTGATTGGGCTAATTCGACTCATGATTTGGAGTTTTCAAGTTAGTAAGGGGACTAGATCCTTCTTGTTTGAACTTTGGTCTTTAATTAAAAACCTCTAGGTCCTAGGTTACTTTCTTATCGAGTATCTGTATCTGTTACAGAAATGATTAGGTCTTCGCTAAGACCTGGATCGACCGGAAGAAGAATGATGACTCCCCAATCAACCGATTGTGGTGAAGACACCGGATGTAGGATGTAAGATGTGTAGGTGTAAATCAATTTAGCCTTAGAACTAACTTAGGTTAGGGCAATGAGATCCTCACCTGACCATGGCCTAACATGGTAGACATAGGCTATAAGTTACTGTACCAATTTGAAAAGTATAACTTATTCCTAGGTAGAAACTTTAATTAACATTCTTAAGAGTTGGTTGTAATAGCCTAAACCAAATTTCAGTTAGGTCTTAAGGTAACTTAAGGACCATTGCCTTAAATTCTGTAATTGATTGTATCTTATAAATAAACAACATAACTTAAGGTTGCCTGACTCTTATGTTTTTAAGGGGGGTGGGTGTTGCTATTTTTTTCTGGGGGGTTTAAGGTTTTGCAAAATTTAGGCTATTTGAAGCCATACAGTGTTAACAGCAAATCACAAGTTAAATACCAGTATTATTGGCCCTAATTAATTTTCTCCTTATTTACGAAAGAAGATTTAAGTTAACACTCTTTTGTAGCTTTCAAGCAGTTTGTAGAAAGTGTTGGTTTCTGTTGGCATGAGGGGTGATAAGTTACAGTAACATTAAAAATAAATGTTCCAGTTCTTAAGATTTTTTTTCTTTTTTCTTAAGAGTCTGCAGAACCTTCGCCATCCTGATTTTTAGTCCCATAAGAACCGTGTTAATTATAGGTTTCTTTAAAACACTTTATCTTGATAATCTTGCATCGGATTCGTATGAAACTTGATATGTTCACCATAATGGTATGGCGGTTCATTTGACGTGGATACATTGTTTAACAAACCTCAAAAAAAATTGTGAAACATGGTTTAAAAATGGTGATAATATAACTTACATTGTTTTTCATTCGTTATTCGAGTGGATGATTTTTTAAATTAATTTTCTATCATGTCAAATGAAAGACACTATGGTAATATTTAAAATGACATCAAGTTTGTAATTTTCAGACAAAAAACAAACTCACAGCAATATATGTTTTATCCCTTGAGTTGTGAGAATATACCTTGGACTGAATTACTTACAAGTTCCGTCAAAAGAGCTCAACGATTATAGGAAGTCTGTCTCTTACGATCGATCTGATGATCGTTGTAAATTATTGTTTCTGTGTTGCAGGCCTGTGTAATAGTATGTTCGAAATTTGTTTTAATTTGGGTGCGTGTAAACTATATGTGTGTTTTTATTTAACTGTTACCAGGCATGCTTTGCAATGCCAACCTGAGTAATTTTTGCCCCTTTAGGTGAGTTCTTTGGTTCAGCTTGTACGCTTTGCTCACTTGCCGCAAGTCTAGAATATCCTCTAATTTTTCATTACCAATCTTCCCTCAATACTTTAAAAAAGAACAGTTGTTTATAGAATAAAATACAAAGAAACATTTTTTGCCATATTTTGTGTTCATAAACAACTCACATCAAAAACTCCAAAATAATCTGTCATGGGTACGTTTATGACAGTCCTGGGGCTATGTCAAGTCGCACAGGAATGGGATAAAACAATGTCCCTCTCCTGGTTCTAAGTTGCCTCCCCACCATTTTTCAACCAAATTGATTTAGCCGTTCTTGAGTTTAAAATAGTGTTACTAACACAAATTTCTTTTATATACATAGATGACAAGGCCTTATAGCCGAAGAACTTTGTGTCGGCAGTTGAAGATTATGATGACGTAACATCAAAACATGTTTCTATTAAATTTTTGAGCTATTGAATACTATAATACGAGCAATGTCTGAGGGATGTGTGTTCCATGATCTCGAAATCTAGCGGTTAGACTTTGCTTAAACTTTGTAATTAAGAGTTTTTTGGCCCAAAAATAAGTTTAGAAAAGGTCTCAATAACAGGAAAAATCGAATTTGGTCTAAATTTAAGTTTAAAAATCGTAATTTTTAACATTGGTCTTAACAACAACAATAATTTTTAACATCGGTCTTGGTTGCTATTTTGGTAACAAAATAACAACGAAAGGTATACAAAAATAAAGGAACATTAATGTTAAGCAGACTTTTTGAAACAGCTGTTAACTGTGAAGAGGTCGTTGGGGGAAATTTAATAGCTCTATTACCGTGACACTATATCAAAACTGAATTAAAACCAACGAGCGAGGCTCGGTTAACCTGGTTTTGTAAGTAATTTAGTTTTATGAACATTTGGTTGTCTATACGAATCCAGCAAATACAATAATATGTCCAACTGTGAGCGTTACAGGTGTATTTAGGCTATATGAATTCTGTGTCTATACCACATAATGGACATGTTCAAAACATTTATTAACAAAATGTTTTTTTTCAGTTTCAGGTATTAAATATGTTCAAGGAGCTCAATGAAGAAAGAAAGTTTTTGGAAGCATTATTTTTTGTACTAAAAAGGTTTTTCAATAAATAATATTTTTATAACTATCACAGATTCTTCTTTCTTTTTTATTAGTTATTGAAACCGTTGAAACTATCCTAATGTAAAATATTGTATGAATACAAACCTAACAAAGTCATAGGGGTGTGAATCAGAAAAGTTAGAGAACAGAAATACACCATTTTTCAAATATGTTTCATTCGGCAGTTTTAATAAAGATATCAATCTCATCTTTGTGTTTCCAAACTTATCTATAAAATTTATTACCGTACCTTAAATACTTAAATCCATAAGTATTCATGTGTTGTTGGCCGTGAAAGCTTTGGCTTATCTTTCCTTCTGAGGCACACTCGCAGTCATGAGTTTCAAATTGTGTAAGATGTATTCTCATAAAGTTTGGAATCGTACAGTTCCTTTTTAAACTTACATTGCCTAATTTCATTTATCAATGATGCCATCAAACTAAGTAATGGTTGACTTTTGATAGTAACAAAACAAGTGCAGTTTAAAATAGTCTTATCCGAAGGAAAGACAACTCGAACACTTCAAATCAAAATAAGTATAATAGACAATATGAAACCTATTGCTTCATAGTCAAGCAGCTATTACTGTGACCTTATTTAAATCAAAGGCTCCTCAGTAGAAGGAAACAGCCGCTCCTGGCGCAGGTCAAGGTCAGCGGTTGTAATTGGCAGGTGTGTGTTGTTGATTTGGGGGTTTTTTGGGGGGTTTGGGGAGGGGTTGGTAAGTGTGTCAAGGTCATTCGGAGGGGGTTTTAAAAAAGGTGGGGAGTCTGGGGACGGGTGGGGCTCCGGGAAATAAATTTATTCATTCATCAAAGCCTACCAGTGATCGTAGGATGGCTTCTACATCGTTTGCAGCCGTACTGTTGATTTCATTGCTCTGTACGGGTCGGGAGTCGGTGGAGGTAGTGTATGTAGGCGAATTTTGTGTGGGAACACCACCATTGTTATTGTTAGTAGTGGATGTCACTATTGGAGATTGTATGGGTGCACCCTGCCGTGTGTCCATAACTTGAAGAAATAAGAGCTGCTAGATGGTTATATTGTGAGTTGATAGAGTAGAATGAGAGATGTGTGTGATGAAGAACGGTTATATAAACCCGGTAATATAGTGAATAAGAATAACTGGATAACATCATCAATAGGTGTGACAAGATTGTAATGTTGATATTTCAGCATATCAGTTAAGACTGTTTGTAAAATAGTGTCAGTAGAATAACTGTTGCGAAGGTTGGATCTTGTAAAATACAAGGGGTGAAAGCTGAACTGTTTCTTAAGTTTAGCGAATGTATTACGAGGTTTTGAAACTGTGTAGTTAGACTGTTTTTGTAAAATATGTTTGGTGCGTAAAAGTTTCAGCTGTAAAGTGTGGGAAGCCATTGTAATAGTGGTGACTAAATGTGTACTGCATAAAAAAAAAAAACTGATAAATGGTTAGTGTCTGTAAATGTGTTTGAATATATAGAGAGTGATTAGCATATTAACTGCGAACACATGTTTTAGAGTAAGAAATGTAAATTAGAAAATTGTTAGAAAAGTAAAGACCGAAGTTTACCCTACGAAACCCGGCGAATAAATGAGACGCTTGCGGTACTGACCCCGTATTTAAGCAATTTGTGAGTCACGAACAACCCCTCCTCTACCCTCCCCCCTCAGCCGATGGGATAAAAAGGGTGGGATTGCGGTTACCCCGGTTATTTGTTCGGTAGAGTTGCGATAGTTTGTATTAAAGGGAGAGGGAAATACTTTAAAACTATTTTGTTAAAAATATTAAGATAACATCTAGTTGAAAAAAAAGGAATTTGTTACTCTGTATGAATTGGCTATGAGCTGCACAAGTGCAAACAACAATCTGTTAATAAGTTGATGCGGTAAGAACTAGTATTTGTACAAACATTATAGTTCAGCAATAATTATATGTGTTATTAATGTGAAAAATGGTAAGTTAACACCATGGATAAGACTAACAGTAATGTAATACTATAAATGTTTAAAAGGATTAAATATAATTAAGAGTTTTAAAAAAAAAGCAGATGTGAATATGAATAATTAGCAGCAGGTGAATATAAATATTAAATAATAACAAAAAAAAAAAATATTGATGTGATGTTAATTTATGCAGTAATAAAAAAATAGGTAATGGGAGAGTAATATGTGTTTATAGTAAATAAAAAAGAAATAGTTGAAAACTAAGTTATGCATGGGGTGTTAAAAACAAGTAGACCTAATTGGAGTAAGTTAAAAGAAAGCATATATAATATTATTAGACGGTAGCGACTTACCGAGGTGTTGTGTCAGCTGTGGGTCCCGCGAGTGAAAAGAGGCGCAGCTGCTCGTGTAACGGTATTTATAACAGCAGGTGGTAATTATTATGAAAGTGACCCCCCCCCCCCCCAAATAGGTAATTAACCCCCCCCCCCCCTCTTTCACTTTTATTTTATGTTGAAATGGTAATAGTAGTTAAGCTTGTGTAATACTAATTTGGTGTTACCAAACGGTAACTATTGTGGTTAAGATAATATAACATATACTTAAGATAAATTAAACCGATAGAGTAACGGTAATTTAGGTCTGCTGTTGGCAATAGATAAGAATCATAGTTGAGCGGCGAAAGGGAACACATAATTTCCTACTGTTATTAAATTAATAGCAGTGAACAACTATGGTGTAATGCTATAAGGAAAATTGTGGTTCGATTAGGTGGAGATTATAATTAAATGTTGGCCAACATTATTGAAAGCCGCAACACTACACTTAAATTATCGATGACCTACTCGTAATAATTGCCGCTACGTGTATGAAACAGTGTTGCTTGGAAATTTCCTATTGAAGTTGTACTTCGAACGTTGTAAGCCCCTCAAACCCCTACGAGTTCCCCCCACCATCTTGAAAGTTTACGAATATTCTGTTGAGAATTTTAGAATCAGTTCGTACCGAAACTCCGGACGCGAAGCTTCGGGACGGGACGAACTCAAAGGGTAACTTAAATATATAGGCGGCCGATATATATTTGAGTTATTCTTGCTGTTAGGGTTCTAATATTAATATTTGTTGTGTGTGACTGTGTGTGTGTATAAAATGTTATTTATTTTTTAGTTTTAAGTTGTGTTATTTTTAAGTTTTAATTTGCGCATTGCGATGTTAGTATTAATGTGTGTTATATTATTGCTAATGTTTAAAAAATGTGTTTATGCATTTAATGTTGAGTGTTGATGTAATTATTGTGTATTTGTGTGCATGTGTGTGTGTGTACTAATAACCTTTCACAGCTAGCTGTTAGGAGGGTAGATTAAATTTAAATTTAAATTATAGAAGTTCTGTTGAACTTCATTAAATATGGGTGGGACATGCGTGTTGTGCCATAGGCAGCGCATATTTTTATTTTTTTAAATTTTTAATTTTTTGTTAGGAAATAATTATATTTGGGTGGGTTTAGATTAAGGGTGGGAGGTTAGAGTTGCGTTTTGCATTAACTGTTCCAGATTCCCTATTGTACAATTGGAATGGTCAGGTCCAGTGCCCAGGCCCGAGGCCGACCGCCCGTATCACAGCCCACCAAACTGGATCGCCACGTGCGTGCGGGCAAAAAATTGGGATCCCTTGCAAGACGTAACTATGGGGTTGGGATTGGGAGTGTTTGAGGAATACAGAGTGGTGGAGACGGCCGTGGCCGCCTCCATCACTTTGGATCATTATTATTTTTTGGTGACCTTGACCTAAATTAAAGTAATTAACCCCCCCCCCCCCCCAAATTACAATTAGCCCCCCCCCCCCCGAGGTCACTTTCACTCAGCATCCCTATATAAGCGGGGCTAGCTAACATGTCTGTTTATTCTGATTCCAGCCGCTAACGCTGCCACTTCAGAACCATGTCTCTATCAACAACTTCTGCTACTACTATCACTACGCCTGCTGCTCCTGCTGCCACTTCTGTGCCTGCTCCTACTATGAACATACCAGCTGCTAACAAGAAACCGGCAAAGAGACTGAAGTTGAAGAACGTCCCGGAGTCGATGCTGCGGCAGATGGATACACCACCATCTACATCTGCTACAACTGCTCCGGGAAATATTCTTCTACAAGCCATGGCGGTTCTTGGGAGTATTTTTTCTCCACCTCCATCACCAACACACCCTACGGCAACTCCACCACTACAACCCCAACCTACACCTACAACGTCACCACAGATGGAGCTTCCTGTTCGTTCTGATACTCCTTCAATTCTAGAATCTATTCATAATTTCACCTCATTACCACCACTAATAACACCAATTCCTGAACCAAAGTCCATTAATCCTATCATTCCTAGTTCTAAAGTTAAAAAGTCTTTTTTCAAAATTGCTCCTTCAGAGCGTTTTCAATTATTAAAAGCAGAGCGTCGCAGGGCATTTAAAAATCCTCGTAAATGCACTGAGAAGCTGCTTAGGGGTTCTAAAAAAGGATCGGTCTGTGGTAGGAAATGTGTTTTTAATGAAAAGTATTGCCGTGTACATCTTGTAAAACATATTTCTGTGCCACAACCGACTGTGATTTCCAGCAAGTCCTACCCCGCTACTAAGTTGAAGAGATTGCGAGAAGGTTTAAGGTACTTTTTTGTAAGTAGAACAGAAAAGAGCAATAGAATTATAATAGGGTGTAACGGCTACAAATGGGTAATTAAGCTCTCTGTACCTATGAGAAACCAAAAAGCGATCAAAACACTTGATGCGAAAGACTATCTCTACAAAGGTGCGGATGGTTGGACTCGCTGGGGTCGTAGTAAAGAGTGATAAGAATTAGCTTTTTCCAAATTTTGTTAGAAAAATAATGGGAGAGAAACCAGCGCTATATAACAGTGCGCTGCGTTTCTCTCCCATTATTTTTTGGTCACTCTAAGTCCCATGACCTACTTTCACATGACCTTGACCTTGAACTTTACCCCCCCCCCCCAAATAAATAAAAATAACCAACCCCCCCCCCCTCACCCTTCCCTTTCCCCTTCCTCAACTTTCTCTTGCTTTATATAAGTAGCCGCTATGCAACTGGGTATGGGATATTGGCCGCTAACCTGGTGTACAGTGAACATGGCTCCGCTGGATGGTTCAAACTTTTACAACAGGCGATTTGAGCTAAAGAAAATGGAAGAAGTGGAGGAAGATGAATCTGAGCTAGAGGAAATGGAAGAAGTTGAGGAAGATGAATCTGAGCAAGAGGAAATGGAAGAAGTTGAGGAAGATGAACAATTGATATTTGAATATTTGCGTTGTGTAACTTTGGACCTGGAAGAAAGTCTTGACCCATACATGTGGGAAGCATTGGACTGGTTGCAGTTGGGCAGAACAATAGTAATTATATCACCAGTGTTGTTTCTTGGTAGCCCAATTTTGTATGTGACTGCAGACAATGCCGAATACATTTGGCAATGGGCGGAGTTGTTTGAGGATTTTAGGGGAAATGAGGAGTACAATAATTGGTTTAATATTTGTTTAAGATAAGCAGGGTTTTTTAAACCCAAAAAGGCTCTTTTCAGAGCTACCTAATACACCAATTAAGCATATGAGTTTTTTAACTCATGTGTGAGAGTTAATAGTTATTGGTTACTACATAAGTTAAAGTTTGTTGACTTTGACCTTGAACTTGACCCCCCCCCCCTCCTGCCTTCTATTAGTTGCATTATAAAAGTCCGCAGCTCACATATTTGCTCAGAACTTAACCAGTTGCTATATAGTGAACATGTCCAAAAGATTGGATTCATTCTTTGCTAAACATACAGAACTTTGGCCACTATTATATGGATTACATAGAAAGATTGAAGAAACAATTTTGAAAGATATGGGTGTAGGGGTTAAAGTGCTTGTATATCGTCGAGGTGATTACAAATTATTGTGTTCATGTACAGTCAGAATTGAAAATTTAAATAATTTATTTCCTTGGATGGTGCAATTACGTAATTTTGTAGAAGAAATGGAGTTTCAGTTGGAAGTAGCCGCAATGTATTATAAGCTTGATAAAGAAGAGTAATTATACTATGTTACAAATGTTTAACTATATGAAATATAGTGGGGGAAAATAGAATATATATATAAGACAGCAACTTCATACTCAGTATCACTTTGTTATAAGATATTACTTTGGTGTGAAGAGAAAAGGTTAATAATGGTTTTTAAGGATACACCTTTTTTAAATTATTTTGAAGTAAAAAATCAGTTTAATACAAATGAAAATATAACTTGGATAGAAGAGACAAATGAAGGTTCGGAAGAAGAATTGAATAATAGTCTGGCTGATTCTATATTGGAAGAAGAAATTTCGTCCTTTGAACAAGAAATATTTGAAGAGCTAATAAATGATAGTGATGAAGAAATTGTTAAAGAAGCAATTGAAACATTCATTTTAGATTCGTCAATTGATACATTGATATCCCCTATACAATCTTCAGACTCTGAATCGGACTAATGATATGTTGGTGTTTTTCTTACTGATCCCCCCCCCCCCTTCCCCCTTTCTTTCCCCTTCCCCATATTTGCTATAAAAGCAAGAGTTGATCAGGTTTTTTATTCATTATATGCTGTGTTGTTAGTAAAGTCATACACTTTATTAAACTATGTCTCCAAGAGCTACTACCTTTATATACATTACTGAAATTATTACACATCGTCAGATACAAGAACAAGAAGAACTAGAACAAGAGATGAATGTTACATTTGGAGAGTTAATAGAAGAAATAGTAGAAGAATTTATAAATTTAAACCAAGAAACAACTAATGAAACTGGAAATATATCAATGATGCATCAACCGGAAGAGTTAACCGAATCTGAAGAAGAAGAATCTGAATAAAATGGTGGGGGGTTGATTATTTAAGCAGGAAAGAAAACAGTTTAAAAATCATTTCATAATGGAGGACCGAGAAGCAATGTTTAAAGCTTTTTGTAAGGAAGAACCCTGGGTTCCACCGGTAAATTCCTTTACATATTATTTCCCACTTTTAGACATGGAGGATTGTAAAAAAATTCCAGACATTGGTTTTAAATTTCAAAAACAAGGAATGTTAATTGGTGTCACTGAAAAATATCACAATGAATATTCGGAAAGATTGGCGTTTAACTTTATGATGGACAATATGAATATTAAACCCAGTGAGTATCCATATTTTCTTTATAAATTTTTAGTTGAAAATGGTGCCAGTGTAACTATTGAAATATGTATTCAACATTTTTGGCCTACTGGGGATAGTGGTGGGGGAAAGTAAATAAATGTGTTGTTTAACCGGATAGTCTCTCACTCTTGTAAAATCATTCACCAACAATGTATCGTCCAATTTTATCTGATTTGGCTGCATCTCATGAAGAAGCTGAAGCTAGAAGGAAGAAAAGCGAACAAGCAAGACAAATTCAGTCTAATATTAATATGGAGTATTATAGGCTACAAATCCAAATCCCAGGTATGCATCTTGGAGAAAACAGAGTAAAGACTGTACATGCGGCTGGTAGTTATATTAAGTATTTGAAATTATTATTGGAAGATAGAGAGTGTAAAATTACAAAATTAGAAGATGAAATGAAGAAATTGAAAAATGAACTATTGCTTTTGAAAAATGGAAATAATGAAGTCGTAGTTGAAGAGGGTGCAGAAGAAGGAAATGAAATATTGGGAATTTGAAGAAAGAAGTTTAAACATCTGTATAAACTTATAAAAAACAAAAATAATAAAAAAATTAATAAAATAAAAAAAATATTAAAAAAATTAGATTTAGAATAGAGAGCGGGGAATAGATCACTTTGTGGCAATGGAATAACATGTCACTTAGTGCTCTATTCCCCGTTCTCGCATTAATATAATTTGACCTTGACATATATAAAATATGGTGGGGATAAAGTATTTAAGACGGATGAAACATGTGTAAACACTTCAGTTGAAATATTAATCTCTTTTATAAAACATGGTGGATACTCTATTTGAACTTTGCTTGAGGAAAATTATTTGTGATGGTTTTTTATTTAACCATATAATAAGATCAGGAGAATGTGTTATTCCAAACAGCATTAGAGAAGCTATTCATGAATACCGAAGACAAAATTATGGGTTTGGCATTATTGTTGCTTATAAATTTGCAGATGGGACGACTCTTTGTCAAGATTGTGCACGAGCAGCTATAGATGATTGGGATGAATTTGATCTTGAAGGAGGATATGTAGACCATCGTGTTAAGGCACCACTAATAAGGTTTGAAATCATGAATGAAAAATGTACAATCTGTGCACAACTGTTATTTAGATTTATTAGATGTAGATCATATTAAAAAAAAAACTGTTTAATGTAACACTATGGTGGGGAAATTTATTGAATGGTGGGGGAAAATAGAAGTGGGGGGTATTGGTTATATATGTTGCTCGATGTTCACCAATTTCTTTAGTCTTGTAATATTGTTTGAAAAAGTAACTTGTAATTTAGTAAAAAAAAAAAATGAATTTTGAACTAGAAGTGACAAGCTTTAAAATAGTTGAAGAGGAGTGGACAACAGTTTCAAATTTTATTCATTCAAAACAAGATAATGGAACTCTAATGAAGGTATTTTGTTACATTTTAGAGGAAGGGGATGAAGACATAGTAAGAGACTATTTAAGAAATAGAGATATGTCAACTTCCAGCTCGGACTTTGTTAAATTTTTAAAAGACAACAATGTTAACGCGGAATTAGAAGTTTGGTTTTATGTTTAAAGAACTTGGTAGAGGGAGAATAAAAATGGTGGGGGAATTGTGTATAAAACAAGGTTTATACGCAGCAGGAGTTATTCGCTTACTACCATTTAAAAGAAGAACATCATAGAAAAAAATGGCTGAATCTCGGGACTATTCAACTCCTTCAACAAGTGAAAGAAAACCATTAAATTTGTCAAAGAAGATTGTGAATTTGTCAAGAAAAGGTAAACCTATAACACATCCGGAATTGAGCATTTTAGCTAAGGAACGTCATATAAAAGAGAAAACTGAATTGTATCAAATGCAGCTTTTAGTACCTTCATTGGACGTAGGCTGTACAAGAGCACATACATTGAGGACTGCAAACAAGTACATAATAGAACTGTTGGGTAAAATTGAAGTATTGGAAAATAAACTAAAAGAGTTGCAAAATCTAAATGTATGGAATCCAGCAAATGAACTCCCTGTTCTGCAGATGGAGCCAAACGATCTTCCTGCTACTTATGCATGGAACGCATTTAATGATATTGATAGAGACTCTCCTGTGAAGTACCAACCTCCTGCTGTGTAAAAAATGATGGGTAAAAAAAATACAAAAAAAATAATAAAATATAAATGGAAAAAAAATTAGTTGTAGAATAGAGAGCGGGGAATAGATCACTCTGTGGCAATGGAATAACATGTCACTTAGTGCTCTATTCCCCGTTCTCGCATTAATTATGTTTGACCTTGACCTAAATAAACATGGTGGGGGAAGGTAATTGAGTGGGGGAAACTAGATAAAAGAAGTCCAACGCTCGGTTGGAGTCATTCTTATCCTAAACAGGCGTTTACTAACCTAACATAAGAAAAGACAACATGAATAGTGAAAACATCATTTTGGATCTTTCATTAAGTGAAAAGAATAAAAAACAATATGCGGACTCTCGAAAAATGAAGATGAAAGAAATGGCAAAGGCAAGAGAAACAAGAATAAAACTAAAATATTATAAACTACAGAGGCTAATACCAGGAGTGAAATTGGGAGAAGTAAGAACCAGAACAATCGACATGGCTGCTGACTACATCAACCAACTTCTTATAGAGTTGACTATAAAAAATGAAAGAATACGTCAATTGGAATATGAACGTAAACAATTGTTTCACCAAGAAAAAGAAGAACCTATGAACTGTGTGATTAAAGACAATCAATAAAGAAAAGTTAAACAAAGGAAACTGCAAAATTACTAAAAATATTGAATATAAATTGGTTATTAATTGGACTTGCATTAGAGAGTGGGGAATAGATCACTTTGTGGTAATGGACTAACATACCACTTAGTGCTCTATTCCCCATTCTCGCTTTAAGTGTTGTTGACCTTGACCTAATAAAATAATTTATATAAAAGCAGCTACGAGAAAGAAGCTCTTTCATTTAATCGACATGGCTCCTGTGGATACCACCGACTATCCAAGTAAACCTATTGCAGAAATATTGTGTAAAATTCTACAAGAGGAGTTTGATGTGGAAGATGTGGATAATGACAGTTCAGAAACAGATAGTGTTAACAGTATGGAAGAAGAATTAATAAATGAAGGGAGTGAAGATGTAGAAATGGAGTTAACAGAGAATGAATACACACCATCATTGGAATTTGAAAATATTCATAATGAAACTCCAACATCCAGTCACGATCCAGATTTGGAATCAATACGTGGAAGATTAATTTTTTGTGCAAGACAATTATTTCCATATGAAGAAGAAGAAGATGAAGAAGAAGAAGATTAAAAATAGTGGTGGGGGTAAAAAGTGGTGGGGTAATACAGCATAAAAAGGAGGTATGAAAAAGATGCATTTCATTTATATGCCGAATTTCATAGGATAAACATCACTAAAATGCATCGTTGTGATATATGTTTAGAAACTTATGAAGATGAAATATTGCTAGACATTCATAAGGAGTTATATCATAATATAAATGAAAATTTAACACAAAATAAAAATAAAAATGCATCTGCAGAAGAAGAAGAAACAGCGGGACCATCTAATGCACTACCTAATTTAAGTATTCATGCATTGCCCGGAAGAGTAGTAACACATCACAAAATCCAAAATGAAAATTTAGAATTAGACAAATTTCTTGCCGAAGCAAAAACCATTGTAGTTAAATTTTTAAAAGAAGAATTAAAACGATTAAATTTTATTAAATTCGGCTTGTTATTGGATGCTATGTTTATAAACGTTGAAGAAGAATTGTCACCAAGAGGATTTATAACTAAAAACAGAACCATCATGAGTAGTTCAGATATTAATTCAATAGTAGAAGAATGTTTTGATGAGATCATCAATAAAATCCAAGAACATGAAGGACGAGGATCAGGTTGGAGTTTAGTTAATGTAGTAAGTATGGATATTAGAGTTCACAAGCATGGATATGGGGTAATGGGGAGCAGTTATATAGCTCTTCCAAAAAGGATTGAAGAAACAAAATCATGTGTAAATGTTCAAAATCATGATACAGAATGTTTCCGATATGCAATGACATCAAAATTCATATTAAGCAATGCACAAAGACCCAGCGAAGAATATGAGAACTATAGATACAGATATAACTTTCAAGGTGTGTCTTATCCGGTAGCCTTGAAGGATATTTCTAAATTTGAAAAACAAAACCCTGGAATATCTGTAAATGTATTTGGTTTGGACAGTTCTAACAAGGTGTATCCTTTGAAAGTGGTAAAAAACGAACTTGCAGACCATACGGATTTGTTATTAATTACAAAGGATGAAGTATCACACTATGTATGGATAAAATCATTTGAAAGACTTGTCAATAAACAATTATCAAGAAATGAACATAGAAAAATAATTTGTAAAAGATGTTTTTGTTTTAAAGAACTTAGAAATGGAGGACAAAATTGGTTACTGGAGCACAAACAACTGTGTAATGAAAATTTTGAAGCTAAGATTATTCTACCACCATTAAATAAATCATATTTACAGTTTGAAAAAGTTTTCCATCAGTATCGCATTCCTATAGTAATATATGCCGATTTTGAATCAACACTTGTTCCAATTGAAGATGAAAACATTGAAGCAAGGAAGAGTATAAAATATCAAATGCACAAGCCTAACAGTTTTTGTTTATTGGTTAAATCCACATTGGTTGAAGAACATTTGAATGCATATGGATTGTCATCAAAACCCGTGGTGTATCGTGGTGAAGATGTTGCCAGAATATTTTTAAATCATCTATATGAAATAGCTGGCCATATTGAAAATTTGTATAATAATATAGTACCAATGATACCAATGGAGGAAGAAGAGGAAATTCAACATGAAAATGCTACCCACTGTTTTCTATGTAAAAATGAATTTACTTTAAATAACTATAAAGTTAAAGATCACGATCATCTTACAGGATATTATAGGGGTGCAGCATGCAATGCATGCAACATAAACTATAAGATTACCAGAAGAATTCCTGTAATATTGCATAACCTTAGCGGTTATGATGGTCATTTTATAATACCAGAATTGGGGAGAGATGATGGTGCAATTGATGTTCTTGCAGAAACAACTGAAAAGTTTATAACCTTTAGTAAAAAAATTGGAAATATGAAGTTGCAATTTGTAGATTCGTACCGGTTTATGCCGTGCAGCTTATCAAAACTTTCTGAAAATCTTAGAAAAGAAGATTTAATAGAAACAAAAAAAATTGTAAACAATGATAAATTAGATTTAGTTCTTCGTAAAGGCGTTTTTCCTTATGATTACATTGACAATTTGGAAAAATTTGAAGAAACGTCACTTCCACCTAAAAAAGCTTTTAAGAATAAATTACATGAAGAGGACATCAGTGAAGAGGATTATCAACACGCTTGTAGAGTATGGAATGAATTAGAAATAAGAACCTTAGGCGAATATTCAGATTTTTATGTTAAATTAGATGTGACTTTACTCTGCGACATAATGGAAGAATTTAGAAACACCTGTTTTACAGCATATGGATTAGACCCACTTCATTCGTACACAGCTCCCGGATTGGCATGGCAGGCTATGTTAAAAGAAACAAAATGCAAACTTCAACTATTAACTGACATAGACATGGTGTTGATGATTGAATCCGGTATTCGAGGAGGATTAACCCAAAGTGTAACTAGATATGTAAAAGCAAACAATAAATATCTTCCAAATTACGACGCATCACAACCTAGCACATTTATAGGTTATTTTGATGCAAATAATCTGTACGGATGGGCCATGTCGAACCCTCTTCCATATGACAATTTTAAATGGGTTGATCCAAATTCAATCAATAACATCGCTGATATCCCTAAATATGGGGATATTGGCTACATTTTTGACTTTGATTTTGAATACCCAAAACATCTCCACGACCATCATTATGATCTACCACTATTAGCAAAAACAGAAATATCTCCCACTGGTAGATGGCCAAAATTGATGATGACACTTAACAATAAGACTAGGTATGTAGCTCATTATTGGACAGTACAGCAAGCGCTAGAAATGGGATTGAAAATTACGAAAATTAATAAAGTACTGCAATTTTCACAATCCTGTTGGTTAAAATCTTATATAGATAACAACACAAGAAGAAGAACTGCAGCAACATCCAATTTTCAAAAAGATTTCTTTAAATTAATGAACAATGCGATATTCGGTAAAACATTAGAAAACAAAAGAAATCACAAAGACTTAAGATTGGTTGTTGATCCAACAAAATTACAGAAATTGGTGCAAAAACCAAACTTTGCATCTTCTATAATTATTAATGAAAACCTTGTAGCCGTTTCTATGAATAAAATTTCAATTAAGATGGATCGACCCATATATGTTGGAATGTCCATTTTAGACATATCAAAAACTCACATGTATGATTTTCATTATAATAAAATGGTGAAATTTTATGGTAGAGATAATATCGGAATAGCATACATGGATACTGATGCATTCATCTATTGGATTATAACCAATGATATGTACAAAGATTTACGCACATTTGTTTATAAAAATGACTTTGATTTTTCTGACTACCCACAACATCACCCTAATTACGACAATGGAATAAACAAGAAGGTTTTAGGAAAATTTAAAGATGAAACAAATGGTGCACCTATGGAAGAAATTGTGGCATTAATGTCCAAACTGTATTCTTTTCAATTGTACATTAGTGAAAAAGAAGAACATCAAGTTGTAAAGAAGGCAAAAGGTATAAAAACATCATATTTAAAGAAGAATGTACAGTTTGAACATTTTAAAAGATGTTTATTTGAAAGCATGGAAACAACTGCAACTTTTAATACAATAAGAAGCTTTAATCATCAAGTCTACAGTGTCAAGCAAACTAAGTGGGGACTCAGCTACAAGGATGATAAGAGACATATCCAGGAAGACAATATACACACTCTACCTTTTGGACATTATTCTTTAACTCCTATCGACCAATAAAACCTATTCTTCGTCCTTCCACCTGTTTCCTTTTCCTTTCCGTAAAAAAGAGGGAGCATGGCAAGTTCAATGCCATGTTCCCTCTTTTTTACACAAATATAATATGGCCTTGACCCATATTTGTTAATAATATAAAAGGTGATAAACCATTTTGAGGATTAGTATTTTCTCAAGCGGTGTACAAACAACATCTGAAGATGGAAGGATTAAAGGATCAAATTGTAAACGAACTTCATAAGCCGGCAAGAAGAAAGTTTCCAAGAAGAAATACAATTATTAAAGGAATGAACGATCTTTACCAAGCCGATCTTATTGAGATGATACCGCATAGTAAATTAAATAAGGGATTTAAATATATATTAGCAATTATAGATTGTTTTAGTAAGCTTGCTGACGCTATACCACTCAAGGATAAGACTGGGAAAAGTGTAACAAAAGCTATGGAAGCAGCTATAAAGAAAAATAAATTTGTTATAAAACATTTACAAACTGATGATGGAAAAGAATATTTTAACAAAGAATTTACAGCATTAATGAAAAAATATAACATAAATCATTATTCTACAAATTCGGAAGTTAAAGCTTCCATAATTGAACGATTCAACAGAACATTAAAAGGAGCAATGTATAAAACATTTTCTAAACGAGGATCACACGTGTGGTACGATATATTACCGAAGCTTATAAAAGAATACAATAACAAGTTTCATCGCACTATTGGTATGAAACCTATTGAAGTAAATAGCAATAATGCTAAGCTTGTTTTGGAGCGTATTAAGAAAATTACTACTCCTAAAATTGAAAAATTAAAACCTAAAAAGTTTAAAATTAACGACAAAGTACGTATAAGTAAATATAAAGGAGTTTTTAGTAAAAGATATTTACCAAATTGGACTAACGAAATATTTACAATCTACAAAGTGCAACCGACAATACCAGAAACCTACATTTTAAAGGATAACAAAGGTGAACTACTTCAAGGCGGTTTCTATGGTCATGAATTATTAAAATCGACAGTAGGTGATGTATATCTTGTTGAAAAAGTTTTACAAAGAAAAAAGGATAAAGTTAAAGTCCGTTGGTTGGGATTTGATAGGAGTGAAGATTCTTGGATTCCTACAAAAGACTTGGTGTAATACTTTAATAACTCATTATGTGTTTAACCTTTAAACAAGATGGATATTGTACAGCAAAAAGAACGATTTAATATTAATAATATAGATGAATTGACAGTGGATAATAACAATTTAAACCATGGTAAACATGGTGAATTACTACCAAACTCTATAAGATGTTTAATAACTGGCCCTTCTAATTGTGGAAAAACAAATGTTGTTTTTAACCTTATAACTAATCCAAAAGGGCTACGTTTTAATAACATATACATTTTTTCAAAATCTTTGCAACAACCTAAATACCAGTTGTTAGATAAGATATTAGCAAATGTACCAGAAGTAAATTTCTACAAGTTTAATGCTAGTGAAACTATTATGCAACCAAATGAAGCTAAACCATTTTCTATATTTATATTTGACGATGTGTCATGTGAGAATCATGATACAATAAGAAGTTATTTCGCAATGGGGAGACATCATAATATTGACAGTATTTACATTGGTCAAACCTATAGTAAAATTCCAAAACAACTTATAAGAGATAATGCAAATTTGTTGATAATATTCAAGCAAGATGAAACAAATTTGAAACATATATATAACGATCATGTGAATGCCGACATGACATTTGATAAATTTAAAGAGATGTGCGGCAAAGCATGGGCTGAAAAGTATGGATTTCTTGTTATTATGAAAGATGAAGCTATAAAAGATGGAAGGTATCGAATAGGGTTAGATAAATTTGTATTAATCCATTAAATGAATAGCAGTATGTCTAGTAATGAATGAGACTTCATAGTGTAAACATGGTAAATCAAGAAAAACTATTGAAAGAAATAAAATCACTCAGTGATTCTATTAGGATAAAAAACCGTGCATTAAGGATGGGTATAAGCGAAAGAGAAGAATTTTTAGAGACTACATTTAAACCTATTACAGAACCTTTAAAACAAATATCAGAAACCATTAGTAAACCTCGTTATGAAGGAGATGTTTTACTACCAGTTTCTAAACAAGAAGTACAAGCATTAAAAAAAGAAGACAATGATGATTCATATACAAGCGCTAGTGACCAAGAAGAAACAAAAGAAGAAGATGAACCTATTGTTGAAAAGGAAGAAGAACAGCCAATACCCGAAGCAGAACAATCTATTCCAAATTTAACTCAATTGAGTAGCGATATATTACAACACGGACCTCTCGGAAGAAAATATATATTGAAAATGCTACATGATATAAAATCAAACCCCAATTTAAGTAAATCACACATATACGGAGCAAGAATTGATGGGAATGAATTAAAAATAGGTGATTCAAAACTTAAAATAACTGAAGACGATTATATCATTATTGGTGAGCATAAATATAAGGGAACAAAAGGATTATATGAATTAATTTTTAAAAACATACCATTGAGATATTCGACCAAAGATTTAAATACTTTTAAGGAAATTTTACAAAATACTAATGCACATAAAAGGAATTACTCAAAGGATGCAATAATTAATCGTTCACGCGCAACAAAATATAACATTGTTATAAAAAAGTTGTTTCCCCCACGAAAACTACCAACATTACGTACCGCACCAGTAGTGAAACAACCGCTAAAAAGAAAATCTTTATCACTTATGGATTTATCACTTCTTGAACAACATGGTAAAAAGAGTAAAGGAGATACTTCAACATCTGGCAAAGGACTGATGAAAAATCTGTACAATACCAATGTAATTTATTACAAAGACATTAATAAATTAGTTGACAGAATGAGACTATTACATGAAGCTATGGAAGCCGGTCATACAGGTTTAAATAATGAATGGGTGGCTCTAGTTGATGAACTTAGAAGTCGAGGTGTCGTCGTATAATTGTCCGCAGATATAAAAGAACGGCAAGCATATAATGTATCATTTTTAACATGAGCGTCGACAAGTTTGGACGGTACTCCGCGTTAGGAGTGCAAGTTGGAGAAGACAGAAAAAGAAGTGGATTGCCGCAAACACCTGAAGGTGACTATAGCATAAGTAATAAACGTTTAAAACTAGTTAAAGATCCAGAAGAAGATACTGATGGAGCAAATTTAAAGACAGTAAAAGAAGCTACTTCAACATCATTAAAATTACTTAAGGATACTTACGATGTTAAATCACATAGAATAATTAATGTTGGTAAACCAACTGACAGTTCTGATGCAATTACTAAAGAGTATTTATCATCTGAACTTTCAAACACTTTAAAATTGCAGTGGGGTAACAATTTAAAAGATGGACAAACATATGATGCTGGAAATCATAGGATAACCAATGTGGCAAATCCAAAAAATGATAAAGATTCAGTTAATAAAGAATATTTACATTCTATAATACCGGAAAAGACTCAACGAGGATTTTCTTTTTATAAGTTTATTATAAATGACATTGGATACCCAAAGGAAGACGGCGATGCTGTAAACCTGAAATACATCAAGGACAACTGTATTTTACAAGATGGTGATGAAATCGATTGTTATGGGAAAGTATTGTCAAATGTAAAGTTCGGTTCTCAACCAAAAGACGCTGTTACTATGGAACAACTATCTAAAGAATTAAAAAGGGGAACATCGAATTTTGTAAAACATGAAGATGCCGTGCTAAAGCGAGGAGATACATTTATACATGGAAATGAAAAGTTTAATTTAATGCAAGGAAATAATGATGAATGGGATGCAGGACGTAAAACAATAACAAATGGAAGATTTGGTATAAAAGATACAGATGTACCTCTAATGGTGCAAACATTAATTGCTACTGGTGGTACATTAGGTACATACAATGGTCGTAATAGAAGAATAAAAGATATTTATCCTGGTTACGAAGCAAATGATTGTGTTACAATGAAACAAACAATAACTTGGGATAAACACTTTGGGACCAAATATGATGCAAAGATGAAGAAAATAATTAATATTTTACCAGGAGAAGATTTAAATGATGCTGCTACTATAGGACAAGTTATAACAATGTCAAAAAGTGATTCAAACGCTTACACATGTAATGATAAACGTATTATGCAGTTACACGATCCTCAACATCCGAAAGATGCTGTAACTTTAGATTGTTTAATAAGAATAGTGGGCAATTTACTTATTGATACCCACAATCATATAGCTAGTACAACAAATCATGTGATGATTCAACCCGATGAACGAGAAGCATGGATTAAAAATAGAATCATAAATCAATATATAATTAATTTGAATAATTAATTATTTAAATATAAAAATTGTGCATAAGTTATTCATTTATATAAAGCATCTCGTTGAGTAAACACGCCGGTTATATATAAAACAACATAATGAAGATCGCACCGCTCAGTCGTCGTCAAGTCAGCGGCAAGAAAGGACGTGGTATAACATCGGCTGCGTTATCCCTTCTCAAACAAATTCCTGTTGGTGCTGTTGTAAATCGGGCAATAGACGCTCTACCATACGAATTTCATCTGCCCGGAGGTTATCAATATTGCGGACCCGGAACTAAATTGACAAAACGTTTAGCAAGAGGGGATCCTGGAATTAATAAATTGGATCAAGCTTGCAAAGAACACGATATAGCGTATTCCAAGTTTGCTGATTCAACAAATAGATCAATAGCGGATAAAGCGCTAGCAGAAAAAGCTTGGCAAAGAGTTAAATCAAGTGACGCAAGTATTGCAGAAAAAGCAGCCGCTTGGGCAGTAACTACAGCTATGAAGGCGAAAACAAAATTTGGTGGCGGAAAACGTCGGAGAGGAAGACCTGCAAAGAAAAGAGCTCCTAAAAGAGGTGGAAACATTAAAAAGAGACGTCGTAGAACTCGTAAAACAAAGACAAAAAAGACTTCCGTTTGGTCAATGGTAAAAAACGGAGCAGGTCTATACCTAAGACCGTACCGTGTGTACTAAATAAGAAAAATCAATTGATAATTCCAAATAAAGCCTTAACAAATTATCAATTATCAAATTATGTAAAATGTTTGAAGATACCATTTTTTAGGGGAGTTTTTATGAAAGACGCATTACCAAAAAACATATGGAAAAATGAAACTGGAATAGTAAATTTAGATTCCTCCTATGGTCCAGGAACACATTGGGTATGCTATAAAAAACTCGGACAAAGCGTTTATTATTTTGACAGTTTTGGCAATCTACCACCACCTAAAGAACTTCAACACTACTTTAGAAACTCTAAGAATATATTTTACAATTATAAAAGAGAACAACCTAACAATACAGAAATATGCGGACATTTATGTTTGGAGTTTTTAGCAAAAAGCGTCAGTCAGCTTTAAGATGTCATCGTACACAGTGTCACTGAGCGGAAATTCATCTACATTAAAAAGTACTCTTTTCCCAGCACTGCGTCTATCTAAAGATAGATTATGGGAAGCGGCATTATTAGATTTCACTACATACAATTCAATTCCCAACATTACAGAGGGTAAAAACAATTTACTACATTATTATGAAAGTAAAGATAAAAAAGGAAACTATTCAGAATTAAAAATAATCACCTTGTCTACAGGAGCATATGAAATAGATGATATAAACCAGCTATTACAGAAGCAGCTAGGAGAAGAAAATATCTGTATAAAAGGAAACAACAATACTTTAAAAGCGGAAATTACCTCAAAATATTATATAGATTTGAGTTTAAAAAATTCAATCGGTAGTTTACTCGGATTTTCAGATAAGAAAAAAAAAATCTTAGATCCCGGAACTACTCATACGGGTGATACCACAGTAACAATATTAAAGGTTAATAGTATTGATATAACATGCAATATTATACACGGATCGTATAGAGATGGGGTAAACCAACATATTTTACATACATTTTATCCAACAGTAGCTCCTGGGTTTAAAATAGTTGAGAAGCCACAAAACCTTATATACCTACCGTTAAACACCAGTTTTATTTCAGACATCGTACTGAACATATCAGATCAGGACGGTAATAGTGTTGACTTTAGAAAAGAAACAATTACAATACGGTTACACATAAAAGCGGTAACTTAAGTATAACATGGGATTAACATTTAAACCACAACGGAAAAGCCGGGAGCTCAGTAGCTCTTCAACATTGGACGAGTTAACACCGGACAACATACATTTCCTACAAAAAATTGGGTTAAAACTAAATTACAATGGACATTCTGGATATATCTCAAGGTCCGACGTTCGACGAAACCCTATGGGAGAAGGAATATCACACGCACAACCCTTACACTTCATCAAAATTAAACAATAATGATGAAATAAGGATTCCCATTCAACAACAAGATATTTACACATTACCCTGTGAGAGTTATTTATATATTGAGGGACAAGTATTAAAATTGGATGGAAAAACTGGTTCGTCTGTTCCTTTTATAAATAACCCAATGGCATATCTTTTTGACGAAATAAGATATGAAATATCAGGAGTGACAGTTGATTCAACAAAAAAGGTTGGTATAACAACAACACTAAAAGGATTAACATCATTAACACCACATGAGAAGAATTCAATAGTCACCGCCGGATGGGTTACCCCCGATAAAGACAGCATAACACCAAATTCCAATGGTCATTTTGATTTTCACATACCTTTACGATTGCTTTTGGGATTCGCTGAAGATTACAAAAGAATAATAATAAATGTCAAACAAGAATTGGTATTACTCAGATCTTCAACTAACAAAGACTTGATACTAGCAGCAAGTGGCACTGAAGAAAGTAAACTAGAATGGCAGCTACAATTAAATAAAATCGTGTGGAGAGTACCTCATGTAAGATTAGCCGATGAACATAGAATCGTATTGTTAAGAAAGTTAAAATCTGACCGTGATATTGTAATGCCGTTTAGAAGTTGGGAATTCCATGAATACCCCATATTACCTCAAACAGAACGACAAACATGGACTGTTAAAACATCTACTTATTTGGAACGAGCAAGGTACATAATACTAGGGTTTCAAACCAATCGAAAAGATGTTATAACCGCACACGCAGGTCAATTTGACCATTGCAATATAAAGAATTGCAAAGTTTTTCTAAACTCTCAATTCTTTCCTTATGACAATTTAAATGTCATGTTTAGCAAAAAGCGTTATTCCATCTTATACGATATGTATGCAAGATTTCAATCGTCATATTATGGAAAAACTAATACACCACTGTTATCACCTGAACAGTATTATTCAAAAGCCCCAATAATCGTTATCGATTGCTCAAAGCAAAATGAATCAGTAAAATCGTCAAGTGTGGATATAAAAATCGAAATGGAATTTGAAGATAAAATACCAGAAGGTACTTCGGCATATTGTCTCATTTTACATGACAAAATAGTAACATATACTCCACTAACTGGAATAGTTAAAAATGTGTTATAAAAAACGGTTTTTAGGTGGGGGCGATTGTTATAAAAGGAGGAAAACGAAGTAGAAATTTCATTATTTGTTTGACCATCCTATGGGAAACATCGTTAGCAAAATGAGTTCACTTAATGCAAATACTAACGAAGAAGAAACTACACCGCTTATAGCCGACAACAGTTCCGATATAGAAAAACAAATTGAACAAGAAATGGATGAGTTCCTCAAGTTTAAACATAAGAAAAGAGAAGAGGAAGTTGAAAAAGGAATTAAAAAAAGAAAAGTCGATGACATTATTTCCACCAATATTTTAACAGAGGTATTTCTTAGAATCTACTATCCCATCTCATCATGTATGACAAAAAGCGTATCTGCCGGAGTAATAAAATCATTGGAGTATTCACCAACTATTATTTTGAATCATGGATCTAAAATGGTGTTTTTCTCTGAAATTTCCTGGGAATCGTTTATGAAGCATATACATCTTTTAGAATGTTATTTAAGTAACAATACATATGGAAGAAGAACGAAATTAAGTTTGCTAGAATCAAATATTGAAATCGATATAGTAAAACATCGGGGAGGACAAATTGTTCGTTTTAGAGATTTAACTAAACATGACATAAAAATACACCTTACAAAAGATGAATTCTACACCCTCAGCTGTGCTACAGGTCCTATCACAAGATATCTAAGACAACTAATATTTTCAAGCGCAATCATAAAAGAATATTTAACCGATACATTGGATAGACAACCATATGTACCAATCCTATACGGTCCCGTAGATACTTCCATTTTCAATAGAATACCTCACGAAGTTGATATGTGGAGACAGTTGCACAACTATCAGACTAACTTCGGTATAGATGAAGAAGCACAAGAAATGAATGAAGAAGCATCTTGCAGCAACCAACCCGCAGTATAAAAAGACGCCCTCCATAATTTTACAAACAGTCCCATACCGACCTTTGTCATGAATAAACAAGTTTCATTTTCAAACCAATACCAAATAATGGAGGTAAAACGAGGTATAATTGAATTTCAAGCGTTTCGCGGTAACGACGGACATTTTATCATTAAAGAGTTAGTTATTCTAGACATGAACACATCTGTCGTTTATCACTATTTATTCCAACCTCCTATACCGTTCAACAGATTAACTACTAAAGCAAGAGTGACAAACAAATGGTTGATGAAACATTTTCACAACCTGAGATGGGATGAAGGTTTTATCCACTACAGTATGGTGCCGCACATTATGAATCATTACTGTAAGGAATTTAAAATTATCTACACAAAGGGATTGGAGAAAACCGCTTGGATACAAGCATTTACAAACCATGAAGTGATAAATGTGCAAGTGGATAGAGATTTTCAGTGTCACTTTGCCAACATTTGTATCTCTACCAAAAACTTTAAACATCGGCAGTCCCAATGCGCTTTAAAGAACGCTTATCGTTTGAATGCATATCTACAACAGAATGGTGGGGGGTGGGAAGGATATAAAAGCGACAACGCAACCATGACCCAGCATGAGTATTACTCTAGCCTCCGAACAGTCAACACCTCCCACACAGATTCGCAAGACTAAGAATAATATTAACAATAAATAAGAAGAAGAAAAAGTAAAGATGACGTCACAAACATTTTTACAATCTCTTGTCGATCAATTTAACAAACATTCAAAATCTACCGTCTTACCGACTAAAAGATGTTCAGAATTAAAAGAAGAAAAACATTATGTTATCCACACCATTAAGAAGATGGAAACTAGTGTTGGGGACGCCATCAACGTTACACTGAGTGAAGCGCCCTACACGCCCGGTGATGAACCAAAATTTCAAACATTTCTTCCTAAGCGCTTCGTGCACCTCCTGCAAAACGAAGATCTACGCCTTATCCACCCCGGCTCTCTGTACTTGGCATCCCACGGTCCAAGCGGAAGCAATTCAACGGAACTTACACTTCACGTCATGCCTACTGCCAACAACTAATTTATTTTTTGTAATACTTTTGTACACCTTTGTGAATTATTTTGAAAATAAATAAAGATGAAAAAATAAAAAAAAAAATAAAAAGCAATATATCACTATGTGTCTTTGCACATGGTGATATATTGCTTTTTAAAAAAATAATTTTAGATGACCTTGACCTAGTTACAAAAACTATATAAATGGAGTAATTTTCAAGGGGATTTCCTCAGTCTACAATTGACTTCCGTGCTGTACACATCTCCCTTGGTTGTCCAATTATTTAAACAACAACATGTCTCTCAAAATCAAATGCGCATCATACGATACCTCCACCATCACAACTTTTGAACAACTCGACAATTTCACTAATGAATTGCGAGTACTTCTTGCAGGCGGTTATCACTTAAATGCCGATGTTTACGTTACAAATAAGAAGATGTTTTCAAAACAAAACTACTGCGATGATGAAGTGTACTTTTCTACACAAACGGCAACAACATCTAGCCCTTCTACTCAAAATAATGTTAAATTCCACAAATACTACTAATGTTGAATTACAATAACAATACTCCATCAACTTGAGGCTTCGCTATAAAAAGGCTATTCAACCCAGACTAAATCATCATTTGCTTTTTGACAACCGCAGCGATAACAACTACAACTACTATGCTGTACCGAATGATGATTGAATTTAATGGTAAAATATTTGGAAAGGACTATCAAACGGTAGAAGAGATGAGCTCCGATCTTGATGTATTAACTAAAGAAGGCTTCCAACCAAAGTTAATTCTAAAATTTCCAGAAGTACATCCACTATCCACTGAAGATCTCGTCGCAATGGCTAGAGCAAAAAAACAAGAACATGAAGTAAATATTAAAAAAGAGAAAGAAGAAAAAAAAGACGAACCTATATCTTAAGTGTGCAACTTTTTAATATTTGTACCCCATTCTTTTTTAAAACTCCATTTGGTTGACCTTGAAATTACCCCCACCACTTTTTTCTTTTAATAAAACTCTCTATTCTATACTATACACCTTCATTTCCCAACTCCACTTAGAACCGTCAACATGGAAAAGAAAAAAGAAGACTACAAACCACGCTACTGTTGTGAACAAAAATGTACCGATATAGGAAGATGGATGGTAGACGGATTAGCTTGTAGAAAATGTGAATTCTTCGGATCCTGTTACTGCAAATGCAAAACAAAACAACTACCACCACCAGAATTGCAAACCTTCAAAATTTATAAATCAAGATACTTCCACACTTGCTGTCCCCAGAGATGTTTCAAATTTCACCCAGAAAGACTTTTTAATTGCCGAAAGTGTGATGCATATTATAAAGACGACTTTTGTACATGCATCAAACATTTGTGCAAATATAGATCAGATTGGTCTTCTGATCCTATTCAAGCTTCAGATGTACAGCTGTAGTCACTGACTGCAGCTTTTTTTTAAAATTTCATTTGGTTGACCTTGAGATTTACAATATATATTCTACATACCCTTTAACATGCTTCTCATTTACACTACATTGCTTGGACTAACACCAACATGGGTGACAGATTCATTTCTTTTGAACATTTAATTACCGAAAGAGATGAGATGGAAACTCTATTTCACAACTTACTCACACTTATGGATAGGTATCCTTTGAAATGGATCAACATCAAAGTAAAATATGTGGATCCTACCAGAATATTTTCATCATCATCATCATCATCTTCCAACAGTGCAGGGGAAGAAGAAGAACCAACTTATGGTATTACAATTATTGAATTAAACAGCGAGGAACAAGACAATCAAATTCAAATTATAAATAAACTTAGTATTTAGTTTACAAAAGTGATTGGTATTTCTATTCTATATTAATGCTATTATTATTTTATTTCTATACACTTCCCACAACCTACCCGAACGGCGTTTCGCGGCAAACTGCGGTAACCGAAGTTCTCTCGCTTCTCGTTTTGGATTACCCCCACTTCTTTTCTTCCCCCCACCACTGTTCCCTGTTTCCATATAAGCGACCGCCTTACCGTCGCTCACCATTTGTTTGCCTACCGCCGAACGATGAGCCAGCCTCCATTAGCAAAAAATACTACTACTTTTGCAGTAACATCGCAACAAGATTTACAGGATATTTTTCAAACTTTAACCGATGTTGTAAACACACCAAACAACACGGTTACTATTACTGTTGAAATTACCTACAATTGTCCAGAGTGTGAAAGGATGGAAAGCGATAATGTTGAAGAATTAGAAATGCCAAACAACAGTCCTTCATCCGCCCACGATTCGACACCAGATGATGAAAGCTAGTCCTACACAAATATTCTTTTTCAATCCCCCACCACTTTACATTAAATATATATATCCTCCCCTTATTTGCTCTCCTCATTCCATCGCCTACTTTTACACCATCTACACCGCTCCTCTCTAACCTGTACACAAACATGATGGACGGCTTTTCAATCACATCACAATTGGAAGACGATAAATTAAAACTCGAAATTAACAGAATACAATTGGAAGCACAGAATCAGGAAGAAATGATCCGGCTGTTAAAGCTCTTCAAATGCGTACTGTGGTTGGTATGCCTCTATCTGCTCATCGCCATCACCATCGGCATTTACCAGACCGTCACCGCCAAACATCGCTTCGACACCACTTCCAATAAAAATTCTACTTGGCTTTCCTAAAATAAATTATTAATTCCCACAGCCCCACAGCCCCCATCCGCTCCCGCCACACTCCCGCCCGCCCCACTCGTCCCCACACTCCCCACCTTTTTTAAAACCCCCTCCAAATGACCTTGACACACTTACCAACCCCTCCCCAAACCCCCCAAAAAACCCCCAAATCAACAACACACACCTGCCAGTTACAACCGCTGACCTTGACCTGTGCCAGAACCGGCAAATCCCTTCTACTACGGGGGGTAGACCTCCGAGGGTGTACCCGCTCTCGGCCGATGAAGGGCCGCCTCTTGCCGCACGATGCGCTGGTTACAAAACAGTATGGATTGTCAACTGCAAAACACGAATCTTGGAAAGGAGAACGAACAGGCTGCTTTTAGGCGCAGCTCACTTGTGCAGAGGTCTCCGACCTCAAAGACTGGGACGCCGACGGTTGGAATTAAAACCTCCCCTCCGCCGGCCCCGTTCAAGGCTGCTGGTGTCGCTGGATCATCGGCCGTAACCGGAAAGGAGAAAGATGAGGTTGATCTGGGTATGGGTGTGACCGAGCTGGTAACACCTCTAGCCAGGATGCAAGGAATCCCTCCCAGGAAGAGCCCTCTTCGTGCGGCATTCGAGCTGCAAATGCTTCGGCAGCAGCAGGACGACGCCCACGAGGAGGAAGACTCATGTCTGAAGAAGATGAAAGTTCTTTTGAAGGAGATGGCCAAGGTCCTCCTAATTCAAAAGAACATAAACAAGGCGATAAAAGAGGGGATCCCGAAACTCGAAGATGCTCTAGAAGAAATCGAGGAATGCCGGAAAATCAGGCTAAAGGCAGTGAAGCAGGAGCGCGATGTCACGAACCGAGTCATCTCTGCTTCACCTCAAGCTCATCTGGCTGAGTCCCAGACTCAAGCCAGAAAGCGAAAGAAGAGGCAGAGCGGTTCTTCGTTGGGAAGCCCTGAGCTTGTTGAGGTGGACTCAGTGCCGAGACCGGTTTTTGTCACTGCGGCATCGCAGACATCTCCTGTCCAGGCTACTGAATCCGCCCCGGGCGCTGCCGTGATTCCAGCGGCTACTCCTGCAGAGGTTCCTGCTCCGGCGGCTAATCCTGCCTTGGCAGCAAACTCTGCCTCAACACCTTTGGGGGGCTGGAAGACGCGCCTGTCTAAGAAAGAAAGGAGGAAGCAGAAGCAAGCGGAGGCAGCTTCGAAAAGTGCGTCGAGGGTGGAGTGGACGCAAGTCTCAAACCCGGTTGGGGAGGCCTCTGGCAAGTCTGTCAGAAAGCCTAAACAACCCAGGCCTAAGAAGCCCAGGACGGAGGCAATCTTGACCAAGCCCTTAGGGGGGCGATCTTTTGCCGATGTTCTGGGTCAGATTAGATCGCAGGCCAAACCGAAAGAGACCGACACCGTTATCAAGTCTATTCGGCGAACCCAGAACGGGGATGTCCTCCTCGAACTGGGGAAGTCAAGTGACAAGATCGGTTTTGCCGCTTCCCTCAAGACTGCACTTGGGGACAAAGGCCCCATCAAGGCCCTAGAACCGAAGTGTTCGGTCGAGATTCGGGACCTTGATGTCCTCTCCACCGAAGAGGAGGTGACCCGTGCGATCCAGGTAGCACTCCCGGAGATACCGGCCGATGGAGTGAGGGTATGGCTGACAAAGCCTAACCGAAGTCAACTCCGGATGGCTGTTGCTGAGATGAGCGAAAAGCACGCCAATAAGCTGCTTAGCCTTCAGCACCTCAGAGTCGGTTGGGTCAGTTGCAGGCTCAAACGGAGGGTGGTAGTTTCGAGATGCTTCCGCTGTCTCGGTTTCGGCCACTCCTCCCGAAACTGTAAAGGGCCCGACAGGAGTGCCAACTGCTTCCAGTGTGGAAGCCAGGGCCACAAACGTAAGGAATGTTCCTCGAGCCCCTCCTGCTTCCTCTGCAAGGATTCAGGCTCCAGTGCCCTCGGTCACTTACCCGGGTCTGGTCAGTGCGGTGCCTTCAGAGCCGCACTTGAACAGGCAAAAGGCAGCGGCCGGTAATTCGCATCCTCCAGGCCAACCTTCATAGATCCTGGGGAGCTGATAACCTTCTAGATCAGCTCACCCGAGAACTTGGTGCTGACGCGCTTCTTATCAGTGAACAGTATCGGGACAGAGACCCAAACATTTGGATATTGGACAGCCTCGGTACTGCTGCATTTTGGGCACGTAATTCACGAGATGTTTTGGTGCGGAGTCACGGGCGTGGCCGAGGATTCGTCTGGGTTCGGTGTAGGGACGTGACTATCTTCAGTTGCTACCTCACACCCAACGAGGCCGTCCAGGACTTCCGCGACAAGATAGATAGCCTAGAGGAGTGCGTTCTCGGCACCACCGGGCATGTCGTCGTTGGTGGCGATTTCAACGCCAGGGCCGTCGAGTGGGGAATGTCCTCTACCAGCTCCCGGGGGAAATACATCCTGGATTTCATCGCCAGGGCCGGTCTTGTCGTCCTCAACCAGGGCGACACACCTACTTTTCGGCGCCCCGGGCAGAGAGGCACGACCCCCGACGTCACCTTTGCGTCTGAGTCGCTCCTTCCGAGTATCTCTGGCTGGAGGGTTGTGGAGGACTACACGGGTAGCGACCACCAATACATCGTTTTTGACCTGCATGATCAGGCAAATCGTCGAGTTTCCGCATCTCGGGAAGGGCCACGCCGGTGGAACAGCAACAAACTGGACGTGGTCAAGTTCAACGAAGTCATCTCTCGGGGAGCGCAGGGGAATCCTGGTGAGGCTGGGGCCGAGGCACTAGTAACATCCACGATGGAACTGATCGTCTCGGCCTGCGACCAGTCTATGCCGCGAAGGAAACCCCGACGCGACAAACAACCCGTTTACTGTTGGACTGAAGAGATTGCGGAACTCAGAAGAACATGTTTAAGAACTAGACGAGCCGCCACAAGAGCGAGAATTCCCGCAGACAGAGTTCGTAAGTCGGAGGCCTATAAAGCTGCGAGAAAATCTCTCCGCCAGGCGATAAACAGGAGCAAGGCGAATAGCTGGAGGAGACTTCGTGACGACGTTGACTCCGACCCGTGGGGCCTGGGTTACAAACTTGTAACACAGAAACTCAGCGCCCGCTCTCCACCTTCCATCATGGAGGGCGCCACCATGGGGAGGATCGTCGCTGCGTTGTTTCCTGAACATCCACAGCGACCGCCGGTTGACTTCGGACGGGTAGAGGACGTTCCACTCTTCACTTTCGAGGAGCTGGAAACCTCCGTTCTCTCCCTGAAGAGCAACAAGGCTCCTGGCCCGGACGGGATTCCCAGTGAGGCTTTAAAGAAAGTATTTTCAATCAACGCTGACTTGTTGTTGAGAATGTACAATACCTGTTTGGTAGAAGGGGTGTTTCCGGCTCCTTGGAAAACAGCCAGGCTTGTACTGATCAGCAAGGGCAAAGGTGATCCCGAACTGCCGTCGTCCCACAGGCCTCTCTGCATGTTGGACACGGCTGGGAAGCTGTTCGAGAAGCTGATCCGTTCCCGCCTGACTTCTGCCGTGGAAGCTGCCGGGGACTTATGCCCCCGTCAGTACGGCTTCAGAAAGGGACGGTCAACGATCGACGCTGTCACCGAAGTTCAGAGAGCTGTGGAGAGAGCCGAGAGCCACAACCATTTCTCCCGCCGAGTAGTGCTTCTTGTTACGCTTGATGTCAAGAATGCCTTCAACTCGGCGAGGTGGGTCGATATGTTGTATGCGCTTCGTAACACCTTTCGTATTCCTGCATATCTGTTGCGGCTCATCGAGGATTATATACGCTCTCGAAGCCTGATCTATGACACGAGGGACGGAACGCGGACGATGGAAGTCACTTCTGGTGCCGCACAAGGTTCAATACTCGGCCCGGATCTCTGGAACGTTGCCTATGACAGCCTCCTGAGGTCCGAGATGCCTGAGGAAACCACTTTGGTTGGGTACGCCGATGACGTCGCAGCTCTCATTGCTGCACGCAACGTTGAGCTGGCCCAACTAAAGTTGAACCGAGTTATGCGGGTTGTCAACAACTGGATGTCCGATCACGGTCTATCGCTTGCTCTTAGTAAGACGGAGACCGTGATTCTCACGAAGAAGAGGATCGACACCGTCGTCCCGTTTCGAGTGGGAAGGGAGGTGGTCACATCAACTCGTGCCGCCAAATACCTTGGGGTTATGGTGGACACCAAGTTAAGCTGGAGGGATCAGATCTTCCGTACGGCGGACAAGGCCGCTGAGGTAGTTACTCACCTTAGTAGGCTGATGGCCAATGTCGGGGGTCCCCGATCCAGCAGAAGACGTCTGTTAATGTCCGCGGTCCAGTCTGTGCTCCTTTACGGGGCAGAGGTGTGGGCAGGCGCTCTAGATAAGGAGTGCTACAGGTTGCGACTCGCCCGGGTTCAGCGTCAAGCTGCGCTCCGGGTGTGTTCCGCCTACCGGACAGTGTCCGAGCCTGCCGTCCTGGTGGTCGCCGGAGTCATCCCTGTCAAGCTCTTGGCAGGGGAGAGGAAAGCGATTTATCAGAGACATGGCGAGATCGGCAAGGACACGGCAAGAACAGAAGAGCGCTTCCGAACCTTCCAGCAGTGGCCACACAGCTGGGAGCACGACACCCGAGGACGATGGACTGCGCGACTTATCAAGCAGGTCCAACCATGGGTGGAACGGCAGCATGGGGAGGTGGACTACTACCTGACCCAATTTTTGACAGGTCACGGCTATTTTCGGTCGTACCTGAACCGGATGGGAAAGACCGGTTCACCGGACTGCATTTATTGCCCGGGTGTTCCCGACGATGCGGAACACACATTCTTCCGCTGTCCCCGTTGGGAAGGGCCCCGCCTGGAGGCCACACAAATATTTGGTGCATTTTCGGTGGACTCGGTCTGCCAAAAGATTTTGGAGGATGAGGGCAACTGGGATTGTTTGTCACAGTTCGTCCGGGGCATCCTCCTGGAAAAGAAAACCGATCTGGACCGCGAAGTGGCCCAGATCCCTTGATAGAGCGGCTGGATAAGGAGCGAGCCCGACGGGCGTAAGCCAAATTTAGGCCTAGCCTGTCGTAATGCGATAAACAATTCCAGGTTAGATTCCTAAAGAGTAGAGGAGGTTTTTTAGTGGGTAAACCTGTTTTTTAGGGGAGCCCCACACTACAGGCTGGCCACCTGTGTGCGTAATGCATTTTTCCGCCTCTCCCTCAAAAAAAAAAAAAAATATATATATATATATATTATGACAATATATAGATTAAATTACCTGTTTCCGTCAGCAGTTCAAAGTTGAGATATCAATCATGTTTGATATCTCAACATGATTGATATCTCAACTTTGAACTGCTGACGGAAACAGGTAATTTAACCTATATATTGTCAGAACAATTTTGTTTTCTAACACTGCATGGAAAAATCACATTGCCACACCTGAAAACCCTAGGCAAAACAGTTCATTTCCGGTTACCGTTTCTTTTATGCTCTAGCTAGAGCAACAATGTTATTTACCGCTAGCTAAATCAAACAGCACTTTAAAGTCAGCTGTTGTTACAAACCATGCTACAGCTGTTGGTCATTGTTGTCGTTTAGTAATTGCTTCATCTTCAGTTTGAGGTTAAGTTTGATAGTTAATAGTGTGTTCCAACAGAAACCAATCAAACACAATCTCAATGGCATTATTATACAATAAAACATTTAATTTGTTGCAATTGTGTTACTACCGAAAACATTGTGTGTATTACGAGCGCAAAGTCATTGCCACTGTCGACACTCTCGAAATGTTTGGCCGCACTCAGCTGACGTTTCGTGCGGCTCAAGTGGCAATGGCCGACTTTACGCTCTTAATACATAGAAAGGTATAGTGTAATTCATTCCAGTAATGAAAGTAATACAGCAAACATATTCTTGACTTTTAACACTGACAGAAGAGAATTGCTGTGAGAAAAGTGTGTTGCTTTTTACTAAACTCACTAGGGGTATCTAAGAACATTGGAAGAACTCTATTAAAAAGTAAAACTAAAATGCAGCACAATGAAAATGCTCACGGTAAACTGTAATTGATGTACAAATCTTAGGAACTACGTTTCGAAAATATATAACTATGAAAAGATTTTATTTAGCAATAATGAAGTAAAACTCTAAAATTAAGTATTGTTTTTATAAACACCCTGTATTTGATTGCTTTACAAATAGTTTCAAAATTGAACCATTAACTATACACCCAACTGAATTTAAAAAGTTAACAAACTGAACAGAAAAGTTAACAAACTTTTGATTATAAAATATTTTTATATATTTTGTTTCAGGATGGCCATATCTCGAACGATAAAATTATTTAAAGTTTTAGGAGAGATATGAGTTTTTTTGTCTGTATTGAAAATGTGCTGTAATTTTACAAGAGCCACCAAACCTTATAATACTGTACAAAATGAACAAAAATAATTGAAAACTATTACTTTTAAGTTTTCGGTTTTTACACTATGTATTTAAAATGAAATAAACACCTAATATGGAATTACCATGAAATATTATGTGAGTGAATCGTTGAAATTATACCGAAATCAAACATGACAAATTAATTAGTTATTCGTGCAACTAATGCTTCCAGTAGTGGTCACAATTCAATGTAGTCCACTATATCACAGAAAATGGTGTGCAATGCGATATATAGTAATGGGACCTTTGAGGGCTACAATTCTCAAACCCGCAATCACACAGTAATAAATTATGTATGGAACAATAATTTTTAATGTTATAAAAATAGTTTTAAATTTACGATAACATTGTTTAAATTGATTAATAAACCATAAACTGTGGAATTAGTTATCGTTGAAATGTGTAAAAAAAATATTCTTTTTCATTTCCTTTCAAGGTAACCAAAATTAATCACTGAAACCTAAAATAATTTGGTGATAATATAAGTAGGATGATTTGAAATATATTATGCATCAAACTATTCATTGATGATTTAGTTACTTTATATTACTAACTATCATGTATATACAAGGTTTTGTGAATAAGTTTTAATTGAAAGTAATATAACAAGACTATAAAAAAACGTAAAAGTTCCGTAGATTTTTTTTCTCGAGAAATAGTAGGCCTAAGATATTATTGACACTAACCCACTGCGGTTCATCATTAGATATTTAGATAACTATCACTAACCTCACATAGTTCTTCCCAATCTTCACGAATTAGATGTCTTATTTAGGAAGTTGTATGACCACTATAGTAACAAGTTTTGTCCTAGTTTGTCGTCTGACTGTTAATCAAGAACACATAACTGTCGGGAGAAATTTGTATAATAACACAAGACACACTTCAACCTTTAGGTTTTGGCTATTGAACTTGTCTCACAAAATAGATCAAGTTTAAGTTAGACTTCGAGTTTGTGGTTAAGGAATTACTGTTCAAAGTGGTTTAGGATTAACGGAGCTAGCTTTAAAAGATAAATTATAAAATATGTATTTAAATTTCTTTTTGGCATTTATATAACACAAGACACACATGAACTTTTAGGTTGTGGCTATTGAGATTTGCTCAAAAAATAGATCAAGTTTAAGTTAAACTTCAAGTTTATGGTCATTGGAATTATTGTTTAAAGTGGTTTCGGAGCTAGCTTTAAAAGATAAATGATCAAATATGTATGGAAATACCGTTTTGACATTTATGTATATTTAAGATTTAGTTAGGCCTACTTAATATATGGGGGGTATTTTTTGTCGGAATCGATAATCTAATCCCTACAGACAAAACGTTATTAGGATTATCAATTAAATGTTTTTGTCTCTGTCTTATTAGGTTTTATTTGACACTATGGAAATACACTGCATCACTGTGTTTAGTATTATTATAAAACATCAAATCAATCTTTTGATACTTAAACACAAAAATATTATATTCTAAAATATACTTAACTTTTTTTTTAGATTCGTTATTTAACTTTTTTATATAGTTCAATAATTGGTGAATGTAAAAAATCCTTCAATAACTTTAATACAGGCTATGAAAACCCGTAACGGGTTTACCATAAAATTAAATTCTCGTAAGGAGATTTTAGTTTGTGGCAAATCTTTTAAGGGTAAGCTGAAAATTTTTAAGTTCTCAGTAAATACGTAAAACAGGTGTTAAAATTATTTTGGTACATAAGTAACAATGATTACAGCGATGATTACAATGATTACCTTTGGCGAGTCGTAATTTTAGATATGATTTTATAATATCTACGTTGGTTGTAAGAAACAAAATAAATGTTTGTAGTAGCCTACGTTGTAGTCGAATGAGAACACACGGCTGCTCTGATTCGCAACATGAGCCTGTCTTCCTGTCACATCAGTTTTGGTTTGCTAACCATTTTGACAGCGATGGTTATAAATATTACTTTTTGAGATGGCAAAGGGTAGTGCTTAACAAAACAAAGGACTTAGTTTAGTCTTTGGAGAGCTTAAGTAAATATTTTAAATAAATTTGATTAAAAACCTGGATTATTAAATTTTGTTAGTTTACATTTGCAAAGAAACACTTTTTAAATCAATTATTAATAAATTAGTTTATTCTAGTTAATGTTATATAAAAGGTTTTCACCTTTAATTTTTTTTAACCTTTAACCTTTAATCACGTAGTGTAGTTTTTTTTTTTTTTGTTTATATTAAATGTAAAAAATTATTAGTGGGTGTTTGTATTATTGCTCTTTCAAACTTTCTCATGTAGCTTAAAAAAATTGTGATTTAAAATGGTATTTATATTATACGTAAGAATAAATGTTCCAACAGAATAAGTATTTTACAATTTTATTCAAAGTTCCATGAAACATCTGACTACTTGTGTTAAAGATATACATGCATACAATGCAACATCTTTCTTAATTTTTATTTTTATTTTTTTATTTTTTATTTTTTTTAACATGCCTAAAAATGTTTTAGGCATGTTTTAGACATGCCTAAAACATTTTTATACATTTCTTTAAGAAACTGACAGGTAAATCATATTAAGAGTATTTAAAACTATTTTGAATGTTTTACTCAGGATTCCTTGACACATTATTTAATGAAAAGAGCCTTTAATCAAAGAGAAACAAAGTTAAGGTGCTCGGATCCAAGTTAATATGTTTCAATTGAACATGAACAGGATCTCGTTCAATCCTACCCGCGTTGATCCTATCCCAATCGGTTTTCACTCTGAATCCTTTCATTTACGACTATGTTTTCATTCTATGCTACATTCAAATTATTGTCTACTTACGCCTAGGATAAAATATCTACATTTATATTTCGTTCTATACTGCAGTATTATAAGGCAATACCTTATTTATTAGCCTGATCATCAAGTATTATAAAAGCACTACTGGTAAAATGTTTATTATTTTATTGTTTTTCTTCTTTTTTATTAGGAGTTGCTACTAGTTTGATTGTTATAGATGTTTTTATATGAAGAAATCCAGCTACTAACTAATAATAAGCAAAGATTACCTTTTAACTTAAGTAAAAATTTGAGTTTCATAAGAAGTTTTTTTAACAATATGTTTTATATTATTTATTGTTTCTGAATATTATGAAAGGGATGGTAAATATATTTTTCTCAAAACGAGAAAAAGGATTTATTTTTTCTGACGAACTTTTAGAAACACAAGGAAAAGGGATCATAATAGGAGACACGACGGGAAAGATGTAACATCAACTACAATTTTGCGTAAGAACTTTTTTGGTCGGTAAAAAGCAACACCAGCTTGTACGATGTGACAGATTCTTGTGGCGTTTTATTTTAAGATTTCAATCGTGTTTTATTTATTTATTTATTTTTTTAAGTAAAATGTTGTATCACAATGTAACACTGTACTATGATAGGTAGAATTGCAAAGTGTACTTAAGACGATTTAAAATATAACAGTGTATTTGAAGTACAAAAATTTACCATGTAAATGTTAAACTGCATAGTAAAGTCCTAAAGAATACCAGTATTTTTTCAACGATAGTGTTATGAACGAATATCAGCCAATAGCAAGATGTAATTTTGAACACGGGCGAAGCGAGGGTTCTAAATTTTCTATCTAAAGACATAATATAATCGTTGTATACGCTACTTCATTAAAGACTCAACTACAATGTATGAGCTCTTGAATAGCTTTAACATGTTAAAGTTTTTTCCTTCTTTTATTGACAAGAAAAACCTTTACTCTTAAAAATAATGTGAATTGAAAAAACTAGATTATAAAATACGTAAATATTTAATTATTTTTTTATTCACCTTCACTTATAAGAATAAACACTTCGTCAAATTCCGATAAAAATACATTTTGAGTTCCAAGTTAATCTTTTATTAATTTTATGACTTAGCCATTTGATATATTAATAGCAAAATAAATTCGAAACAAGCTGTAAAAAGTAGCAAATTATTAACAATATTAATATTTGTTGGCTCCTCAGAGTGTTCTGAAATCACATTATATTTATCATGTTGAACACATCTAGTGGTGTTTTACCGAGGGAAAATGTGAGGGACATTTTGAATGCACAAATGTGTATTCGCACATTTACCCAAGACGCTCATATATAAAGTGGGAAGTTCTTATTTTGTCTTAAGACGTGCCTTGGTTACGAAACCGTCTGTAAACGCAGACCACAACTGTGTGTTTTATGTATTGATAATAGGCTCTCCAGTTTAAAATGTGAACAGTTCGGTATACTTTATGAACACAAATAACTCAAATTGATGATAAGGATTTTTAAACATATAATATAGTTTGGCCATTTGGAGTAAAACATAAAAACCCCATTCACACTTGCGATCCTAATGCTTTGAGTTTAACCTACCTCAAACTAAAACCTAACGGACGTAAAAAATACATGTTTTCTGAAAATAGTGTTTAAAAAGGATTTTTTCTGTTCAATTAATAATAATAGAACATCGATTAACCTATTTTAATTTGTTAAGTTTGGACAGCTTTCCTAAAAAGCGTGTGAATGTACTTCGGACAAACTTACTTAACAAAATGCCTCTGGCGTAAATATGAACGAAAAAGCTGTGTAGTCAGGTGTGTTGCCACTTTTGTCAACGTCTTTGTTTAACAGCATTGTTAGTTTTTAATTTTATACACCACTTCAACACCTGCATATAAATTTAGATATTCTAAGATGAATAAACCAATGTTGGAGACATAAATATAATATTGAAACGAAACATTCATTGAAGCTGCTTAAGTAAGAATGGACATATATAAAAAGTTTTTAGAGTTTCAACAAAATAAGACTTTTGACTAGAATAGATTGTTAAAATGCAATGTTATTGCACCAGGATATAGGACTTAAAATATTAAAGTTTACTTGACATGAACATCTAAAGTTAATCTTCGAGAATTCAGACGCTGGTGAAAGAGCCTTATTTACATCAACTGCACTTTTATTTTCGTTTAAAGTAATAAAACTTGAAACGAATTGAAAAATCTTTGAAGTGGTTTTCATTTAAAAATCATTATACATAGATGAAAACGTTATGAAATTATAACATTGTGTTTTTTTACTAAAATTGAAAACAAACTAAATTGTAAATCAGTATTACATTGAGATGTAATTATTTAAATTTACCTTTAAATCTCGCAATACTTACTTTTATAGGTTAACCTAGTTTGCCCTTCAGGACTTGTATGAAATAAATAATTTCTAAATATTTGTAATTGGAAATCTAACATTCGACTACATCGCAGTCAATATTTTAAATTACACGTAGAAGACCAACCCCAACTGGTAGTTCCAATTGTAGGACTGAAAACCCTGACTGACTGCTAGTGGTTTAATCAGAAACTTGAGTCGCCCGTTAACGTCTAATCTAGCAGAAAACTTCAGTTCCAGAGTTGCCACTGTTAACATGGATTCGTACTTTGGAACCTTCCTTGATTAATAATTAATTACGTATTTCCTATTTTGAACAAACTGTGAGGTTGTCTTTTTTGCAAAAGCAGGCTAAGGTTTTAAGGTACCATGCAGCCTCGAAGTACACTGGTTGTTTCCATAACTTTCTTTCTGAAATTGGTTTCAATTTACTAGTCATACTTTAAACTTATCTAATGCACTGTTTTGGTTAAATTCAAAATTTTTTAATTGAAAGAAACCTTTTTTATGTACATATTGTGTATAAAGATAAGATTTCTACGGTTCAAGAGAGGTTCGAGGATGAATGGTAAGGTATTCTTCTTCGCCAAGGGCCCATCATGCTCGCCTAAACGTAGACAAGAGGAGGGGGCCACGAATGAAGAACCCAAGAAAAATTCTTGTGTGGCTTTTTTGTTTAAATATTAATGTTTTAAGATAGTTTTAAGTTATTATTGAGTTTAGTTTTATTTACCTTATGGCTAAATAAAGAAGAGAGATAAATAATTGACACTGATGTAAATTGGCACTGAACAAGATAATTCCCTTAGTATTTCTTATACTATACTCATTTTAAACTAACAACAATAAATTAACAAAAATAATATGATAACTACTGCATTTCAAAAACAAAATTTCCAGTCAATATAAATATACAAAACAATGTGTTCTAAAGAACTGGCTAGACACTAATAAGATTGTATCATCATTTAATTTTCATATATTTAATTAAATTTAGCTCATTGAAATGCAATCTTTGGTTTTACAAAGTTTAAAATAAGAAAAGTCCTTTGAGAAGATTATAGTTCAAAGGTAAATCTCTTTTCGCGGTCAGGTATGATGAGCTGGGCGTCTGAATCCACTCATCTACACCGACCGCTGATCCGCCGGGACTTCAATACAGTTATCCCTTGCTACGATCTTTTCATTTTCTTTTCTCTGAGAAATATAGTCTCCGGTAGAGGATTATTTACCTAAACAAAAAAATTGTTTTGTAGTTTAACTTACTTAAGTACTATTGTTTCAATTAGTCAAGCAGATTTAAATAGAATAGTAAAGTGTTATAAACAAATTTTTTATTAAAATACGTGATTTTGAAATTCAAAATAAAAAATTAGGCTATCTATTTAGAGTCATATATTTAGTATATAAGGTAAGAGAATGTTTCAAAATTAAATTTTATCCCAACTTACTCGGTAAAATTTACTTTGAAAAAAAAAGATGATGACCTCATCCCCCTTTGATTAAATTTGATTGACTCTCAATGCTTTATTTTTAACCCCTTTTTATGAAAGTAGTAATTTAGATTGGAATCTGCTAGGTTTTTAAACGATATTGAAGGTAATATTCTGATGATTCTAAGCAGAAAATATAGTTTAATACAATTAAAATATTGCAAACTAATAATAAGAGTACCACAATGGAACTGTGTTGTGCTAAAAATAAACAACATTTCCATTAGAAACCGATTGAGTGTTGGGGGAAAAATAGCTTTTGATAATTTTAAGTTAAGAAATTGACATAAAATATTGGGAAAATGACATTAGGAACTACTTTTAAAAGGATTTTTTATACGTCCCGAAATAGTTTAAGTTTGAGTCGCAATAAAAAACAAATAAATAAATTGTCTTGAAAAATAAATCAATAATATGCCATTATTTAGTGAGTTCATTTAGACAAGAGTAAATTTGGGTGATTTAGTAGACCTCTCGGTAACGAGATAATTCACCTGTATAAGAAACACAACAATGAATACCAATCCTGCTTCTAGGGAGGCGATTGAAGGTCTAGTTATTCAAAGGCTAGCAAGAACATGACCGTAAAACTCCCTTTGCTCCGTCCTGGAGCTGGTGCTTATTACTATAGTTACCACAATTAGTAGCTTATTAATTATTGTTTTCAATCAACGTTATTAAAATTGAAGATTGATAAAGAACAATTAAATAACACGTATCATCCAGCAGTGGTTGTTTTTGTGGTCAATGCAAACTTGTTAAATACACAGATCGTCAAATAGGTTCCACATTTAGATCTGTTATCAAACTCTGATACTGAAATATTTTGTGGAACAACACGAACAAGTGGTTACTGCATTTAATGTCTCTATCCCTTTACGAAGGTCAAAGGTATTTCTAGTACATCAACTTCTAATAGCAACCAACATTTTGGTGATAATTTGCACTAAATTATTACCAAATAATCTTTATCATAATATCATTGCACGGCACTTTTCCCTTCAATCGTCATCATGATCAAGAATTAAATATGACAATTTTAGAATATACAGGGTGTTTGATAAATGAATACACAGTTTAAATAAAAACCTTTAATTAATGAACTTAAAAGATAAAGTATAGAATTATTTGAAAAATATTAATAATAGGGCTCCTAACGTTATGCACGATATAATTCTTACCTAACGTGCATGGTATTTTTAAATGTATTTTTTATATTTTTATATCCTCTACTTCTTGAAGCAACGTTCCTATGTGACGAAGTGTTTTTCAGTGACCACGCTCACTTTGTTTTCCAGTTTGTCCAAATTTCTATGCTACTACTGTAGGCTTCATCTGCGCACAAAACCCACAGGAATGGAGTTGTATGAGGTTGAATCAGATCTTTGTACTGCGAATAAGATCAATATTTTCCGATCCATTTCTTTCCAAACACCTGTCAACCAATTTTTATAACATCTGAATATTAATGATAACTAAAAGCCATTCTGAATGAATATGATACTTTACATATTTTCCCAATTATCTATAACCATTTAGACTTGTTGCTAGTGATACTGCTGGAACATTATTCATTGGATCTCTTGGTGCAAATTATCCAACCACTTATTAAAATGTAAGCCATATATCCATTGGTATATATGCATATAGGTAAGGTAAGGTCCATTGGTTTGTTTTTGTAAAAAAAACTATATGTGTCCAGCAACTTTAAATAAACATTTTTTAAGGTTCTTAAATTTAATGTTGCATTTCTATTATATCCATGCATTCACCATCTTTGTACAGAAAAAAAGATAGAAAGAAAAAAAATTCATCCTAACAGTTACTCTAGTCTTCAATATTTAGCACTCCTTGAAATTTGACTGCCAATGGAGCTTAATAACGACTTCTTCAAAAAACATAAGCTATATTATTTCCTATTATTTTAATTTTACGTAGTGGTTAGGCCTATACAGCAAGCACTACGTACTTGATGAACTAAAACTTTATATTATTATATCAGATATCCTGTACTATTATTTATGTATTATTTATCAGATATCATGTGATTAATAGGCCTACTTATTTGCATCACTCATTTTCATTTTGGCAGAAAAATTTATCTGAGATAATGTCTCATATTTATTCATGCCATGTCTTTTTCTACCATGATTATGTTCAAACATAGGTTCGTTACTGATATTTGAACTCTATGTAAAGCCAACATCAGCTCGTGCTGAACAAGGGGGGGGGGGGGGGAATCTCTGTAACACAGAAAGAAACGCTATTGAATTTGTCCCAGTATTATTTCGTATCAGGCCTAAGTTTTAAAGTGTATGGAATATTTCAATTATAATATAATAAATGTAATTTGTTTATGTTATTACTGAACTTCACACTCGATTAATTTTGTTTATTGCTTAAAACTGTTATAATTTTTGTTTATAATAACAAGTCAGCTTTATTCAACAGAGTGTTATGTGAAGTACAGTCACGTCCAATGTACAATGTACAGTCCCGTCGGGGTCGTTCAGGTCTGATTGTGCAGAGCTTGTGTTCGCAACATTTCATTCTGTAGTGTTATGTTATCAAATATTCCTCTCGTATAATACAGCCATGCCACGAACATCGATATTGGTATAACTTATATCAAATACATACAAAAATATTTTTTAATGTTGACATTTTCATAGATCTTTCACGCTATTAGATTTTATCAAATTTATTGAGTTTCAATAATCCTTTTCGTTACAGGTTTGATTCACACCATTATAAATAAATAACATATTGTAAAAAACAAAATAAAAAAAGTTTGAAAAACTAATGACAACGACCCTAACTACTCCGCTGGACCAATTTACATGAGGATTGTACCAAAATAAAGATTAGCGGTCGTATATGCGCAGGTTTTATTGTGTTTTTAAAAAGTGAATGTTAATTGGATGAAAACGAATAAAGAAGTTCTCAAAACTAGAACGGAAAGTGGCCTTTTTCTGTTCACAATTGTGTTTTACACTTTTCGTCCGAGTGATGAACAAAGTTTTCCATAGTAACCAATTTAAAGTTACAGTTTTGAGTAGGCGTTAAACAGTTTGAGATTAAGAACAGGTGTGTTGTGATAAAAGATTCTCTTTTCATCAATATCCGAGACCACAATAAAGAATCTTCGTGCTCAATGAATCGTTGAGCACGTTGCAGCAAACCATATCATCGAACAGGCGATGTTGTTAACTAATCACAAATTGTCTACAAATAAAAAAAATACATATTTAAAGTTACATATTGCATTTATACTAATTCTTCCTATAGACTACATACTAAAAAACTCCCTTTTCACTTTTGGACACTAGCCTTTGATTGCTTATCGTATTTTATCAGAACTAGGCCTTCTTAGGTTTTCGCCCGTTAGGGTTAACTCTGAATCCAACCGTTTATTTTTCTGCAGGCCGTATAGGGTGAGGGGTACGAAAATTAAAAATTACATTGATAAAAATTCTAATAATAATATTGTATTCGACTAAAAGTTTTAAGTTGTTGTTACAAAGCTTCATAAGACACAAATATGAAACCAATAAACCAATAAATGTCTATTAAACTCGATATTTTGGAAATATTTAGTACTAAATTATTTGAGTGCAACCTGTTTTCTTAGTGATCCAGATTTCAATATTAAATTGTACTACCTATTTAATATTCTCAATATAGCATTGTTTATAATTTTGGGAGCGAATTCGGTCGCCCCGGTACCATTATTGAAACTATCTAAACAACCATGCTTCTCTACTAGTACAGTTTCAATAGTGATTACTTTGTAATAAAATTATGTATGATGTGACAAAAGCCAAAGCACATTTCTGTAAGACTTCATTGGGGGTCCCATAGAGGATGTTTAAATTGAAACTCAGGTAGGCTCGGTCACATCATACATAATTTTAAACGTCTTTGCTTTTGGAGTAATTATCCACAAACCCGACGTCAAAAGCCTGATAAATAAAAAAGTTACTGCATTTTTAAATTTTACTCTTATGATTTTAATGGATCTTTGAACGCCTACCATTTCCGTCTCGGTCATTCATTTTAAGCCTAGTTTGCAGCAATGTATTCTGCAAACATTAATTTGATGTGCATATCAACCTATACTTATGGTTAAGATTTTCTTCTGACTCCTGGTGGACCGTTCCCCCAACATGACTTAAAATGTTTGGTAACGTCTGTTGTGTTAAGTTACTTTCACCCCCGAACGATATTTGTTTATCTTAACAAATAAAAAAATAAAGGAGGACGGACTTTTTTACATCCTGTATAGGGTTACAATTCCGCTTAAAATATAAAACGCCAAGCCCAGTTAATTTATAGTTTATGGGAGAGGGCTTTGCTTTTTTACGCATTTCGACACTTAACATGTATGTTGAAAGCGTTCTTCTGTAGCCGGATATGAGTAATCTCAACTTCGAAACTCAGTTGGAGCTAAGCAGATCTATTTCAGTTATGATGGCCAATCCCTACCATTGATATGATATGTAGGGATCATTGATATAGCTAGTATATATCAATGATCCCTACTAGAGTGCCAGAATATGGGTTCTAGAGGTGTTTTTTTCAAATATTACAATTCAGTTTGTAAATTTACATTATATTATAACTTTTTTACGGAGTTAGTTTCTACCAAATAAAATTTATTTTATTTTATTTACCTTTTCAGGACTGAGGCTCGTAAATTAACATAATATCGCCTTAAAAATAATTCCGATCTAATTTGATTAGATAGTAAAATAGTTTCAGATTTTAGATTAACTGAATTAGTGGTCTCATACAAGTAAAATTTTCCAAGCAAACTTTTAAAGCATTTGAGAGAGATTCTGACCTCAGTTAGTTCAGTAAAAGGCTTCTGCAGATCCCCAATTTCGCAGTAGACCGACCTTTAGAAGAGTTTAAAGAGCTTTCAGTCAAACTAATCTATGATACCAAACTCCTGTCAATGTGAGATAAATAAATAATTGGATAATCATGTAAAAAGTACATTGAATTTTTAAATTTAAATTCATAGCTCTCCGTGATAACTGTTTTGAAAAAAAAAAATTATGATTTCTCAAAAGTTGGTTTATAAATTAATTTAAAATCTAAATATAATGCAATGTGAAATTTAAATTACAAGAAAGATATAATGACTTTATGGTTGTACGGCGATTGTTGATGTGACATAAAAATATCGTTTTAATTATGGGCTTTTCTTATAAAAAAACCCTTAGTGTGCTGCCTTACAGAAGTCATATTTCCAAACATTAATCAATCTTCTATGTATTAACAGGCAAACTTGATACTTTTCCTCTTTTTTCTCAGTTTGTGTGCATCATAGGAGAAATCAGTGCATACCGTTAGGTAAATGAGCAGAATTGAATTATAAGTCACATTGAGCCACAGGGCTACGTGCCACAGGATTTCAAAGTTTCAATGTTAATGGAAAAATGGTAATTGACTGAATCATTTTACAGAAGTTAATCAAATTCTAACAAAAGAGAATAATACATATGTTTCAGTTATTTTTAAATTTTTGGGTCCATATCAACGAAATCTTTGGTCGAATGTTGACTACACTAGCCGTCACGAGAGAAGTCTGTTGAGGGCGGGGCTTAGCGGTCACGTGATTTTGGACCAACGAATGAGATTCAAGCGATGTTGCCGTTATTCACCTAGCCTAATTGCATAAATCACATGTTGTAAATAATAACATTTCCAAATGTAAACAATAATATGTAAACAATCCGAAATACAATCTCTTTTAAAACCCTTATTTTTTGTGTTGAATGATAAGTATCATAATCGTTTAAAGTAAATTTTGTGGTTGTTTTAATATGTATCAAAACACCTCCCGCATCACTTGCTATTAAAAAAAACCCGGTTAACAGTGAAGAACGGAACATAGTATACAACGTTTATTGTTTTTTTGAAACAGCTCGCTCTCCTTTTTGTCATTTCGTGAGTGTGTTAATTGTAATAGAACTGGAAAATAATGTGCTATTTCTTGCAAGATTAGTGAAAAAAGACAGTTAACATAATAAATAAGTAGGCAATATTGTCAGTTTTTGAAGAGTCGCCAACACAAACTTTTTCAACGCCGGGAAAATCAATAAAACGAAAGTCCCCAGTCATTAACTGGATAAACTCCCCCCTAAAACCGATTAAGATATCAGAAAAGTTAAACAGTTATTGGAAATCTCCGGACAATAATACACCTGGATAAACTGTTGGAAAATTAACAGCAACAACAGGGCCGCCGGCACAGGAGAGAGGCACTCCTTGGATGAGCAGACAACACGGCAAGTCCGGCAACGATGTTCTGATTCCAAGAATTCAAGCATCAATACATTGTGTAAAATAATGAATAAAGGATCAAGTAGTCGACAATATTAAAATCTACAAAATTATGTTTATATTACTGTTATTTTATTTTACTGTTATTGTGTTATTTAATGTTCCTGTTATGTTATTGATTTTGTCTAATAATTTTTAACTGTTAGGCCCGAGCTGTAAGTTAGCTCAGTAAGCCGGCAGTTGTTGATTTCCTAATTATGTAGGTCTACCACTTGTTATTTGTTCATTTGTTATCCTTCTAGAAATTTGGGTGAAGTTTTAGTTGGTATGAATCACGGTAGAAATAAGATCATTCAAATCATGAAACTATAGGGTATACTGTCCAAGTAAAATAATGTAAGCAACCAGAAAGCTAGCCTATATGACAAAGTATATTGTATTATTTGATTGTTTAAGGGCAGAATATAGGCGTCACGTGAATAACGGGTGTGGCACGGCACAAACAGTTAGTTACTGACAATAGTGTTACGGCAAATTTAAAAAATCATTAGTATTGAATTTTATGGGAGTGCACTAGATCAGTACGGTACTGCACTAACACTCCCTGACGGTCTGCACCTTCCGCTGCCATGCAAAAAGTTGGGCGAGCGAATTTTAGGAAGTTTTCAAGTTGCCGTGCCGGCTACACGGCCACCTGCAGTGCGCGTACCCTCCGGTCGGCGATACGGGATTGTCGTTCTTACGTGAAAACGACTTTACAAAGATGGGTATATTTAAGTTGATAGTTTTAATGGATAATACGAAAAGTTGAACGTTATGAGGCATTTAGAGTACTTGAATCCTCTCGGAATAATAGGCCTACAAACATGATGGAAGTATTGTTTTTATCTTATTCTTTCTTTTGAAACAATTTAACTTATGACCATAATTTTTTGGCCACATCATGTTACTTCGTTAACTCCCCTTTGATAATCTCTTTTGATGGAGATTGCGAATGTTCAGGATGATGTAAAGAAGGATATCCGCCAGTGCCGTGCCCTTCCTCCCGCCCGTACCGAACCACCCCAATGAGCACGCAACTTTAACAGAAGTTATGTGGGAACTTCTTGGCAATTTTTTATCTAAAGGGGGCGCCTACATCCAAATGAAGGCACAAGTCATCTAGGAGGGTGCTCAAGTCTTAAATGGGAGGGGGGAGGTCTTTCGCGTATCTAACCGAGGGTTTCAAAATCAGACAAGACACTTGATCTGCACTCTTGCCTCACCAAGATAAATAATGTGATAAAAAATAATCCTTTTAACTATCAAACTACTGTTTTTCCTTTCGTTTGGGTTTTCAAGCAGCAGCCATCCTTTGACTTTCGATTCCCGGTTTCGCTACCGGGAGCGGCGCTTCCGTGCAAACGCACGGGCCACGAGCCGCTACTGTAAAAAGTTGTCTTATTGCGACAGAGGACAATACCCACATAGGTTTTCAAGATAACTCAAGACATGAAAGCAAAGATAAATTATGACAAGCTATTCACCCTCAATATCGGTTTTCAATTTGTAGTTTTGTAAATGCATGATGATGTCCAAACATAAACACATGAACTACGAACCTTTCTTGTTTTCAATGCACAATAGGCTACATGTTTAAAACACGGGATATGAACACATTAGAAACAGTTTTATAATCAGGTGATCGCTTCAATGATTTACGTTTATATTGATAACCGGCGTTCAATGGGGCAACACCGCGCTTAATTCCTATTGGTTACAGCTCAACGGACTTCTCTCGTGACGGCTGGTATAGATGGCGTTTACAAGCCTACTGTGCTTAGAACGTTCCTCATAATGTATGATTCAAAATAATGGAAAACATCCAAAGGTGTTTTAAGCTTATGCTATTTCAAAACAGATAGCAATGAACATTAGACAGTCAATTAATAATCTAGAATAAAAATGATCTGGTTATCCTATTATATTAAACGAGAAAGTTTTGCAGTGGGGTATGTGGTTGGAAATTATTTCGCTAAGTACAAGTGGGAGACCGTTCCGGAGGGCAAAAAACCCTTCTTGGATACAAAATAATGGCAGTTTAATTCATCAAAACGTTAAAAACACTAAGATTATTTCATAAAATCACTAATAAAAATAATTTTTCTCCATAAGAAAAGCATTAGAGAGATCACCTGCTCATAAAACTTTCTTTGAAATGTATGTCCCGTGTTTTAACCATGTAGTTCTTAGTTGTGTTGGTGGTTGGGCATTATCTCCAAAAGAACGACTGTAAGCCCCGGTATTGAGCAATAAATTCTATGGTATAAAATAACGGTAGTTTAATTCATCAAAACATGAAACCCCCTTGGATTACACAGTAAGATCATGAATAAAATTTTTACCCTTAAGATAAGTAGCCTATAAGTGCAAATCATATGATTATTATAAAACGAAATTTTTATTCTCAATTGAAACAATATTCATGTTTATGGCAATCGTAAAAAATCATTCAAAGGCTATTTTGTTACATATAAAACTAACCTTAAAAACTATTCAGGTTTGTACAAGCAGGCTTTTGTTAAGCCTGTTTTTATAATATTCTTCAACTTAGCTCTAGACAAATTTCTTATGTTAACAGGCCAAGCATGATATGTTATACATATCATGCTTTTGCCTTGATAGCAAAAGCATTGACTACACACTAACGTGAATAAACCTTTTATCCAATGCATTTAGTTTGAGGCAAACATTTGGAAGAGTCGTGTAAGCGGCGCCAGAGTCGCTGCCATCGATGTTGTTATTATTCAGCTGGATTTATAACATTATTTAAAACAAAGCTTAATGTATAAAAAGTTTTATACTTAAGTATCGTCCTTTGACCAATTGTGTAGTAAAACGTTGCTATATAATGACGTAACTTTTTATGTGCACAATAATGTATGAGAAATTTAAACAATAAAATCTAATTTATTTTCTGAATTGGCTTGAAATTGATCATAAATGATGTTAGTACTTTACTGAAATCTTTTGTACCATAAATATAAATCTGATTTAATAGTACTTTGTGCAGTCTATCATTGTAAAGGAAAGTTCTCAAAGCAGAATGTACAAGATTTCAAGTCTAACAACTGTCCCAGTAAAGCTGATATAGTACACCAACCCCGCCTTTCCCATTGCTAGATTGCTGCGTTCAAAGTCAGTAGCATTCATTGATTCTGGTTTTGGAGCATTTATCTTACTTAAACAGTAGCAATACTCTTCTTCATAGTCTACTTGAATTATTAGTTTAGTAGTAACGGTCACATGATAATACAAATCCATGATTACGGTGGTGTAAAATGCATTTAATTCAACGCTAAGTAAATAGTTTACAAATTTGTTTTTAATAACTCTTAACACACTTCAGAAAGGGTGAACGACTGTCGTGGGACATAATCAGCAGAGTTTGTCTTGGAGTTGTTAAACACCGATCCGCGAGCTGCTAATGAACTGATTAAGTCTAACAATATTTACCCCGACGTCGTAACTCCTCACTATTCATTTTATTGTTTCCCACTACAGCGTCTTCTCAGTGAATTCATGTTTATTATTAAAATACAGCACTGGGTTGACCGATCAATGATCGTTAGTTTTAATTCGCTTGTTATTGTATGATTGTTTTTGCATTTTTTAATTGCAAAGGAAAAATTATGAAAGTTTCGTACTCATAGGAAATTATTTTTTCCAGCCATGGGACCAGAGCCAATTGATTTCTGGTCGTTGAAATCCCCATTCAAAAACAATAGATAAAATATTATAAGAAAAAGTTTTCCTCGTACCAACAGTGCTTGTTTTACAACATATAAAAGAGGTTAATAAATTATTATGATAGATTACATTTATAATCAGATAAGTTTTAGGTTTTATGAGATAAAGTTCTGCCTCGTTATCGAGGTATCTAGATTATTCAAACAGCCACATAAAGCAAATAGTTGCTATGTTGATCATAGGCGGTAAGCGAATTCCTTGGTTTCCAAGCAAATATATAATTTTGGTTGCCAAGCAATTGATATGAAATCAAATTTTTAGTTATCAAATTAAAGAAAAAAAAACATTTTTGGTGAAAGAAAGACGAGAACATCGATGGTTACGTGAGTACTTTTATAGCTTCCACAATTTTACTTTCCTAATTAGAAAAACCTTATATGTGTTTAGTTCACTAGAATATATTTGGAGTAATATTTGTGAAATATATTATTGTTTTTCAGTAAGCTTGTAAAGTATCTAAAATTTAACAATATCTTCAAAACTATACTGTATATTTTCATATGACACAATAATTTACAGAAAAAATAAGTGCTTTCGTTCATGACAAAATGATGAATGCATTTTAATTAGAATGAAATAATTAACAGCAAAATATGAATAATTAATTCCTGTAATGAAACTTAAAAAAATATTGAAACAAAGAAAAGACCCGATAAAATAAAACTGCAACATGAAATATACTATATTAATGAAATTAGAATTTTGTCTCTGTATTTTGTATGTTGATTGTTTTTGTTTTTAAACTATATTTACCAATATTAGGTGAATGTTTTTGTTTACTTAAAGTATTTTGTGTTAAATTAGTCAACCTTAAATAACTATTTCATTAATTGTGTATGAAGGAACTTTCACCTTAAAGATTCAAGTAGCATTAGTGGTTGATTAAACAATGTGTCCGGTCTTCATAACCCAGCGACTTTCTTCAAACTTGAAGTTGATCACACAACCACGTGATATGATAGGCTTTTATATCTCTATGTGATCCAAATGCTGTCTTGAAGTGTGTTCACACTACTAACGTAATTAAAAAATGATCATCAGTCCCCAATAAGAATGCTCAAGGATTGTTTTCAATTTATGATAGATTTCACAAGTCAAAAAAGTAAATTATGTAATTCCTTTTACATTACATTTTATAAGCCTATTTATTGGGAGAAAAGCGAAAAACAGGAGGACTATACAACGGCAGCATGATGTATAGACGGAATAAAGTAACTGATGCCCTTAATGAATTCTAAATGTAGCAAAATATTCGTTTTCTCCACCGAAATTTAATTGTATGTACACTTTGATGATTGTACTTAGTTGAGTTGGTTTCTCCATTCACTACGCTTGTTTCTAGTATTTTACTCTTTCGCTTCGCTCACTCTAATCTCATTAGTGTAAATCTCGGGGCCATAAAAAATATTATATTCTCTTTAATAGATGATACAATAAATGTTTTAAAATTGACTTCGTGGAAGTCGAAACTATAGTCAACACCAGTTGCACTATCAAGGAATTGTGACGTCAAGGTACGTAAACCATATCTTATTGAGATTTGTTTTTGTTATAGAAGTAATTTACGATTTTATACTACCTAAGTTTTATACTACCTGTGCTTAGGGACTGTAAGGATAGATCATTCTAGCACATACAGGGTTATTAGCAATTGGCTAAGTAGTTTGATCTCTATAGTACATCATTAAAGTTCATTTACATTAATAGTTGGTACTGAATTATTTGATCGTCAGAGGCTTACAGCTTTCCATGTTATATTTGGTGAATTCCAGTATCTTGGTAATTCTATTACAACATATAATGAGGTTAAATTGGCGATTTTACATGCTACAATAGCCATTTTATTCAAAGTTTATATACATACAAAAGTGTTTATTATTTAAAGAAACTTATAGTGTATTTTCAAATCGTTTTTATGGCATGACTATTCAACATGGTAGGATTTAACGAATTAACATAAAACTATAAGTTGTATGGTAAAATTTGCCAAGTGAATTAGAGTTAAAGAAAATTAGTGTTTCCAACCAACTTTTTTTGAGTTTAAGGGTTTTTAGCTCATCCATCACACCGAAAACGAGGTAAGCTTAACAAAAATTCAATTATGTTTCATCTATATACTTGTTTTTAATACTACTGTACTAGACGGACTGAATCAATAAATATTGTTTATGATTACACATCATGCTTGAATTGAGGTAAATGGAACTTTTTTACTTTCTCCCTCTATACCATAGTATATGGAGAAAGTATTGTTTTCGTCAAAATTTTCGAATTTGAGTTGTTTGTGGATTTATCCATTTTGGTGCCCCCCGAGTCCAAAAAAGTGGTTTTCAGAGTGATGTCTGTGGACAGTGTCCCCTATACTTGTGGGGCCAAGTGTGTAAATTTCACGTGAGTGTGGGGCCTTCTGAAATTGCGGGGCCATACACACGGCCCCATAATTTATTTTGAGCTAAAATTCTACTTTTTACAGTTGAAAAAGTCAAAAATGGTTAGTTTAGTAGGTTAGGTTAAGTTAGGTTAGTTTAGGTTAGGTTAGGTTAGGTTTTTTGTACGGCCCCACAATTCCAAATTGCCCCACAGTACCTGTCAAATGCACACACATGGGCCCCCAAATAGGTGTGTAATCTCAAGACCAAACAAATATAGGTGAACAAGAGTGTGTGTGTATGTGTGTGTGTGTGTGTGTGTGTGTGTGTGTGTGTGTGTGTGTGTGAGTAGGCATGCTGAGAGTATAACCCAGCCCTCTGATTGGTCGAGAGCAGGTCACGTGACCGATGACGTCATCACGTCCCGCCTTCTGATTGGTCGAGAGCAAGTCACGTGACCGATGACGTCATCAGGCCACGCCCCCAAGATGGCGGCCTCCTAGGCCACTCCCCCAAGATGGCGCACTTTTACCACGTGTTTGATCACGTGGCGTCTGTAAACTTACTACGTGAGTCAAGATGGTGTTATTTCGCCGCCAAGATGGCGGCGGGAAATTTCCTCACTTTTACCACGTGTTTGACCACATGGCGTCTGTAACTACGTGAGTCAAGAGGGCGTTATTTTTGACGAATAAAATTTTCACTGTGTTCTGCCGGGGTTTGAACCCGGGCCGCCAAGTTGGTGCGCCGCAACGCTGACCACTAGGCCATCACACTGTTGAGCTGAGAGCTTTGAAATATGTCTGGTGACGCTGTAGTTTGATTTCTGCAGAGCGTATGGTCTTTAACGATTCTCCATAAGATTGTATCACTATCATTGTGAGAAATTTGAACTTTGTGAGCTTTTAGTTTTATAATTCTCCACCAGATTGAAGCACTATCTCGTAATTTGATGATTCACCACCAGAGTATCACTACCTTGGAGATTTCTCGTAGTTTTATGATTCCCCACCAGAGTGTGCCATGAGAAACATTCATTTTTTAACTTAGCTTTATAATTCTCTACCAGATTGTAGCACAGATGAGAACCCAGTGATATACATCCATATAATACACATTTTTATACACTTTGAGTGGTTTTTTAATGTTCAGCTGGATTTTGCTTATAACATCTTAAAATTAGACAAGGAGAGGGTAAATGAGAACATTTCTGTGTTTAACATAAATAATTTATTAAATTCTATTTGAAAATACAGACATTAGGTGCGGAGCCTGAGGGGCTTTCGGTTACATGCATCTTGTATCCTTCTTGGACCATTATTTCAAGATCGCTGTCTTCTAAGGCCTCGTTGTACTTGTTCGGCAGGAACACCGATGTTTTCATGTCGTTATCCTGGATCTCCAAGACGACAGCCATCCTCCCGAAGCGTGTGGTGACTCGTCGGGCTCCGACGATCAAGACCTCTGGACGTCCGACGAGGTCTTTAAGTTGAATCGTCTCCGGGCTCTTGCTCAGAGCAACTAGCTTTGCGTCGAGCGACATCTATAAAACACAACATAATTAAAATATTGAACCAAACACACACACACACACACACACACACACACACACACACACACACACACACAGAGAGAGAGAGAGAGAGAGAGAGAGAGAGAGAGAGAGAGAGAGAGAGAGAGAGAGAGAGAGAGAGAGAGAGAGAAAGAGAGAGAGAGAGAGAGAGATTAAATTGTTAAGTTATCTATAACCTACCTAAATATTGCAGTTAAAATATGTTGATTTATTAAGTTTGTCCAGTGCGGATATTTCTGTAATCCGTATTAAATAAATAAAAATTAAACTCGTGATAAAAATGGTCAGTACAAAAAGTCTGTCTGCCATTGAAATTATTGAACAAAATGCCATAGTACTCACGGTTGAATGTAGATGTCTAGTAGTGGTGACTGACTAGGGAGGGAGCTGTGAGCGGACTGATTTCATGCTGTGCAGCAGGGTTTTTATATCAGCGGGCCGTCTCCCCACTATCACAATTGCTATTATGTAACTACGCTATTGATTCTTACTACATGTCTGTGGTTTTATTTTTATCACTACTTAAAAGAATAATCTTAATCTCCCTAGTGCAGTTTCTCTACATACAGGACATCTATGGATGCGAAAAGCACACATGGGGCAAAAGACATGACCGCAAGAGCGCAAAACAATTGTCGGTCGACGGTCAAGACAAACCCTGCATACAGTTATGTCCGTTTCAAGTTGTTCCGCCCGCATCTGCGTGGCAAGAGGGTTAAACGGAATTACGCCATGGCTTTCGGCCAGACGAGCCATCCTTTCGCTACAAGCACCGAGGGGCCTACTAATACGATTATACAGATCTTGCCATATTGTTGGGGCTAGAGCTAGGCGCTGTTGATCGTTTGATTCCACAAAAAAATAATTTAACATCCCTAATGTTCCCGCCAATTCCAGCATCCACTCTAAAAGTACATCGATGACCTCTGGTGACTGCCACTGAGGGAACAAAGCGGCTTCACTCTGAAAAGTAAAAATAAGTATTAGCCAGTTAAAAAATATGAAACACACACACACACACACACACACACACACACACACACACACACACACACACACACACACACAAAATTTAATAACTCACTTACGTGTATTAAACTGTCAACACGAGCACATTCAGAGTGTAGCAGGACTGCGAGGATGCTGTCACCCATAGTGTTGTCTATGGTACTCAAACAAAGTCGACAGGCTCCAGCAGTCAGACGACCTCTGCTTTGACATTCAGCTCTTCCAGGCTGTCTTTGAGCGTCCGTATTAAACTGTAAAACAAATAATGTTAATAAAACAATAAACAGAAATCAAACATAGTTATACATGTGTAATATTATTGTAACCCACCTGTGAGGAATATTGAAACAGCCTTCTACGTGGTGGAAACTCTTCTGAAACTCGATGGGATGCTTCTGGATTTCTGCCAGGGGAATGGTCAATGTTACGAGGTAGTGTTTGTTGTGACTGGTTGTTTGATGTGCTGAAAGTTACCCCTCTTATCTGTAATATAACAATTATATTAATATTATACATAAAGTTAAATTATATACTAAACATATTTAGTTATACTTACTATAGGTTGAGGTTCGTTTAATCTTTGTCGCCGAGGAGGAAACTGGAATGGGTCCGGCGATTGTGGATATTGTCTTCGATGTGATGATGCAGAATTGCCTGAACCCGTTGACTGTTCCATTAACTCTTGATGTTCCGGAGTTCTCAACTGTAACGATATTAATAAATTGTAAACTGTTAAAATGCTGAATAACCAAACTAAGCTGCCTACTGAAAATAACTTACATTATTTGTTCTCAAGTTCCTCATGATTGGTCCCCCGTCTCTTGTTTCTGTGAATAATTCTGATAGTGGAGGACGCGGAGTTACAGGACGATTAGCACCAGGTGTTCTTCTTAATTGTTCGTCAAGGTCTTCTCTGCTGGAACCGTAGACTCTAGGAAGATTAAGGCGGTTTCTTCGTGGGGTTGATGTATGGAGCCCCTCTTCAGACCTTTCGACAGCAGTCAGAAGCTCCTCGTCTGACGAAAACATTCTGTAAATCTATAAGAAAACAATTATTGTATTTGTAACACACACACACACACACACACACACACACACACACACACACACACACACACACACACACACACACACACACACACACACACACACACTGCAACTTACATTTCTGTCCGGAGGTGTGCCCGAAACATGAGCGATGATGGCTAGGAAAACTACCAGCTTCATGACTGATAGTGAACGCGCACAGCTCGTATTTATACAAATGTTTTACATGCATTATCGCCGACCTTATTGACCCGAGTTTAGACTGCTGTACGAACCCTAGTGGCGTATTTTCCAATCATAGCCTATTCACACCTGCAGAGAGAGTGATACTTGTGTCCGTCTCAGCTGCAATGTTGACCCAAGTTTCCACACCACAGTAGACCATATAGGTCAGGCTGTACGGGTCCCGGCGCGTTCTTTTTGTTAACCCAGAGCATCACCAGGAGTCCTATCCTCTGGGGTAAGGGGCCCCAACAACGCCCACTTACGGTGGTAGCCAAACCAAAAATCCAAATTGCTACCTCCCTTTTACACAATGGAGTTTTTAAGACCTCCGTAGGCCGGGTCAGACTCCCAGTCACCCGCGGAGGTATGCTACTTAAATCTATTTAACGACCACTGATGATCCGTTCAAGTCATCACGGGTGAGCCCTCAACCGAATGCCGAGCACTCCCGCCCCTTTACTAAACACCCTCAGTGGTATACTACAAACAGATATTTACAACCCCTCACTGATCCGTTCAAGACGGGTGAGCCCTCAACCGAATGCCGAGCACTCCCGCCCCTTTACTAAACACCAGTGGTGAGGTATACTACTTACAACTATTTACATATCCCCAGCGGTCCGTTCAAGTCGGGTGAGCCCTCAACCGAATGCCGAGCACCCCCGCCCTTTACTAAGCACCGGTGGAGATTTATTCATTTTCCATATACTTGTGATCAGTTAGGAATTTACCGCTAACATTTTGATACAACGCGATATTGTCCCAATCAACCTTATCAGAAAAGTCATGAATAAATTGTTCTGATAGAAACTGATATCTGCTAAGAACTTCCCAGGCTGCACTGTCAAAGCTGAGTGCCATTTCCCTTAGGAATATTTCAGAAAATAGTTTTTTACGTAATATCCTTGCCCAAATGACTTTGTGGAAATATGTTCTCAGCATATCAAGAGAGAAATCATAATACTCGGAAAGCAAATTCCAATCCAAAAACCGATCAAATTTCATAATGAAACTGTCCGTCATTACACCGATGGGAGCTTTTGGCTCCTTTGAAAGTAACTGCCACGCAGACTCCATTGTGAATGAACAAAATTGTTCAATACTGCAGGTTTTATAGATTTTGTTGAAAGGACACAGCACTTTGTAGTGCGCACTTTGTGTCACAATTTCTGTGTTTAGGTATTAGACAGTGCACTTCACACGATTCACTACGATCCCAAGTTATTTCCCGGACATCGTGATGAAACTCACGTAAAAACTCGCACTTTTCAAGACCGTTAGTGTAGATTGTTTCAAAAGGTCTACACAAATCACGAATAATTTGTTCGTTATACGGGACACCGGGGTCGTCCCATCTCATGTGATGGAAATGACGAGAAAGCCAACGAGCGGTCCGTTGCATTTTTGAATTTAAATTATAAAAATAATACGGAGTCTGGAATATTATTTGACTCTGTATATACTTTCCGACGATAGACAATTCCTTTACGATAAAACGATTGTTGTTATCTTTGAAACCATGAAACTCAACTACCGCCTCCATGTTTTAACCTTCGCACCTCGTCCAATAAACGGTCGGCTATAACACTGGGGAGGTTTTCAGGTTTCAACACGTCTTCCGAACCGGTTATAATGTCATGAATGTACTGTTGAATAAAAAGTTCGTTGTAAAATAACTCGTTAATGACCCTGTGCACGATAGGAAGGTAACTCAAAAACTGAACCCACTCGCTGTGATTCAGAGTTAAAGTATGCTCCCCATCATAGAGGAATACACAAGATTTGCCAAAAATATTTTTTACTTTAATATCCTCCCCTCCATCGAGATTCACGTAAAATTTGGTTTTATTTTCCAATGCATTAGTAATTTCATTGAATCGTGGTGAAAACTGATTGAATGTATCGAGAGACCAGAATGCTGACCCTTTACGCCCCTTAAACAAAAGACCTAGACTTGTTCCCCTATTTTTAAAAATACCGAGAATCACGCATTTGGTCAATTCAGTGTTTAGAAAGTGAACAGTTTTTAGAAAAATACCGTTTAGAATATCAATTGGTTCCTTGCGCCGAGGAAAACGAATTAGATCTGTGTCCATACTTACCTCAGCTCCCAAAGTTTCACCACGCACCTCTTCACCGGTCGACTCCATAGCTACAACTGAACTTTTTACATTATTACACGATATACTCCTCCTCTTCATCACAGGAATATTCCCCCTCCCCTTCGGAATACACTTTAACTCGTTCTGTGTCTGGCAATAACGGGATGACATTGAAATTTTCTTCTTCATCATCAACATTAGATGGTTCCTTTAGCCATACGTAGTCATTGTCACTCTCATTGTATTCACCATTAATGTAAAAGTCAAATTCAATCCATTCGTTTTTATCAAAAAAATCCACCTTTTCAGGGTCACTGGATACGCCAGTTTTTTCTAAATCACCGACTGTAAGAGGTTCTACCAGAATTGTGTCAAAATTTCCATTCGATTCCACATCTAAAACTAATGGTGTCCCATCATATTCAATTCGCCCGACAACTAAATTATCTCTTATAAGCGTTAAAAATACACGAGCAACTCTGTTGTCAGAGGAGACAGAAGGGACTACCTTACCGTACGGATCCATGTTTTAATCTGAGTAATTTTACTTGGGATGTTTCTTTTTACCATGACCCCCCACCATAGAATATTTTACATAACTTTTTTTACTGTTCCTGTGAGTAAAGTGTATATTAGATGTGAGTCATGCAAGATTAGACAGTAAGCTGTGGTTTTATCTTTAAAATTTTCTTTAGCTTCAAATTCCAGTCTCACATCAACAGGTCCAGACTTGATTGTATCATTTTGTTTCGAACAATCAATCACGTACAGAGGAGTTTTATCCTTAAATGTTGTTAAATCGACACAAGGATAAGTATCGCTACCATAGTAAGATTTTTGAAATCTCGAAAACATCTCGTAAAATAACGCCATGTCACCATGGGTACTGTCATAAGGATAGTATTGTGAGTTTAAGTATAGTTTCACATTGGTCAAGTCACAGTGATCAAAAACTGACATATCTTTTTTCATCTGATTTTTTCTATCTGTTTGAAACGCTAGTACGACATAGCGTGGTTTTTCAATTTGTGACGTAGATTTGACAGTCCAAGACTGACGATCGTTTTGCGGGAGGATGGGAAATTCATGGAGTTCCCAAGATCGAAACGGTAAATGAACGGGTGTGTCTTTTTCAATCATTCGCAAAAGTTTTAAACGAAAAGTATCGACAACCGATACGTGGGGTATCCGCCAGTATAAACTTGTTATTTCTATTTCACAAGATGTTGCGTCAGCAGAAGTTATAGCGTTAAGGTCAGAGGCTGACCTCAACAAGATAAGTTCTTGCTTAACGTTCACTAAAATTCTTTTGTAATCTTCGGCAAAGCCGAGTAGCATTCGTAGTGGTATTGAAAAATTAAATTTATCAGTTTGCAATGTTTGCCCAGCACCTAACCAACAGGCATTTTTTAAAATGTCTTTTTCCGCTTCACGAGTGGACAGGAGGCCTTTGATTGTAGTCGTTATGCCCGGATTTTTCGTATGATCCACCTCAATGCCCCCGATTTCATATCTGATATCATCAAAAAGATAAGCTATAGCATTGTTAACAAGTAATGCATTAGTGGCAACATTGTCTCCTTTCTTCGCAGTAATTTTACCCGCAATATATAGTGTACTCTCGAATGGAGCAGTAATAATATCTTGTTGACTGACGGATATCCTGATTTCATCATTATTTTTAAACGTGCACGATGCATACGGTTTATATGTGTGGTATTCGTAGCCTATCACTGTATTTTCATACTCGGCTGTTCTTTCTATGGCGAACATTTTCTACTTTAAATCCTAGAGCTTCCAAAAATTTAATATTGAACGATGTTAATCGTTCAGTTTCCTTTCGCACAATGAGTGGTGTCGAATCTGTCACGGGCCTAAATACTAAACCCATTCTACCGCTTTCGTAGATGTAATCTTAATGATATTATCTCGTCCCTAAAATTTACAAAATTTCCGTCCTGATCTTTGAGCTGAATCGAAATGTTACTTATCCGCTGGACGTTCACTGGCAAATAAATGATTGGATTTGGTATGACTAGGATTTTATACCCTGGCTCGACAGTGGGATAAAACTCGTGGATTGTATGACCCTCAACACCATTCTGAAACGAACCCCGCACAATATTACATTCAACTCTGATTGTATTTACCTTTATAATGTTGACCGTGTTTGACGATACATGTTGCTTATTCTTAGGGTACAATTTTTGTTCAAATCCCAAAAGTTTGGCTATCGTATTTTCTTTCTCAAAGTGTACATCTTCCACACACTTCATCTCTGCCTTTAATGTATTATTATTAGCGTGTAATCTAATATGTACATGTTTTTTAATCACCTCTTCTAAATTTTCAATTTCATAAGACCCTTCCGGGATGGTTATTTCTTTATTATCGCCATAGTAAAATTTATCATTCACACCCTTTTCTATGTTAGGAATCGAATTATATGTAGACAGGTCTACCAGCCCTATCTCCCAACTGCCTGTGCTCACATCAACAGGAGGGAAGATTTCACAACTAATGGTGGAACCGCAACCGCTAAGGCAAAACATTGGTTAGAAACTTTAAACACAAATGTCCGCAAATAACTGAGTTAAAGTTTTGCTGTCGATCATAATTATACCTAATTTCAGCTGAGGGTCCGAAATATTTAAGCATTTCTACAGGAGGACGAAGGTTACCAAAACTATCAAAATAAAAAACTCGATTGCCTTGTTTTTTATAACACACCCAATGTGTACCAGCCCCGTTGATAGAATCTAAATTCACTATAGCTGTCTCGTAATTTCTCGGACGAACGGGTAGAGTATCTCTCATGAAAACACCTCTAAAGTTTGGAATGTTTAATTTGCTTGCATAGTACTCGAGCTCGTGGTTAGTAAGAGATTTTAATGGGATGAACGTTTTTTTTTACCTCCGCCTCTTTTCTTTTTACCAGCTCCTCTCTTTGGATATGGTCTTAGGTACAATCCCTTGCCTTTTTTCACAGGCTTTCTTACACAGCGTCTTCGTTTCTTGCTAGTCCCACCACCAAACTTTGTTTTTGCCTTCATCGCTGTTGTCACGGTCCAAGCAGCCGCTTTTTCAGCTAAACTCGCGTCTCTTGCCTTAAATCTATGCCACGCTCGTTCTGCAAGCTCTTTATCAGCTTGTTGTCTCCTTTCCGCGTCGGAAAATTTCGAATAGGCAATGTCGTGAATTTTACACGCTTCGTCTAAAGGATTTACTCCTCGATCACCTCTAGCTAATCTCTTTTTTAATTTAGTTCCTGGTCCACAAAAATTATAACCCGGAATATGAAGTTCAATGGGTAGCAAATCTATTGCTTTGTTGACGGCAGAACTTAAAATACCTCCTCCTGTGACGAGAGCTGGCTTTCGACTGTTTGATGTTTCTTTAACCCCTGCCATTTTATTACTAAGTAATTAACCACAATGCATCATCGCTAAATAGATCTTCCATGATGATTCTAAAACCTTTTGCTTCCACACATCAGGCGGTACAATGGAAGATCTATCTTTGTGCATGCCTTTATACACGACATAGGCTAAATCACCCAATGCCATTTTTAGATATTGTTTATTAACAGCATCGTCTAATTCAATCGGTTTTCCAAGATTAACTATTCTTTTTTTGTTGGCACTAAAAGTATATCCCCTTCTTACAAGCGTATTGTCTGTTAAATATTTTAAATTAACTGCATCACCTCCAGCCATTGGGGGGCCAACATCTTGAATTGTATATTGATGAAATGAATAACTTTTCAAAGGATCTATTTTAATGGGTATTCGTGAATGTAGATACTTTTTTATTACAACATCATTATTGTCTACCGGATCAATAGCGTTAGTGATTCTTTTACCGTTAACATCAAATACGTTTTCATCATTTAATTTCAAACAAGAACTTGTTTGTGTCAGCAGAGTTTTTAAGTTCACTCCATCATTTTCATGAAGCGGATCTGCTATGTTAGTTAGTCTTTTATCGCCTATGTCATACCCACTTTTATTATTTAATTTCAAACAAGGACTTGTATGTGTCTGCAGTGTTTTTAAGTTCACTCCATCGTTTTCACTAAGTGGATCAGCTACGTTAGTTAGTCTTTTGTTGTCTATGTCATACCCACTTTTATCTTCTATCATTTTAAACCCCTCGCCCTTTGGACCTCTAAGTCTTTCCGTAGACGTATGACGACCGAATTTATCGATGCTCATACCTGTATAGGTATATCGACCGAACTTGTCCACGTTCATTTTAACAATGATTTAAATCTGTTGTTACCAGAACCTTTTATATACCCACCTTCTCGCAGTTCTTCGATAATATTTATAATTTCGTTACTATGTGAGTTATTCCCCGTTTCTGCGGACATTACAAGTAAACGTAATCTATCAACAAGTTCATTCGGATCATCCCAGTGCAATATGTCACGTGAAACCGGGGACTTCCACTGCATTCCTGAGCCTTGCTTTGTATTTGGAAATAGTTTCTCTATGATGCTTTTATATTTTGTGGAAGTATTTCTATTAATATTCGCCGTACTTTTATAGCCTTTCTTATGTGCGTTAGTTTTTTCTAATATTTCCTTATAAATTTCTTTGTCGTTTTCGTCATACCCATATGGTGTTCTTTTGAATATTAGTTCGTAGAGACCTTCTGTACCGTTATAAGCAGTGCCATCTATAATTATTGAACCATCTTCATCAAACTCTAACTTTTTATTTCCAATCATAAGAAGTTCTCCTTTTTCATTAAGTCTTGGGCCGTATGTATGATCAATCATAGTTTTTCTACCACCACGATCTCTCATAAATAAGTCCATATACTGTTTAGTTAAATCGTTCTGAAACTGTTCATTTATGTACATTGAAACAGTGTTCCTTCCTTGCGGTGTAGAAAGAAGCGTATCAATCTGACTTGTATCCCCCGGTGGACTAAAATCTTTACTTTCCTCCTCCTGCTCCTCCTCATCCTGTTCCATTTCATGATATTCCTCCTCCTCCTCCTCCTCCTCATTTGGTTCTTCTTTTTTAACTGTCAACTCATTTTTAGGTGTAAAACTGGCCTTTTTAATTTCTGATATTATTGGTTTATATTTCTTTTCAAAAAACCTTTCACTTTCACTAACGCCCGTCTTGAAACTGTTATACTTTCGACGAATAGCTTCTTTGAGCTTGGCTATACGTAAAATTAGATGTTTCTTGTTCGACTTCATGATAACGACTGTTTTCACAACACAAATAATGGATAATTAATAGTTTAAGGCATCTCAACCTGTCTCAAAAACATAGCACGCCTCTTATATCTTTTTATATAATTGATAACGTCCAAAAGTGAAACCCCCTTACTAAAATCTAACCCTCTGAAATACCTATGTTCCCTTGCATCAAATCGCGGTATCACGTAAGGACGCGTAAAACTTTTAAACACCCAAGATCTCTTTACATCATCTCTCCATTCCGAAACATGCGTTACAATATACTTATCACTTTCCACAGTTTTCTCCATGTACTTTTTCAACATTGCCATCGGTTTGTCATGACGTCTGTTATACATGAGATAAGAATTTAAAAGCCAAAACTCACACGGATTGGTCCCTGTAAAAGTGCGCCACTGTTCAAACAGCTTTCTATTTGATACGGTGTATACACCTTTATTTTGTGTTATACCGAATCTCTCACATTGTGATGGGACTGTCGGTAATGCTTGTTTCAAAAACTCAACCGTGTATAAGCCTTGACAGTAGTTATTGACAGCTGAAAACGGTTTTCCTCTAGGTCCTCTTGGTGTACCATCGGGAATCGGTCCCCAAGCAGTATTATAACTAATATCAATGTAACAATTGAGCGACATGGATGTACGATAAATTTCCAGGGGTGGTCTGATCGGAATAGTCCTTTCGGTCAATACAATACATCTTGACGCATGCGGTATTTTACATCCATAGTCCAACATTTTCAAGACTATTTGAGCAAAATTAATACTTCCATGTAGGTTTCGCAGTGGTAGTACACTACCAAACATGTCTGGAAACGGTCTAAATCGAGATATTAAATTCTGAGGGTTTCTAACTGTGGAATTAATCATATCTTCATGATAAATAACCAACTCCAGTGGAACTTTATTATCTTCGCATTTATTTAAGAAACGAATCCAAATATCACGGTTATAGATCCTTTCACCTGCAGAAATCATAAGCAACACCACCGGCGGAGTTAATGCCGAACTCGCGGGTTTTCTATGCCTCCAACACCTTCGGCTGAACCGATGTCCATGTTTACCCTTCCTACTGCAGTAGTTACCACAAAACCTTTTCTTTTCCCGATAGTAAAAGGTACATAAGTTGGACTTAACATTATGCAATTTACTGTTATATTCTCTAAGATCAGAGTATGTATAGATGCGCACCATTATAAGTCTTGTATAAAACTGTCCAAACCCACCCGGTATCTCCCCTTATCAATTTCACTATCTTTATCAATGACGATAAACCCATGATCATTTTTCCACGCTACGCTACATATTTCTTTAAACTTTTCAAATTTCATGTCTGTGTTGACATGATCGTAATATATATGCCGAAGATTCATATCATCTTGTTTGAAAATTATCAGTAAATTACAGTTATCCCTAATCAACTGTTTCGGAATACGACTATACGTCTGACCCAAGTAAAATGTATCTATTTCGTTGTGACGCCCCATAGTAAAATAATTTGTAATGTTGTTATGTTTTTCACATGCGATATCATCAAATATCATAATAGAATTAGGTTTAGCATCATTTGGCAGGGGGACCTTAGCATTTTCATTAAATGCAAAATATCCAACTTCCTTGGGCATTGTTTTGGCTAAAAATTTATATTTTGGCTGATAAAGGGATTTTGAAAAAACATATATATTTTTAAATCGAAGACCGTTTGGGTCAAAAAGCATGTTGAAAAGCACGTTTGTTTTGCCACAGTTTGACGGTCCACAAATAATACACCGTATAGTGTTTGGAAGAAGCGTCCCATGTCTCTTCTCTGTGCCCATACCTGAACCAATAAAAGAATCAAAATTTTTAATTGGTATCTGTATGGTATGTTTTACAATACGCATCTTGTGAAAAAGTGAAAGTATTTTCAGTATGTACTACTATTTTATAGAACTCTTTTGCACCCACGAGTCGTGTGATTTATCAAAACCCAACCAACGCACCTTAACTCTATCCCCCTTGCGTTGTAACACTTTTTCAACTAGGTAAACGTTACCAGTTTTTGATGGATTCAGTTCTTGTTCGTAAAACCCACCTTTAAGTATTTCCCCCTTATAGTCCTGTAAAATATAAGTAACAGGTTTCGTAGGTTTAATTGCGTGTATTTTAAAAACTTCATTCGTCCAATTAGGAAGGTAGCCTTTCGTAAAAACCCTTTTATACTTACTTATCCTGACACTATCGCCTACTTTAAACTTTGGTTTATACTTGACCACTTTTGACTTCTTATTAATCCTAGCCAGTATATCTTTAACGTGTTTTTGCCTCACGTCTTTAGGTTTCATACCAATTGTTCTATGTTTTGAATTATTATAAGATTTTACGATATCTGGTAATATCGTTAACCATTCGTGAGTCCCCCTAGCCGTAAACTCTTTCCACATTCGCGATTTTAATGTTCGGTTTAACCTTTCCACAATGCTTGCTTTCATATCTGAAAATGTCGCATAATGATTTATTCCGTGTTTTTTTATTAACTCTCGGACATTTTTATTAAACCATTCCTTACCATCGTCTGTTTGAAAGTGTTTCATTTTGTGCTTTGCGAAAATAGGTTCTAAAGCTTTGGCCACTTCAGCACCTGTCTTATTTTTTATCGGAACTGCAAACGCGTATTTAGTTAAACAATTAATCATTGTCATTATATATTTAAAACCTTTGTTTATTCGAGCATAAGGTTGCATTTCAACTAAATCCGCTTGATAGAGATCATTAATCCCCTTAAGGGTAACTTGTCGCCGAGGATATCTTTTACGCGCCTGTTTATGCAACTCTTCAGCTATTGTATTTCTGACATTCATTGTTATAATGATAGACTAAGAAGGGTTTTCATCAATTTATATTCACCCCGGGATGCTATGGCCCCACTACCGCCGACGACCTCCAAAAACAAACTAGTGGTCGCCTACGTTCCCCTCTGTGCTTACGGATTTACTTGGATCAGCAGTCCAGCTTGTTCTATATTTACATAGGTTTATGTAACAATTGCAAAATTCATCAGCATGCGTATAACATTTTCTGCAATGGAGAAGATTTTCAAGATGGAACTTGACACATCGTTGCGGACAGCAAGTGTGGAAAAACTGTGACTTGTACACTTTCAATGATTTGAGTTCAGGTGTCGGCAGTTGGTAGGTTTTACATCGACACATACAAAAGCTAAAACACTCACAAGTTCTACATGCAATTCCGTCAACTTGCATTGTAGGTATTACAAAACATTTCGCTTCACAACAGTAGGTATCCATCGTGTAGATGTTTACAGTCCGGCTATGCAGAAGAAACTAATACGTACGTTACAAAATCACTTTATATACCGGACTAACAACCAATACTTTTTTTACCCCCCGGGATTCTGCGGCCCCTACCACCGCCGCAGACTGTGACGACCTCCAAAAACTAGTTGTCGCCTCCATTTCCCCCTTGATATCCCCCAAAGATCACCGGTGACTGACCGATGATAATTTGTGGAATATCCATACAGCCCCTGCCTTCGCTGCATGCCGTGGTGAGCTACCTCACCTCCCTTCTGACCGTAGGGGTCGTCAGCAACCATGGTTGCCGGCGACCTGCCCAAGATCAGGAATTTCCGTCAAAGTACCAACACGACGTTTCACAAGGATTACAGGGTCGTTCCAAAGAGTCACTCAGGTTTGAGCTACTCAGTTGACTAGACCCCATTCACACACACACATTCACACAAAGTCATTGCCTGTTCCGTTCAGTATATTTGACTCGCTCCATACATGGTTTACGGGCTTTTTAGTTCCACGCCAGGGACCTACATTCACTCACACCTTTCACACCATTCATTCAACCATTCTCACCGACAAAGTCTTTGCGTGAATTTTCAACGCATTTGACTCGCTCCATACATGGTTTACGGGCTTTTTAGTTCCACGCCAGTGACCTTCATTCACTCACATCTTTCACACCATTCATTCAAACATTCTCACAAACAAAGTCATCAACTGAACTTCCCAGTGCAAATGACTCGCTCCACACATGGTTTACGGGCTTTTTAGTTCCACGCCAGTGACCTTCATTCACTCGTATATCCCGGTGAAACGTCGTGATGGTATAAATAATCTGATTTTATAAAAGTCATAAATGACTACTCTAAATTTGGGCTAAATGTACGCGAGTTTAATTTTTAATCATTTATTTTTTTAATCAAAAAGCAATGGCTGTTATGTAAAACGTTAAAAATGTCTTCATCATTAATAGTGATAATACTTGATGCGCTGTTGTGTAAGAGAGCAAAAGTACAAATGTTACACCACGGGGTTAGAGAATGATGATAACACGGTGCAATCTTATCACGCGCTCTCCCTACCAGCTCTCCTTCAGTAATACGAAAGTTTTCAACAAGACAACATGTTTCTCACAGTATTCTCCCTAATGCAGTGGCTACACGGACCTTATACAGAGTGCAACTACGATTTGTTCGAGTACAGAGAGCTGGAACGTGCGATAGCAAGGATGAGGAAGAGACTAGACGAGCTGGAGGAGAGGATTGACTGGTGGGATTAGGTGAGTTTGGATTTTTTGTAGCCGAAAGGCAAGGTGTCATATTCTCCCTCATGTCGTCTTTTAGGACCTGTTATTCTAAAAAATTTGGTTTCCTTTACAGTAATAACATCTTTATTTTTAGTTCTTCTAATTCGATTTTCTGAGGTCTCTACTGTCAATTTTGCTTCACTCAAGACCATTTCCTTAAGTTGGGCAAAATTTAGTTTTTTGGAAGTGTTGAGGTTTAGTGTGAGCCCCTTGATTTTGCAAACTTCAACTATTGCATTCCGACGAGTTGACCATACCAGATATGCGTACGTCTTAGGGCCGCCAGATACAAATTCCAAAATATAAGAGCCTGGACCGTATTCCGCCAGTTCGTCGGTCATCTCACCCAAGTAGTCACCTGTAGAAATCCTATACAACCCGTTTTTGTACACGTAGAGGACCGAGTCGGTGTCGTAGTAAAGCACCTGACCACCGAGAGCTTCAAGGTGTTCGTAGAGTTTTAAACGAGCCTGTGCTGTGGTGAACGCTGCCAGGACAACATTCACTGTCCGCAGTGATTCACCGACCTCATCAATATTTTGCCAGTTCACCAAGACAACCTCTTCATTTAACTCTCTGATAGTGTTCACTTGAATCGTAGGGTTCGTCATCAGGCTGAAAAATTCCTTGGGATCCCTAATTAGTGACGCTTTTGTCTGGTTTTCGCGTTGGCCAAACTTGCCCCAGAACGAGTTCAACATTAGTTTTGCCAAGGATCTAAGGCCGCTGTTCTTTTCAATCTTGGTAGGATCCAGACTTATGCCTTCATGATCGAAATATTCCTTCACATATCTCTCTTTATCCTCTTGTGTTACACACCAAGAAGGATAACCCGACGCCTCTTGTTTAATTTTCAAAAATTTGTTGATGAAATCCGTGAAAAGCCCTCCGTCCTCGTACGTCGCCATTTTGTATTCCCATATTTCAAAAATATCTAGGATCACGTAGCCTTTAGCCACAGCTTTCCGTATCTCATCCATCGTCCATGTACCGGTCAGGGCTCTTTCATCACTACTATGAATACAATCTTCTTGGTTCATCTGTTCCCCGCATTTACGACACAGTACAAACATCAATTTATCATTCATTCTTGTCGGTAGAACTGGGTGGTAGAGGTCAAGTGGGGGCAGCACTTTACATTTCATTAGGCCGTTTACATTCAACCCAAGCTCTCGACAGACTCTGTCCCCTACGTGTACGGTGGGGTGTCCTAGGGGGTAGTGTCCTCTTTTACACACATAGGGATATAAGGAGCAGACATCAACATATTGTATCGTCTCTCCTTCTCCACACTTGTGGTAGGTCTTGGCATTGCCTGTCCTTCCTCCAAAAAAGGCGTTTCGCGGTTCAAGCGGGAGAGAGTTAAGGATCGGTAGGGAATTTAAATATGTTAGTTTGTTGTCGTGTTTAATTTTCCTAAAATCGCACTCCCAAATCTCAACTACCTCATACGGGGTGTCAGAGAGTTTTTGAATTTTTGCTTTCGTTTTTTCATATCTGAGATGTAGGCTGTCAGAAGGGTCCTCCTTCAGAGGCTCCTCTCGTTTGTAGGGAAAGCATTTAGGACATCCATGGAAGTAACAACCATGGAACTCGTAAATGCGATCACCATCAAACCCGTCTACTTTCATTCCTTCAATTTTCTTCTCTCTCCCACGCCCAGCGTGCTGAATTGAAACGTTTCGCTGGTCTTCCTCCCAGGTCAACCATTGCAGTGCAATGGCTGACTGGTTATCAGCCATGCGATAACCATTTTTGGGAACAAGACCAATCGTGTTGGGTTTCAAAAAATTACGCCTGAACGCTAAGTTACAAGCGCTCGCGATCGTAACAGACTCTAAGAAGGGCTCTACGTTGCATTCCTGCATAAAAAGCTGTCTGAATTTTATACACGCTTGGGCTAGAATTTCAACATCGGAAATACAATATTCAATAAGTTCCTTTTGAAAATCAAAAATGTAATTTTGAGCCATCTGTTCGTTGTGCCAATTTTCAAAGTCTTTATAGGTTTTCTCAAACATTGTGTCAGGACAGTAAAATTGTTTAGCGGGAATGGGTCCGACATAGTTCTGATTTGCAAGCGTGTTGAACAGATGGGGGAAATAACCCTTCTTACGCTCTGGAGGAAGGTCAAAGGCTTTCGGCAATGCAGAGAGGGCCATAGGAAAGTAGTTCAACGAGTCGACGAAGCGCACCTTGTCAAACTTCAGGAGTACTACTTTCGTCCCACGCATGATTAACTCGGGTGTGAATTTAGTTTCTTCAATGATATACTTTAAGATGAATTGGAAGTCAAATCCTTGGCCGTTGTGAGCAATCACGCATACATTCTTGAATTTTTTGCGGGACTCCATTACGTAGTCAACAAATCTAGCGATAGGCTCCTCTCTGAATATTCTGGTGCGATCCGTACAAGTGTCACACTCTTGTGCCTCGATACATTTCCAACAGTACTGCTGTGAGACACACAAATTAACCTTGTGAACCTTTGTCTCGGGATCGTCAGCCGTTAGAGGTTCATCTTGGCGTGTCTCCAAGTCAAAAAATATGTACAGCGAATTTTCTGTCTTGGGACGGTTTTCATCCACTTTCATAAAACACTGATGTTCCGGCGGTATAAACTCTGTACAGATCACACAATAGACTTCACCACAGACATGAGGGGATTTTCTGATTCTCAGGTTAATCAATCTGTTACAGTCCAAACATTTTTTAACAGATTTGCAGCGCTCCTTTTTGTGGGCCAGAAAACATATGCGGTTCTTCAAGGTCAGGTTACATTCAGGACACAGTACCCCCTCGTTCTCTTGAACACAAGGTGGAGAGACAGTTTGACATTCAGGACAGATGTTTGTACATCTGTGTGCTCCCTTATTGCTGTAAGGTGTATGGCAGGGTTCACAATAGAAGGCACAAGCAAAGGCAGCCGTTAAAGAAGTGATCACATTGAAGTGCCCATCATGGAATAGCAAATTAATATTGTACTTCGCTTCGGGGTTGTTTCCTTCATAGTATACATCCCTGCCTCTGGCGTCATAATTGTACACTGTTATTTTGTACTTTTTAAGGTGTTCTTGAAATTTAACTAGCTCCTGGATACCTGCCCCCTCTTCAGGTATTTCCACCCTGGCCTTTTGCATCAGTTTTGTTGCCTTGTTAAGCTGTCTGTTCCGTCTATCTTGACGAATGGCCTGAAACTCAGAGCTTCCTTTAGCCTTAGCTTTAGCAACAACAATTGCTCTGGGCAGGCAGAGTCGGTCTTTATTATTTATTACAACGATGCCCCGCCGTTTGTGACATTCTTCATTGAAATTCCTAAACATCCCTGGGCGGATTCTACCCGTGCCCACTGGGAGATTGACACGAGTACATTCGACTTGGAACGTATCGGCTGAGGTGATGGAATCGGCGTTACTCTGGAGAATCCCGCCAAAAATCTCCCAGAGCACATCACCATCCACCTCAGAAGCTGGACGGAAATTTACAAACCCAGGCTCTTTACTTTTTAAATTTAAACTGCGTAGTGTGAACCCCAACTGATCCCCATCGGATGCATCGGCTTTCATTTTTTCAACCAAACTAGAAAACCCACGTCTTAACCATTCAATCTCCGTCACCCCCTCTGGAGGAGCGTTAAATTTAAAAACAGTTTTTTGCCCGTGAACTCTAAAACGACGGACGTACGTTTCGCTGGTATGGGCAACATTGATCGGCTCCATTTAAATTAAAAATAGTTTTTTAAACAATATTATTAAAAATCACCAGAAAGACGTTCTCACACGAGAGCTCGAAAATAAAGAGAAATTTACAGCTCAATTCAAGCTTTATATATTGGTGACCTTTATGACCTTTCCGTCGGTTGATAAAATTTAAAAATTCAAACCAACTGACAAAACAGTTGAGATTACGCAACAGGAAGCTATTTGTAGTTAACTTTAATGAACTTAGATTAGCTTAATTATAAAGTGGAAAAACTAAAGCGCTATCTTGTGTGCTCACAGGGTCATGAAGATAACGCCTCAACAAAATCACGTGCTGTACCATACAACGAACGATTACCACCGAAATCAAAGACCAATTAAATAAAATATTTGTAAAATAAACTCTATATTACTTACCTGAAACACCAGAGAAAAACACAAGTTTAACTGGAGAATCGTTACACCGAATAACAAACCAGATGGAGAGTGAATACTGCCGGTGTCCGAAGTACCGTCTTTTATATCCAGCACGGCCGAAAACAACAAACACTCTTGACGTCAATATCACACGTATTTTCCTCCAAAATGTTTTTCTCCAAAAATTTCCAAGAATTGATTGACAGGAAAACAGTCATAAATTTAAAAATTCACTAATTGGCATATCCACTGACCTTATAATTACGGAAAGTCAGTCTACTGTTCTTTGTCCGCTTAGTTGGCGTACATGACCAGTTGTTACAACCATTGCCAACCTCTATATAACGTTATCTTACTATATAAAATGAATTAAACCTGATTTACTATATAAAATGACATTATTTTGGCTTAAAAAACCTAAAAATCGCTAATATCTCGAAAACAGTGCGTCCTAGGGGTCTGGAGACCCCAAAAAACTACCTACTACGTAGTGTAGGTACCCTCAGGGGGTGGGTACCCATATTAAAAAAAGTAACCAAAATGTTGCGGGTTGCATCCAAAAAATGAAGGGGCAATGAAGGGGCAAAACTTTGAAATTCCATATCTTAGGAACGGCTGGACCGATTGACTTCATACTTGGTATGTATGTACATATAATTATTCCCTACAAATGTGTGGCGGGATGCATCCAAAAAATGAAGGCGCAAAAAAGTTTTATTTTTTATCTTGAGAATGGCACTATGGATTTTCTTCAAACTTGGTATGTGTGTACACGTAATAATTCCCTACAAATGTGTGGCGGGGTGCATCCAAAAAATGAAGGCGCAAAGAAGTTTTATTTAATATCTTAGGAACAGCTGGACCATTTCAGACTTGCTATGTACATATAATTATTATCTCGTGGCGGGGTACACATGCTACCCTCTGGTGGAACAATGTCAAACTGCATGGCCATTTTCGTACTCTAGTGGAGAAACGGCAAACTACAACGCTAATAATATATTCTTCCCAACATTCTGGTAGGCTACACGTGCTACACTCTGGTAGGGAAAAGTCGAATTATTGCGCTCTAAGCGGCCACCACGGTTGGTGACAATATCATATAACACATCAAGGCCTTGTTAGCTCAACAGACTGGTAGACTAGTGGTCAGCGTTGAGGCGCACCAACTAGACGACCCGGGTTCAAACCCCGGCAGTCCACAGTGAAAATTTTATTCCTGACTCACGTAGTTACAGACGTGGTCAAACACATGGCAAAAGTGAGGTTAGGAAGCCATCTTGGATCACGTGGTCAAACACATGGTAAAAGTGAGGTTATTTCCCGCCGAGGCCGCCATCTTGGGGGAGTGGCCTAGGAGGCCGCCATCTTGGGGGCGTGGCCTGATGACGTCATCGGTCACGTGACTTGCTCTCGACCAATCAGAAGGCGGGACGTGATGACGTCATCGGTCACGTGACCTGCTCTCGACCAATCAGAGGGCTGGGTTATACTCTCAGCATGCCTACTGAAGTCGTTCAAAAGAGCTGCTTTGTAAAAGAGCTGTTCACTTCCGAACGACTCTGTAGGCGCTATGTTACAAATTCAATTTTAGTGACTATGTAGAGTAGTTGCTAATCGAGATATACAGAAATTTGTCAGACCTAAAAGCTTTTTTCACTTTTAGTTGCTACAATTTAAATATATTTTACGAATCGAACAGTCAAAATCAATGTTCTAAAAAAGTATAGGTCATATTCTCGCTAACGCCTACACAAATTTGAAATGTTCTACCAGCGCCTACGAGCGTAGGCGCTAATTCACACTGCCATTTTAGTACCTATGTCAACATTCAAATTGTAGTTGCTATGAGCGTAGCTATTATGAGACCCCACGGGGTAGAATGTGAAGCCGTTCATACGTCAATCAAGTAAACTTATTATTTGAACCTCATTTCTAAATGTGAAATAACTTACAGTATATTAAAATATAACTCAAACAATTTATAACGTACGGAGCATTGCGTAGACTTAGAATTGATTGCTGAGTGAAATCAGGAGTTTCAAGAGTTAATTTTACCACGGGAATTAATATAATTCGGTCGGAAATTAACTCAAGATTAATAAGTTTTAAGTAAGTTTTGGAGTCCATAACCGAAACAACAAGTCGGTAATACAACCGGCTTTCGACTAACACCGATTATAGTGACTACGTGGTAAATTATCGATTTCAAAGTTGTTCAATATCGATAGTAATCGGCTTGACAGTGACGTCATTATTCTGCCCTGCGGCGGGTGAAGAAGTGCTCTCCTGGTGCTCTCCGTATCAGTAGCGTAAGCGTATTGTTGTTGTGTAGCTTTTGCAGGAATCGCTACATTGTCACTCAACCTCCAAAATTTGGTGGTGGTGGGGGAATTGGAGTGGAGGGGACTTGCACTGTTGAGCGCGTAGCACTACTTGCATTGTTGAGTGCGTAGCAATTAGTCTGTTGCCTTTGAAAATGCCGGATAATGCTATGCTATCGATGAAAAGTTTATCATTTATAATATTAATTCATTGGATCAAGAATCGATTTATTGAATCAGATCAGGTTTTCTCTTTGATTTCTGTGCAAACACTCAAAATAAAGTACCATACTACTTTACAGTTTGGTAAATTATTGCAGATATTTTGATACTTTCCATCACTATAAAACAAAATTATGTCCAGGTAACTTATTTCATCCACCTTAAGACAGGATCAGACTTCAGATCCCGAAAAAACGTTGTGACTTTGTACTACTCAGTGATCTTTCAACAATAATTTACTAAACAATAACATCATAAACTCAACATCACCAACAATTAACTTTAAACAAATAATGAAGTTACTAATTTAAAAATGAAAGTCTTCAAATATCCAATACATTAATTAAGAATTTTATTTATTTATTAAATAACCAAATAAAATTATTAATTTATTGGATATTTGAAAGACAACAACAATTTACTAAACAACAACAAAAACTCAACATCACCAACAATGAATGACCTTTAAATAAATGTTAAAGTACTAATTAATTATTAATTACTTTTAGCTGCTGTAAGTGTAAAATTATGCATGTGAAACCAGCTTACATGGGAAGTCTAGGCCTATTTAAATCTAAACCTTTCCTGCCTGATCTTCTAATTAGTATTTTGTTCCAAATATTAGAACTCTACATACAAAAGTTTCCAATAATAGCTACTTAGGCTATAAGTTATTATGCCTAATTATTACAACAGAGAACTAAATACATATTGGTAGGACCATGTAGGACGGCAATGTATATAGGTATACAGGGAGGAAGGACGGTCAGTAACGGAACGGAACAGAACGATTCGGTTCGAGTCGACAGTCTTCGGACGAGTTCGGGTCCGACTTCAGTGACGTCAAAAAGAGAGGAGTGGAAATGAACGCCTCCTCCAATTCCCCCTCCACCACCAAATTTCGGAGGTTGAGTTGACAATGTAGCGATTCCTTAGCTTTTGCTTATCGTTTGAGTGTGTGTGTAGTAGTGGACAGTGGACAGGACACTAGGACAGTAAGTTACGAATAATCTCATTCAATTAATTGATTAATTAGATTTTTCTTTTTAACTTATATAAAATAAATGACTGAGGCATTTCATCACGTTTTGAAAGGGGACGGTCAAAATCCCGTGATTGCAATATTTTTATAGTTTTATATAAGCTATTATGATAATAAATTAACCTACCGGATCAGAGAGGTTAACTTATTCATTAATCAATTTAGGTAACTTATATTTCTTTAAGTGGGAATGAACTTTTATCTGTATAATGAACGTACAGGACAATAGATTAAACTTAAAGCCTACATCATAGCCTAAATCACTATTAAAATTTAAATATATTTTTTTCCTGATTATAACTTAGCCTAACTTATTATTCAAATTCATGAAGTGTCCATGGCCTAGCCTAAGTTATATTGTAAGATCATAAGGCCTAGGCCCACTATAGGCCAGAGTGTAAATTTGATGTGAAAGTCAGATGAAAAGTGGAACCCCTTTTTAAAGTCATGTGCCTTCAAAGCTGGACTAACTTAAGTTACGTAAAAGTTGGATGACATCAAATCTATTAATTAATGATGCTTCCAACAACTGGTTGATGTTATATAGTACTGTAACAAGACTGGGGATTGGACCGTTCCCCGTCAAAATGTTAAAATATGCCACTGGCGCAGATAAGACAAAAAATACAAAATTTGGTCCATTTTAAAAGTTCAAGTGTAGTCGGTGCATAAGGCATCAAGCTTTAGACTAGGCTATTTTTTAGATTGGTCCAGATTTGGCAGGTGTGTCAAACTTGGATCTTTTCAATTGTTACTCCAACCAGTATCTTCTGTTGTACAGTACACTCTCGTTCATCGGACTCGGCGACATCCGAACTCCACTTCATCGGAACTGAAAATCTGGATATTATTAATTTTTTTTTTTCTACGAAATAAATAATTTTTCCGTTTTAGCGCCTCAATTTCCATTCATTCTATCCGCACAACATTGAAGTATCACATTTTGCATCAAAAGTCATCAGGCGTTTTCCGTAATCTGTACCCATCGATGTGATTTACGAGGCCGTGGAGTCGCACAAAAATAGAAGAGGAAGGGGGCAGGAAGTGAACATCAGTGTCGACCGCTTCCCGAACTTCAGTCTGTCTCGCGTCGCGACTGCACCTGTGTTACGTGGAAGACAGTTGACTGCTGGAATATGAATATGGAATATAAGAATAAAGATTTTGGATCTTTATTTCCTGCGTTGTTTTTATTCCTATAGGTTCATTAGTACCATTTTCAAAGTTTAAGAGCCTTATTTTTATAAAATCTCTTGTGTTATCTTAAAAACAAGAGTGAATACAATCACGATAGGTCACCGTACGGGCGAAAATGATGACTCTCGACGGACTCCGCTTTATCGGAATTTTTTGACATCCGAACCGGCCGTCCGCCACATTAGTTCCGATGAACGAGAGTGTACTGTATTAGGGCTAGTCACATCTTTGGGGTACAGTTTCATATCTAACGCCTACACTACTATTGAATGAAATGTGAAAGTTATCCTCCTCTACCCTTATTATTGATGGTTGACATTTTGATTTTGTAGCCTACGATGAAAACAATCGAATCCACAACAATATTGAGATAAGAAATGTATTCTAACAAAAATTAAACCTAACAATCTAACCTTAAACCTGCGTCACTTTTATGGACAGCGATGTTTTAAACCACAAAATCAATGGTTTTTGGAAACATTTCAAACGCATATTCCTTCAGTAGCCGTATTTTGCAGCATTTGTGTGACTCCTTTCTACAATACCTACCTAAAATCGTAATAGGCCTAGTATAGATTAATTGTTGCCCTATTATCGCTAAAATAGCAATATTATCGCAAATCTAAATGTCAACCATTGATAATAGGCCTAATGGTTGAGGAGGATAACAAAGTTTCGCCAAATAAAAATATTGATAGACCCGATCAATATATATATAGGCCTATCGTGTATCAACCATCAATTCAATTTAATGATAGGCCTAGTTTTGTCAAGCTAAATTTTGTATTTTACTCTAATTTTTGATCCGATATATTGATTAAAATGATTTGATATTATTTATATCAATTTGATACGACAGATTTATTGATCTATTCAATCGATGAAATCGATCGATATTTTCATTCAATATTAGTGTAGGCGCTATATGAAACTGAACTCGACTATTCACTACTAAAATATGTCAATTTAATGTCAAAGATACTATGGCAAAATTTCTGAAGATAGGCCCAACTTAGCCTACATTGATTTTGGAGACTACATGCTTTTCCGATGATGAGAAGTTCATCTTTCTGACCAAACCAAGATCAATGTTTGAGTAGCCTACCTGAGGAGTTTGCAGAAAAATTTAGCTCTGAGATGGGGAGAGATGCTTAGGAGTTATGGATTATGGCATGACAACATAACTTAGTTTTTACCGTGGTTTTTACACACTGACTAGGTATCTGTTAATAAGTCAGTTCAACATTTAATTTTTGCTTCCCCTTGTATTTTTATTCTATTATCTATAGTAAGATATTTAACTATACAAAGTATTCAGTTCATTAATTATAGAAAATTTTCAGATTGCACTGTAATCCAACATGTCAGAATACGAATTGGTGCGAAAGAAGATTAAATTAAAAGGGGATAAGTCAAGGTTAGTTTTGATTACAATTTATCAGCAGTTTGTGTGTCAAGGCAGAGTAAAAACCTAGTTAAGTACTTTAATCCCTTTCTAGTAGGTAAGATACTAACCTACAATGGCTGTTGGTAACGATTCCTGCAAGGCAGATTTTTTATTTATTTTTTTTTTTAATGAGTTTTAAAGATGGTGCTGGTAAGTTTCAGCCTAAATTAAATCTAACAACAATTAAATGGTTGTTATATATATATTTATTCTAAAATAACACTTCCTCAATTTAGAGGTTGCCCAGTAGGACAAAGAATAATGATATACAAATGAAAAATGGAAGAGTAGGTTACATAAAATTTAGAAATTAATATCCTTAGATGGCATAGAGATGTTTCCTTAAAATTTTGATGGAGTCCTTCAGTGCACTCAGTGATAGTTCTTTTCAAATCTTTTTCGGAATTTTAATTTTTTTCATTAGTTCTTCGGTTTGTTTGGTTATTGTACCCCTGGCTCCAATCATTACTCCTACCATCTATTTATTTTGTTTATTATTTATTTATTATACCATTATTTATTTATTTATTAATCATCTGTTTATTTTGTCTTTATTTTCTTGTATTATTTTGTAGGCCTATATTATTATCTGGTGTTTATTTAATTTATAATCTTTGCTATGTTCTGCTCAATAAAACCTTTGTGTTAGGTCATTCAGTTTTTTATTCATTTCATTTATTGAGCAAACAAAAATCAATGGAGAAATTTTTAAGGCCAGAAAGATTAGAAACTGACCCTGAATCCAGTTCAGCAGTTAAAGATTACAAACACTGGTTTTGTACATTCCAGAACTTCATCATATCAAGTCAGGCTGATGAACAAGACAAGTTGAGTCTACTGATTAATCACGTATCACCATCAAATTTGACTATATTATCGAGGCAAAAACCTACAAAGATGCTACCATATCAATACTCGAGAACATTTATGTTAGGCCTGTTAATGAGAATTTTGCAAGGCACTAACTAGCAACAAGAAAGCAAAGTTCAGGAGAATCAATTAGTATATATTTAGAAAATCTAAAACTTTTAAGTAATGATTGCAACTTTAACCCTGGAACTGCCTATTAAATTTCTTCAAATGCCGGGGTATTTTTGGGCAATTTGCGTGTATATTTTAAAAAATTCGCAAAAAATATTTCTGACATGACTATAATGATGTATTATACATCATTTTATTCAGAAAAGAACAAAGAATGTAATGATAAAATTTACTTTGAAAAATACCAACACATATATTTGTATTTATTTTATATATATATATATAATGAAAAAAATTTAAACGTATCCATATTTCATGGGTCATGTACAAATCACAAAAGAAGTGATAAAGGATTTTCAAAATATACATTTTGTAGCAAATTTTATCTACTTTATGGAAATAAATATAGTTTTCAGAAACTAAGAACAATTTGAAAAACATACTGCAAGTTATGGGAGTGTATCCATAGTAACAATATACTCCAGTAGGAAAAAATATGCACAAACACTCTCAAACAAATAAAAAATTATAAGTTGTAATACACTTTTTATTATTTGAACTAACCTAAACAAATATGAGAACAAAGGAAAGCTCATTTTATTGTCATTCCAAATAATAGTAAAATAAAAATAAACAGTAAACAGGTTAACCTATGACACTACTGCACAGATGCAACAAAGAAGTAAAACAGCTGTTGAAATACTTGCTGCCAATGTGATAAAACGAAATAACTCAAGTAGGAGCATCTGGAGAAACTCTTTGGCTTTACATTGACTATAAAAACAATTCGAAACAATGATCAGGAGCGTGTGTATAGGAAAAAAATCAGATAGGTCACATTGTAGCCGTTGGCACTTCACAGTAGGGGCCAGTCGGCTACAATGTAGACGACTGGCAGTTCCAGGGTTAAGGCAGTATCTGCAGAAATGAACAGAAATGATTGTTTCCGCAATGCTTTCATTGCTGGTCTCCTAGATCCTACCATTCGTCAACGACTATTAGAGAGTCCAAATCTTGACTTACTGTAAATGAAGCATTCACTAAGGCTAGATCACTGGAACTCGCTCAAAATCAAAGCAGGTATTATCAAGATCCAACCCCAATTAATTGTATCAAAGAAGAACAAAATGATCCACCAAATGAAGGCAACTTTACAGCACAAGCTCTTATTGGTACCGGGAGTTCATTTAGTTTTATAAGCAAAAACTTGGCACAACGATTAAAAATACATGTTAATAAAGCTAAAGGGATTCAAGTATCTATTGCTAATACCTCCTTGTGCTCGTCAATCAAGGTGAGTATATAGTTAATATTAAGATGAACAGTGTTAAACTAAATGTACTTCCTGATCTCTGTTCAGACTTTATTGTTGGTCATGATTTACTCCGTCTCCATACTAACCTTAATATGCAGTTTGGGGGTTAACCAGAAACCACTTGAAGTTTGATCTCTGGCAGCTGCTAATATGGAGCCTGCCATCCTTTTCCCTAATCTTTCTAAGAATGTAAAACACATTGCTATCAAATGACGTAGGCATTCCTTTCAAGATTCCAAATTTATTGAACTTGAAATCAATAAGTTATTAACGGAAGGGAGTATCAAGAAAAGCCTATCGTCCTGGAGGGCACAGGTTCTAGTTTTTTCTGATGAGAATCATAAAAGACGCATGGTTGTTGATTATTCACAAATACTTAATCAGTACACAACTTTAGATGCTTTCCCATTGCGTAGGATTGATGACATTATCAATAGAGTAGCAAACTATCAAATATTCAGCACTATTTATTGACCTGAAAAGTGCCTATCATCAGTTACCTATTCGCGAAGAAGATCGGCCGTTTACAGCGTTAGAGGTGTACGGGAAACTGTTCCATATTAAAGGAATTCCGTTCGGTGTAACAAATGGTGTTCCTGCTGCTTTTCAAAGAAAGATGAGTCAAATAATTGATAATGAAAAGTTTTTAGGTACTGAAGTGTACTTAGATAATATATAACGATTGGTGGAAACACTCAGTAGGAGCACGATACAAACCTAAAAAGATTCATGGACGCAGTAACCAAATACAACTTAACCATGAAAATGGAAAAGTCTAGATTTTCATTACGTACTATACACTTCTTAGGATATTTGATAAGTAACAAGAGTATTCAACCAGACCCAGACGGATTGAAACCATTGCGGGACCTTTCTGAACCAAAGGACCTACCTTCCCTGCGTCAAGCTGTAGGCATGTTTTATCACTACGCAAATTTTATACCACGTTTTTCTGAAGAGGTTCAAGCTTTAAAGGGGATAAGCTCCCTTTAAGTCCTGACGCCATAATTGTCTTTGAGTCTCTAAAGAAGGATATTAGAAGAAGGATAGCCGTGGTATCATCAATTGATTCCAACATACCTTTTGTGGTAGAAACTGATGTATCCGAGCGTGCTGTTGCGGCAACACTTAAACAGGATGGCCGCCCGGTAGCATTGTCCTCTATGACACTCTCAGTCAGAACAAAGACATGCCCCAGTAGAGAAAGAAGCTTATGCCATCATTGAAGCTGTGAGAAATTGGCAACATAACTTGATGGGACAATTTTTCAAAATTGTTACAATTTTGATCAATTGATTGAATCGTCAGAATTGTCAAATTCTGATCAATTGATGATCAGAAGTCAGTCTCTTTCATGTTCAATTCTTTTATTCCCATACAAGTTAAAAATGAAAAGATTTGGAGGTGGAGACTCGAGCTGTTATGTTTTAATTGACGTACCAGATTGTTTACAAACCTGGAAATCAAAATAAAGCTGCTAATGCATTATCCCGCTACTGTTATGCTACAACTGAGTTGACCTTAAAGAAACTTGCAGACATCCATGAAAAACTTTTGTCACCCCGGAGATACCTGACTCAATCATTATGTACAAATTAAAAACTTACGCTACTCACTTGAAGAAATCCGCAAAGTAGTTTCGACGTACCGAGTATCGGGCTGAGGTTAAGCCAAGGTTTTACAGACATGAAGGACGCTTGATAAAAGCCACACAACCTTTTGAGCGGTTGAATATAGACTTCAAAGGACGGACCCTTGCCCATGGGCGGAGTTTACCTCTGATTGCTGGGAGGGGCAAGCGGGGGTCAGTAATAAAGGACATTTAGCCTAATGGCAATATCCTCTACATTCAGGTTGAAACACAGCCATCTTTAACTAGGCCACGGCGTTCAAAGTTCAAAGTAAACACTTATGGTGGATAGCACAGTCTGATAGCCTACAAGTATTTTTTTTGGATACGAATGACAATCGGTCAGTTTTTATGTAACCCAGGAATTGGGAACTGTATCACTCCCGTTGTCTATAGACTCCCAATAAGTGATTACCTGTTTGAACTGTTTTAATGATTTATTAACTAAAGGATTGTACATGTAGTAAATGCACGACATTTTGATTTAAAAAATCATATACAGGGCGTCTTTAAAGTACGTTACCAATCTTCTTAATATGGTTGATTGGGTCAAAATAAGCAAAAAAGTTCATATAAAGGTATATCCTAAAATATATATTTACCTACATATCCGCCATATTGTTTTTCCACTTAATAACCAATGTCCATAAAAAATACATTTTGTTTTACTATGTGTATTTTTTAAATAGCGATCATTTTCAAATTATAATCTACAAATATCTTACAACTGGTATAGGTTATAACATTTTACAAAAGGCAAAAAAGCTCTAAAATTTGATTATGTTGTGTGGATCTGACAACATATAATGGATTTGTTGTGATTTTTGTATTAAAATAAACATAATGCGCAATAAATATAATACAAAATCAATGTATCTCGGCTAAAAATCACAATAACTCCGTTATTTATCGTCAGGTCCTTAAGAACTTGATATAATTGGTTACTGGTAACATAATTAAATGTTAAAACTTTTTTGCCCCGTGTACATTTTAGATCAAATTTGCCGGTTTTAATATATTTTGGGTTAAAAAATTTAAAATGTCCTCCATTATGAAAATATAGGAAAAAATAGACATTAGTGTTATTATAAAGGTCAATGCCAAGAAGTTCCAACAACAATCCGTCACCGAAATAAAAATTATTAAGTGGGATAAACAAAATGGTGGATATCTAGATAAATATATTTCAAGATATACCTTTTTTATTTTGAACTATTTTGATTATTTTGACCCAATTAACCATATTATGAAGCTTGTTGACGTACTTTAAAGATACCGTTATAGCAAAACCCGGTTTTACTATGAATGGAACAGCACATAAAACGCACTATTTGAATGGCGGAGGAGTTGTCCTCCTCAGGTACCTACAGAAAGACAAGTAAGTCTCAGATGTGGAACCAGGACCGGCTAGTCTTCCAGGCCGAACACTTTATCAATCATGGTTACGGTAATGGGTACGATGTATCGTGACACTGATGTGAAACTCTGCCGCTACGGATGCATAAAAGTCTAGTGACATAGGGATGTATAGAAAATGTACAATAATCGCAAATCATGTTACCTAATTTAATTTTTCATCTTTACTAATTCCAAGTGTAAAGATACCGGTACACATAAAGCTATTTGTAAGATCCATTTAAGCGTCATAGTCTGGCGCGTCGTCTACCAACCTGAGTTTGACAGTCAGTTTTGCCAACTGTAGGGCCTAAGGTTATGTTTTCCCTTAGCGATCTACGAAATAGCCCTACTTGGTAGTTCGTGCAAACAGTGTTTGATTTACGATAATCTATTATTTAATTTACTTTTCAGTATGAACATTGGTAGAAATGTAAATAGAAAATATTGTTATTTTTTTGTAAGTTAAAGTGAGGTAAAACTTTGAGCGTTAGTTGAATGGATAATTATTAAATTTTTGGGGGGCCAAGCCCCCCCGAAACTCCGCCCATGCCCTTGCCCTCAAACACAAGAAATAGATATCTCTTAATTATTGTCACTGAATTTTCACGCTTCCCTTTTGCGTACCCCTGTCAAGATCTTTCGTCCCACTCAGTTATTGTATCACTGAAAAACTTTTTTTCACTTTTTGGCACACCTGGATACATTCATTCAGCTCGAGGAGCATCGTTTATGTCTAATGAATTAAAACAGTTTTTTGATTCTTGTGGTGTTGCTTCAAGGTGTATAAATAAAAAGAACAGGTGTGTGCATAGTCAGCTGGTGTGACGTAGTTGGGCTCACCGCTAGCGCTCCGAGCGGCCGTGAAACACATTAAACTCATGTTGTTTACTTTTGTGTTTACAAATAAACTTTTGTCAAGTAAATGTTTTGTTTTCTTAACCGCGATGCCAAATTATTCCGTGTTTGGTTGCAAAATAAATCCCGGGACAGTGATATACGGATTAATTCAGTTTTACAGATTTCCTGTCAATACAGAATATTGCGAAAATAGGTCGAAGTTTTCCAAAAGAACAAAACAGTTTTGGGACGTTGGTATAGAAATGGAGGAATGTTTCAACTTCAACGAAAGCCACGGCTCGGTTCATTGAAAAAGTAAAAGGGATCGTTGGCGAAGTTCTCAAAAGCATGCTGGAAGCTGGAAAATGCGTTATTGATTAATGCTGTTCCCAAAAGAAGTTTTAAAGGCACTTCATGTGCAGAACTCATATAAGAATATGTTATATATATGATATGGCTTTTATTGTAGGATGATAAGCAATTAACTGACAGTTATCCTCGTCTAAAAGGCCTGCACTATTTATGCAAGTTTACCAACGGCTTATTGTTACTTCAGAACCAAGGAGAATAAAGAACTGAATAAAAAAAAAATTGAGTTGGTGACTGCGGCGTGAGAAAAATCCTCGTAAAAATTGAAAAAATAAGCTTATTACATACTTTTATTTTAGAAAATGTTTGAGTATTTATTTATCTAAATTGGCCCTGGAAAGGGCCGTTTGGATTTTGTCTGGCAGCTGGCATAGCTGAGAGATCACTGTATGTGACAGTTCAGCTGCCAAAGTTGTTGTTCGTTTAGCACCACCCGGGGAGTACGTGCAACTTTAATGGAATGCTGCGGCCGCGAACAACATGACCCCCCCCATCATCCCTGTTGAACAAGCTGGATTTAGGCCTGGTCGCAACTGCTGTGACCAGGTTCCGGCTCTGACTTCTTTCATTGAGGATGGGTTTGAGCGAAGACTGAAAACCTCTGTGGCTTTTTTAGATCTGACTGCAGCATATGACACTGTCTGGAGAAAAGGCCTCCTAGTTAAATTTTACGACCTTATTCCTTGCCCTTTCTTGTTGCGTCTCCTCAACTCAATGCTCTCCAATAGGATGATAAAAGTATATCTGGGACGCAGAGAAAGTACGTTTAGGCAACTAAAGGATGGCCTGCCACAAGGGTCAGTGCTCGCCCCACTGCTCTTTAATGTGTATACAGCCGACATTCCTGTAACTCGGTCCTTGAAGTTTATATATGCAGACGATATTGCATTGGCATATCAACACCAGCATTTTCGACAAGCAGAGGAAACACTAACAAATGACCTCACGACCCTCGGTGAATACTTTGAAGCCTGGAAGCTTAATCCAAACCCAACAAAAACTGAGGTTGCTTGCTTCCACTTGAATAATAGACTGGCCAACCAAAAACTTAAAATCGTATTCAACGGTGTTGAGCTAAAACATAATGACCACCCACAGTATTTGGGAGTCACTTTAGATCGGTCTCTCACGTTTAAAAGCCACTTACAAAAAACGGCAGCTAAGGTGAGAACCAGGACTAACATTGTCAATCACCTTGCTGGCTCCACATGGGGAGCTAACGCACAAGTTCTGCGAACCACTGCTCTGTCATTGGTATATTCAACTGCTGAGTACTGTGCTCCCGTGTGGTTAAATAGTGTGCACGTTAGAGAGATCGACGTCCAGCTAAACAGGACCATGAGAGCTATTAGTGGTACCCTCATGGCAACCCCTGTACCCTGGCTCCCCGTGCTGTGTAATATCGCTCCTCCTGAAATAAGACGAAGGGATGCACTCATTAGGGAATACACAAAGATCTTATCTGCTCCACAGCTGCCCATCCATGATTACCTACCCCAGAATGCGGGTCGATTGAGGTCCCGAAAACCACCGCTACGAACAGCCTACCAGTTGATGGACACGAACTTCACCATCCATACTAACTGGACTTCCTCCTGGGACGCTTTTCAAGGTCGTAATCACTTCTTGATAGCTGACCCGACCGTAGCGGTAGGTGGTATGAATCTTCCTCGGAAGCAGTGGACTATACTCAATCGTTTCCGCACTGGAGTGGGAAGATGTAATTATTGGAAGTACAAATGGGGAATGACACAAAACCAGTCATGCGACTGCGGAGCAGAGTATTAAACTATGGAACACATAGTCGAAGAGTGCCCACTGAGTGCCTTCCCCAAAGGATTGGCCGGTCTGCATAGCTCAAGTGAAGCTGGGCTGCAATGGCTGAGCGCCCTGGATTTAGCTCTATAAAGAGAGATCTGATTTTTATTTTAGTGTTAAGATTTTTACTTATACTGACTCAGGTGCTCTGCACCGCAGAATTTATTTATTATTCTTAAACCATGGTGGCTGGCTAAATGAGCCATACGATATATATATATATATATATCGTATGGCTCATTTAGCCAGCCACCATGGTTTAAGAATAATAAATAAATTCTGCGGTGCAGAGCACCTGAGTCAGTATAAGTAAAAATCTAAACACTAAAATAAAAATCAGATCTCTCTTATATATATATATATATATTTATTTATCAAATTGACCTTAATTATTAAAAGTGTATAGTTGAGTGGGACTGTACTTTAATTATTAAATCTTTTTATTTATCAAATACATGTGTCTTGATTTATCCTTAAAAGTCTTTAAAAATTTTTGAAGAAACTTCATTTTCCGAGGTTACAAAGGAGGTTTAAAAAATGTATTAACCTCCAATGTCGGTATATTGAAGAGTTAGATACAAAATGCTTACAGTATTTGATTTTGGCAAGTTTTTCCTTGGTATGAATCCATTGCAGAGTAGTCACAGAGAGAACAATCCAAAGCGTAGTGATATTTTTGTTTTGAGATAATGATATAAAACATCATTCGTTAAAGTCCGTATATACTTAATAAATAAGTACTCTATTTAATTTTAAGGCAGCGACGGACCTTGGTGCATATCATAAGGCAAATTTCATTTATTGGTAATGAAGAAACTGACGATTATTAGGCTATACATGCATGGGTCTATTTCAATATGCCCGTTTATAAATATAGCCTACATTATATAGGCGATAGAAAAGCCTACAGCTTGACTTCAAAAACAGGTTAAATTAAAAAAGCAAGGTTGAATTCTAAAATCGATAAGATTATCATATTTACGTGACATTTACGGGGTTTGAATGAGTTTTTAAAAGGTGATAAGTTTGAGATCGGCATACAACGGCGAGAGGATATGGGTAGGGCCTATGATTAGAGTGCGTATGAGTGATTAAAGAGTCAACTTTGCTTTTTCATAGTAATCAATTAGAATATGCTAGATCCTCTGAGTTCTTGTAGGCCGTTTCAAGCATTAGAGTGTAGGGTCAGCTCGAAAAAATGACATAAATAACGTTAAATAAATATGACTAAAGCAACATCGGCTATATATTAGTTTATGTCATAAGTTTCATTCTTGTTACATTTCATGTTGTCAAAAAATGGTTCATTCTACAATCTTGCTAAATAATTTGTTAAACCAATATTTGAGGATACATACTTAATTCAAATTAAATTATCCTACTAGCTAATTTGAGTCATTTGTGAAAAACATAAAATTTAAATAGCATAGATTGACTAAAATAGTTTATATATAATATATTTATTAAATAATTCAAGAGTTAACAAATCAAGAAAATAGTTAGGGCCTACTGAATGTATGTTCCACGTACGTGCATAGTTCATTCTGCATAACTGTATATCGTAAGCACAAAAATAATTTGTACATCATGATAGTACAACATGAAAATAAAATTAGGCAAACGTTTAATACGTTGGCTTGCCGCTCGTGGCGCTAGCGGTGAGCCCAACTACATCACACCAGCTGGCTATGCACACACCTCTTCTTTTTATTTATACACCTTGGTGTTGCTTCAAGTCGCACAACACCGTATAATGCACAAGGAAACGGTCAAGCTGAATGGTTTCTGGGAACCATTTGGAAAACAATTGAATTAGCAATAAAAGACTTGGAAGATCGATCAATGAAATTGGGTCCAGAATTTGCCAGACCCTCTTTGCTATGCACTTCTATTAACACGACTCCTCATGAACGCATGTTCAATCATATACATAGGTCAACTTACGGGATATCAACCCCCGCATGGTTACTAATTCTAGGTCCTGTTCTCACAGTCAGACACTCTAAATATGAACCACTTGTCGATGAAGTAACATAGTTGGAAGCCAATTCTGAGTACGCCCATATAAGAATCCCAGATGGTAGAGAGACCACGGTATCTACAAGACATCTGGCTCCTGTTGGTAAAGATGTTATAAATCATCTGTTTATTTTGTCTTTATTTTCTTGTATTATTCTGTACTAGCTGTTGCCCGTCACGGCTTCGCCCGTGTTGAATTTGTTTTTAATCTCTTTTAAGACTTACGAAATCTTCTTTCTTAAGATATACATTAAGATTAATACATTGAAATAGTGTGAGCAGGGCACCTATGAGCAATCTTCTTTCTTAAGATATGCATTAAGATTAATACATTGAAATAGTGTGTGCAGGGCACCTATGAGCAAGGAGAACGATCATGTCAAATATTAACCCCGTAGGCCATAGAGTAATTTTTGAGTCTAGTGGGGCGGAGCGCTAAAGGGTTTCAAAAACTATATTTCCAAAACCGTTTCTTGGTGACTTCCTATGAGCAAAGATGAACATCCACTTCAAATATTAACCCCGTAGGTCATGAAGTAATTTTTAAGTCCAGTGGGGTGGAGCCCTAAAGGACTTAAACAACTATTTTTCCGAAACAGTTTCTTAGTGCCTTTGCGTAAAGAGGAATGTTCACGTTAAATTTTAACCCCGTAGAATCTATGGTAACTTAAAGGTTCTGTGGGGTGGAGCCCTAAAGGAAATTTGCAAAATCGTCTCCTAGTGAATGCCCACGAGTAAAGAGGAACGTCCGTGTCAATTTCCAATTCCGTAGGCCACAGAGTAATTTTTAAGTCCAGTGGGGCTTAGCCCTAAATGAATTAAAAAACCATATTTCTAAAACAATTTCTTAGTGACTACCTATGAGCAAAGAGGAACATCCATGTCAAATTTCAACCCCGTAGGCTCTCTAGTAGTTTTTAAGTCCTGAGGGGCGGAGCCCTTAAGGAGTTCAAAAACTATATATGCAAATCCGTTTGTTGGTACCTTTGAGTAAATAGAAATGTCCTCGTCAAATTTTAACCCGTAGGATCTATGGTAACCTAAGGGTTCTGTAGGGCGGCGCCCTAAAGGAAATTTGCAAAATCATTTTTTAGTGAATGCCCATGACCAAAGAGGAACATTAATGTCAAATTTAACCCAGTAGGCCATAGCGTAATTTTTAAGACCAGTAAACAGGGGCTCTAAAATTTTTGTAATTTATATTGTAATTACAATTAAAATTAAATTAGGGTGGAGCCCTAAAGGACTTCAAAAACTATATTTCCAAAACCGTATTTGTTCAATTTATATACAGTAATACATGAAGCAAATCACACCCCATTAGTTTAATAATTTACTTTCACTATCATATCTGTTCAATATTTGTATTTTAACTCACATGTCATTGTTTATAACATTCTTTACTCTTGTTTTGAATATACCTCCATCTCATTGCTCTTTTCAAGGTTTTAATTTCTTTTTAATAGTAATAATTGTTTGCCTCAGGTCCTTTGAGTATTTTTATTGGTTTTCCTCCAGTATCTAGTATCTTAGTGAATACCTATGAGCAAAGATGACTGCCTATGCCAAAAATTAACCCTGTAGGCTCTATAGTAATTTTGAGGTTATTTGGGGCAGAGCCCTGAAGGAAATGTGTAAACCACTTTTTATTGAGCACCTTTGACCAAAGAGATTACTCCAAATTTCAACCCCGTAGGCCCTATAGTTTATAGATTCGTTGTTTCTTTCAATTCGTATTGTAATTGGCCATAATTGAAACATTATATTGAAATTTCGAAGGCATGTGGGGTGGAGCCCTGAAGGGATTTTTGTGAAAGCGTTTCTTAGTAAGCACCTATGAGCAAAGAGGAACGTCCATGCCAAAAATTCAACCCTGTAGGCCTTGAAAAGTAATTTTGAAGTCCCGTGTTGCGAAGCCCTAAAGATGCTTTAAAAAAGCGATTCTTAGTGAGCATCTATGGGCAAAGTGTATCTTCCATTTCAAATTTCAACCCCTTAGGTTTTTCATATTCGTTGTTCCCTAGATTCATATTTAAGATTGGCCATAAGAATAACATTAGACCAAAATTGAAATCGTGTGTGGCAGAGCCCTGATAGAATTTTGCAAAACAGTTTCGTAGTGAGCACATACATATGAGCAAATACGTCCACGTCAAATTTTATCATCATAGATCCTATAGTTTTTCAAATTCGTTGTTTCCTAGACTCAAACAAAATTCGCTATGAATAACATTAGATAGAAATTCTGAAGTCCCATGTGGCGGAGCCCTGATGGAATTTTGCAAAACCGTTTCTTAGTGATCATCTATGAGCAAAGAAGAACGCCCATGCTAAATTTTAACATCTTAGGTCCTATAGTTTTTCAGATTCGATGTTGCCTTCATTTGTATAAAATATTGGCCATAAGAATAATATTAAATGGAAATTTTGAAGTCCCGTGGGGTAGAGATTTGAAAGAATTTTTCAAAACCGTTTCTTAGTGAGCATTTTTTAACATAGAGGAACGTCCAACACAAATTTCAACCCCCTATACTCTTTGGTTATTGATTCGATGATACTGAGAGAGTGGCATTTGACAAAGTAACCTAACCTAAACTCTAACTAATAAACATTTTTACACCAGTTAAATTGTTTACAAAGACAAGAATATTGTCATATGGTTATGTCGTCCTTTGAATGTATTATTTCACTAACAGCTGATAGCTTTGAATCTTCAACAGCTAATTACATCAAATCTTTGAAGTCGTGTGGGGCGGAGCCCTGAAGGAATTTCCAAAACCATTTCTTAGTGAGCACCTATAGGCGAAGAGGAACTTCCATTCCAAATTTCAACCCTGTAGGTCTTATAGTTTTGGAGATTCGTTGTTTCCTAGATTCATATTTTAAGTGCTCCATAAGAATAACATTGTAACGAAATTTTGAAGTCGTGTGGGGCGGAGCCCTGCAGGAATTTCGTAAAACCGTTTCTTAGTGAGCATCAATGGGTAGAAAGGAACATCCAAACCAAATTTCAATCCTGCATGCTCTCTACTTTTGGAGATTCGCTGTTGCTTTGATTTGTATTAAAAATCCCCCATAAGAATAACATTGTAACGAAATTTTCAAGTCCTGTGGGGCGGAGCCCTGACGGAATTTTGCAAAACCGTTTCTTATTGAGCGTTTTTTAGCAAAGATGAACGTACATGCCAAGTTTTAACCCTCTAGGCCTTATAGTTTTGGAGGTACTCTGATACGTGAGTGAGTGGTATTTGACAAATATATAGTAGATCATCATCTGGTGGTTATTTAGTTTACAATCTTTGCTATGTTCTGCTCAATAAAACTCAAATTCAAATTCAAATTCAAATTTCTTTATTCATTTGAATGTACACAATACATTTCTGAATAGTGTCAGTACAAAGTAGTACAATAAACAAAGTTCACCCTAAAAGTAAAGTACAGAAAAAGAGTAGCCTATAGATAATTAAAAAAAACAAAAAAACAAAACAAGAAACACTTGAGGAATTAAACCAAAATTAATTTCCCAATAACGTAAACTTAATTTTACATTTTTTCCCAGCACATGTACAAATTACAAATTATCTCTACTACCCTCCTCTTTTTTTAATTGGGGAAGTGGAAAAGTACTCTTCAATAGAATATAAACACTTATCAAGTAAAAAGGATTTTAGTTCATTTTTAAATTTTGTTGGGTTTTTTGTATTGGTCATTATTTGTTTTGGTACCTTTTGCATAAATTTCCTTCCCATGTAAGTTGGCTTTTTTTCATAAAAACAAAGTCTATGGTGATCCTTAATGATATTTATTTTATTTCTTGTGTATTTTATTTCTTCTAAACCTTTGTGTTAGGTAATTCAGTCTTTTATTCATTTCACGGGTACACTTTTGATACCTATAGGCTGGTTGGAAAAAAAACCTTGTTTGATATATTTGTGATATAGACGAGAGGTTTTATTTGGGCTTTGCTATTAGTGCTTTTTGATGGTTCGATACCGGACCCAGCTGCCTTTGGTCATTTGGCTATTAATTAATGATCCTGACAAACGAAACAGCTGCTATTTGTCAGTAAAAATGCTACACCTCATCTCATCCATCAACATACATCCCACTTATTCAGTCATACTAACTTTAAAATACGCATTACAGAGTGCGACGGTGTTTCAAATAAAGTATAAAAGTATCTACAGTGTTAACATTTTGGCTGATAATGTAAGTTTTAAACTGTTACCGGTAATTTTGCTCCTGATTTCATTCTCATAAGTAAGGGGGAAGTGGAGAAGGTCTCAATTTCTTGGAGGCAGTGCTTGTATTTTGCCTGTCATTGGAGGGTTTGGTCTGTTGTGCTATGTCCGTGAAAAACTCATTGTAAAGGATAGCGATTTTGTCTGGGTCATCAATATCATTACCATCTAGGCCTAGTGTATTGAGAGTGCCGGGTATAAGTCTACCAATTTTTTATTCCCTTTTGTATAAACTGTATTTATGCTCCGAAAAAGCTTTTGATTTGTTGTTGTGTTGTTTTGGATGAAGTCTGTGGAAGCTTTGCGCCTAAGCATTTTAGGTTGCTGGCCATACTTTTTCACTTTGGCCATCCATGGGATTTATGCATTTAACTTACTGTATCCATGGCAAAATCATTTTCATTACCGTACCATACTAGTCAAGTTATATCTGTCAAGGTGTAGCAAAAATTAAGTTTTTGTTCTGTCCTTTGCATGTTTATTATCATTCCAGTTCTTATATTCAAGAAATTGCTTTAGGCTATCTAAGTTTCTATAATTAGCGAATTTCCCTATAAGAAATACGATATTACGGTAGTAGTCACAATAAGACCTAAGTCCGGGACCTTGAAACTTTTTTTGTTTTGAGGTCCCTAGAAGTCAAAAACACCATTTGTTCTAATTAATATATATATATATATATATATATATATATATATATATATATATATATATGCTTGCTTTTTCCCGCATCTTTGCTTGCGCTACTCACCGTGAGGTTTAGCTCGTTCACTACGCTCACTCGCCACCACGCTCGCCCGCCGTCACACTCACCCACAGTTAGGTACCACAGTAGTGTTACTGCCATTCATTAGACGGAAATTTAACAATAATATTTTGCCCTGGTTGACGCATTGTGGAATGCTTGTCATTCATGTTGCAACAGTAAACATTTTAAATAGTGATCAGTTGAACTATTTATTTTCTTCAAATAGTGTCTATAAATCTTTGTTTATAATTTTCAGTTCAAAAAGGAAGAGGAAGCACACCCATAAAGATAAAAATAAAGATGATGAACCAGTGGAAGATGAGGATAAGGTAAAACATGGTATGTAATAATAATCATTAAAATATCTAACCAAAGTACATATTTAGTATAATTAGGCTTGTCATACGTCCCGGTTTGACCGGAAAAGTCCTGATTTTTCACTCTTGTCCCGGTGTCCTGGCCGGTTTTGCTTTTGTTTTCGTCCCGGTTATAGTAAATACCCCCGTCGCAGCAGACCTACGTACTCAGCGAATTTCCAAATTAGTAATATTAAGTTTGACCACATAAACCTGTAAACCAAATATCATCACATGCTCATAAATAGGGAAATAAATGTCTATTCTCCTTATGATAAATATGGGGAAAGAGTATGCAGGTATGCTGTCATGGGGAACACTAACAATTACAGATATAACAATAAAACTGAGTACCTAATTTTAACTCTCAAATGTCTACTGTTAGGCACATTTATTTTTCTTTTGTATCAGGTAGACGCCCTACAAGGACTCAGGAAAAAATCTTAAATATAAGCATCGAATGATATGTGCATCAAATTAAAGGTGTCACTTATTAGGGTCACTGCCCCAAACCAGTCCTCAAATGGATGACTGATCTTTAAATGGTAGACAATCAAACTTTCCATTGAAATCATCATATGGGTAAAACTTCAAATGCAATAACATTTTTAATAAATGAACTTTTGAGTTTGGATTTCTGTTTATTACTCTAAATTAAAAATTTTAATCTTACTATTAAGTCTCCATCATCCATTTGGGCTCCGGTTTAGTTGTACTCTGCTTAATAAAACCTTTAATATTATATGCCTATCAACCTCTGCTTACATTTAAGATTATATTCTGACTTTTAGTTTGCTTCCCCTGATATTACAGAATTTGGTATCTTAAAAAAGTTGATTTTTAAGTGTTAAGCCGTGTCCGCACTGGCTGAACATTCTTGGCGAACTTTTCCGGTGAACACAAAAAAATCAACAAACATTTAAGCTATAACGAACAATTCTGACCATATGATTTACATGAGAAATAAATCCCAACAATCAAAGAACTGTTCGGCAGAACACTGTTTGGCGAACATGTTTGGCCAGTGCGGACGTGGCTTAAGATATTTTAAATTTCACTGCTTTATCTGCTCATTTAGCCTAGTAAATATTTATATCCGTGCGGATATTTTTGTACTCAATGTATAAAGACACATGTTCAATTAATTGACATCCCGATCATTATTTCGACATGTATTATACTGTACATATGCAGTGCAAATGCAATCTAATCACAGGGCTATCCTCATTTCATGGTCTTGGAGCTTGGAATGGGTTCGACCAATTCCTCAGGACAACCCTCTAAGTGAATCACAGCCATATCCATAAAAAAACTTGACCATTCGGTGTTCAGTTATAAAATTATATTTTTAACACGTTCGCTACCAGCCGCCGCATATATGCGGCGGTCAGGCCAATCCCACAGCCCACCAAAATAATCATGGACTTCCCTGTAGACCGGCCTTAGTGGTTGTGACTTATGCCACAGACCACGAATAGAAACCGTCCAAAATTAGTTTTCACACTTCAAAATATCTTAATTTCATTAAATAAAAATATATATACAATTTTCTTTTCATTTTTGATAACTTTTTGAGCGCCGCACATTTGCGGCGCATGGTCAGAGACTAAGTGACGCACGTTAGCGTCGGCACTAATATAACCTTATTTTTAGTCATAACCTTTGAAAAACGGAAAATGAAATACGGCTTAAACATAAAAACATTGTATTGAAATATTTAGTTTACAAAAAGAGTTGTTTACAATTCATGTACGTAGTATAATTATGATGTTTTACAAGTTTACAAAATGCAAATGTTTATACATTTTTCTTACACAATAAACTTTTTTCAATTTGTCATAAAAAGAGATTTAATGAATATTTGTGTAAAGATATATCAAATACGTTAAAAAAGGTTACTTTCAAAAATACATTAAATAAAAATGTACGTAAAACATTTCAGTGACGTCAGTGATCGTTTTAGCCACAGACCAAGCGCCGCACATATGCGGCGGACTATCCCGTAGACCACGCCTAAACTGTCTTTTCAAAATTGCGGCGGCGGGCTGTGGTTACGATTTTTTTTTAACATTGTGTTAGCGAACGTGTTAATCCTCACCAGTATTTTTTTTTGAATTTTTCTGTTATTGGATAGGCTACTCAATAATGTCTTTGCAGACAATTGTTTGTGATATGAGAAAGCTCATGGGCATTTTTTTGCAGGAGGTTGGGGTAAAGTCGACTTCATAAGAAGCATCACTGGATCTGTTGCAATTGAATTTGGAAATCAAACCTATGTAACTGCATTAGACAATGGACTCTTTACCCTTGGACCACCTCATAAAGATGGTAAATAAATATGTTAAACGTTAAAACTGTTACTGAGGGTTTGCATTTCTTATTGTATCCGCATAAGCAATTTTAAATTAAATAAGAACAGGTTTAGGCCTAATCCGTTATTAGTCGCTAAGCATGCTAAGCAGCTGGTAAAATTTGCTTGGTTTAGGGAAATATGTTTTGGGTTTAATAGGCCTAGTAACAGCAATGTCCATAAGTTAGCTTAAGTTGGTACTTTCCCACTCACCTTCATGTCTTAAGGAATTTGATAAAAATCTATGTATTTAAAAGTATTTTATTAATGTAAAAACATAGAAAACAGTAAATAATATACTTCTGGCCCTCGTCCAACTCTTAAACGGCATGGTTTTGTTACCACAATTAGTCCTTTGGCATACAAAGAGAACAGCCTCCACCTATGTTCAAGATAGGGACCTTATTAATATTCAATTACTCAATGGTTATGCACAGTAACTAGTCCGTAGTGGAACCAAATGACAGACGTAGAGAGGACGGCCAACAAAGCGACTGGTATCTGGGCAATTAGATAATCAAAGCACAGAGACTGTAAGTAGCTTGCAGAGAAATACTAGTTTAGTCAAATTAGGGCTCAACCCGGAAGTAATTGCAAACTAATATATTTTGACCGATTGTTATGTAAAATTAATTGAGAAAAACGATGGTGAAAAGTCTACCACTCTCCGACGCTGCGCTCGCCTGCTATGGCCAATTTTTCAAAATGGCGGCTGTAGTTTTATAAGTTTTTGCTGAATATCATTTAAACCGTTAAAGACAGCTAAATTTTGTAAATTAGTAAACTTTAGAAAATTAAATTTTGCACATTTTGATATATAATATGTATTGGATGTTATATTTAATAAGGGTGATATTGCTCTTTAAAGCTACTTTCAATTGTGGGCTTTTAAGCAAATTTATTTTGTTGGGAAAACCATATTACGGTGGTGCCAAAGGTTATATATATATATATATATATATATATATATATATATATATATATATATATATATATATATATATATAAGTCTTTTAACCGTGTTAACTTTTTGCTACAGGGTCCCCAGATACCAAAAACACCATTCATTAAAATTTAAAATTTTCATATCTGCATATATATACTTATTAAGATACATATATAAATATGTACTTAAATTCCCTTAAGCCGTTAAACTTGTTAATGAAATTTCCGATTTTAATCAAACCTGATATGAAGGTGTGAGACTAGGTCTATTTCCATTAGTTACGTCGATTGGGATTATCAGACTATGGAAAAAGCATGATATACAGGTTCAAATTTGTCTAAAATAAGCTTTAACCCCGATTTTGGGCCGATTTTAGACTAATTTGAACCTGTATATCACCCTTTTCCCATAGTCCGATAATTCAAATCGACATAACTAATCAAAATAGACCTAGTCCCACACCTTTAAGTCAAGTTTGATTGAAATCAGACATTTCGTTAACAGATTTAATCATCTAAAATATAATCTAATATATTTTTTATAATCTAATCAGTGTTCCTCTCAATAAAATATGTAATGGCATTATATTTTTAAGTTGACTTTTATTTAAATAAGTTAATGCAGTAAATTAATTTTTTTAGACAATAGTAAAAGTGAATGTCTAAGCTATAACCCTCGCCACGTAACTTGACGAATGAATTTGCACTGCTATTCAGTTAAAATTATTGGATAATCAGCTGTTCCATGAAATTTAGCATAGCTTGCATAGTAAGCTTGATGTTTTTGGAAAAGTACCCGCTCTACCCCCCTCGCCCATCCCAGCTGTTTTTGGCCATTCGTCAACTTATGTGGTGAGACTTATACCATGAAAAAAGAATTATCTGTAAACAAATAAAAAAAAAAAACGAAAAACGAAAAACATTACAATGACAGAAACAGAAGACAGCCATTCGGCTGATTAAAAACAGACATAATATTATCTTATCTCCAACTCTCTCTAACCCATTTCCCATTAGAATACCACAGGGGTGCCCATCCCCCCCCCCCAAAAGGCCATGGCGCGAATCCCCCCCCCCAAATTTTTAACCCTCGCCATCCCCCCCCCCCCACAACAACACAGAAGTTGGCATTTGGTGAGTTCTCCTCCCACCATATTGTAACTTAAATTATATCAGTTATAATAACATTTAACTATTAGGGAAATATTGACAAAATGTTCCCAATTAGACCAATGTTTACTCAACTTTCATTTATTCAACTTTTTACGTTGAATTTACAGCAAATTGATCGGACTACATTGAAGAATGTATGAAATTATGTAGGCTATGATGTAGGCTATATGAGGTCTTTATTAAGTTTAATTTCTTTCGCCTTTCCTTTCATAAAAAAAGAAATGGAAGAAATAAGAAACGGAAATGGCATGGTAGGGTATTTATATGGGCCTATCAAAGCGGTTTTTTTATACAGTAACAGGGTTTGCGCACATAGTTTTTCTCTATAAAAGGTTACCTTCAATGTGATCTACATTTGAAGCTTTGTGCGTGATTCTGACTTCTAAAAAGTTGCTTCCTCCTTCTATGGAATTTGCAAAAATACCAACCCATCTACTACCCATCTAGTTTTTCACTCTGTAACTTAATGTGTATGTATGTTGAAATTAAACTTAATTCGTAATATAAAATATAATTCTATTAAAATGAAGGCTAAATTCTATATTTTATTAAAACTTAGGCTAAAATAAAATATATGACTATATTTAATGTTATGAATTGTAATTGCTTTCCGTGAGTCTGTTTGTAAAATTTATATTTTATATATGATGTATGACAAGATAATAATAATAATAATAATAAATTTATTCCTCTGACAAAGTTTCACAATGTATGGGAATTTACAAAACAAATTTCAAGTTTTTGCACTTATTAACAATTTTACAAATTTTCATTTAATTACAATTTCATCTACTAATTTTCTCAAAACTCTTTCTTCATTTTAAACTTATTTGAAATTTTTCTTATTTCTTTTTCTTCCTACTTATTTTTTCTTTCTTTGTTCTTCATTACTATATTTGTTATTTTTAATTTATGTTTAATTTATTAATGGTCTACTGCTCTATACGTTTTGCATTTTAACTCTTCCTTCCTTCCATATCTTAATAAAAGATAATAAAGTTGAAACTTTGGGTATAACTTAAATAATTTTGTAACTGAAATAAAAGTTGTCATTTCTCCAAGAAGAATTTTATGTTTTGAAATTTCCTAAATTTTAACTAATAAATATCGGAATAGTTAGGAAATAGTTTAGTATAATATACCACAAAATTACTAGGGGTCACTGAACAGCACACGAATCAGAGCGATAATTACACACTGAACTGGAAACTAAATAGGACCTTTCTTGGTTTCTATATTTAGCACATCCCGGTGGGCCACCATTTGTTTCTGGCTGTCAAGGTCATTACTCCGCCATTGCGCCCCATCCCCATCCCACCACTCCATCGCTCTGATTCGTTCCTCCCTGACCAAATGACTATGATCACAATTACGCCACCAAATAATTTATTACTTTCCGTGTTTCATTGCTTTTTTCCATTGATAAATCAAATAATAATGAGTAAAGAGATTTCTTTTCAAGTAATTTTAGCATGATACGATTGACAAATGATGGTATTGTTGTCTAAACTGGAAAATAAATAAAATTAAAATTGACTTTTTATGGACCCGGTTAATCCGCAACCCGGTTTACCCGCTCACGGATAATCGGGAGTTGACTCTACGAAGAAGAGTAATACACTGTAGTAAAAATAATAATAAAAAAATAAAATAAAAAAATATAAGCAAATAATATATTGAATATCATGCAAATTCGAAAGAAAACCTAATTTTGGACAAAATTGAAGAAATACTGCAAAAAAGCCATAAGAATGCAAATTTTACCTAAGAGAACCAGAAATTTTCTTAACGTCCCTGTATATTAAATTATAGTCATATTTTTTTAGTTTAAAATTTTTATTTATTTATTTATATAAAGTTATTCTGTTTACACACTTGAAAATCACATAAATGCTAAAACGCTTTGTGTGAATCCAAATGAAAATAAAGGATACCATGGGATTTTTATTCTTTTAATAATTATATGTATACAGTATATATAAATTTGAATAAACGGCCTCAAAACAGAAAAGTAACATAGTCCTAAGCTTTAGTCTTACCGTGACTGCTACCATAATAGCGTATTCCCTATGGGAAAATTCGTTTCCAGAACGGAGTGTCACACCACTTTGGTTGACATTTGATGTAATTTGTAATAAATATACTAAAATGGCGCCATTTGGAACTCGCTGTCTCTTGTGTGTACTTTGTAGCTCTTGTTTGTAATAACGAAGTTGATTAGAAATCCCACCTCTTGTGAAATTTGATTGGTGATTCGTTTTCTGAAAGCAAGAAAGGGTCAATCCATTTCAAATCACCCAAAAAAAATAAAATTTGTTGCTCAACATTTTTTTTTGCCTGATTTTTTTATCATGAGTTCTCTATTAGTAGACAATCACAAAACACCATTTAAAAATTTTTTACCAGCCTTAGTTTTTTTCTGGCAGCCATTTTTAAAATGGCGGTTGGGCAAATTTGAATAAAAAACGGGGTCAGCGAAAAGTTTAATTGCCAAGCTATTTTTAAAGATATCAGAAAAATTTAAAAACCAGTGTGTTCAGCAGAAAATTAACTTCAAGATAACATTATATTAATGTTTCTTTTGTGCAAGAAAGTCAGTAAAACATCTCCTGCAAAAACTCAAAAGAAAACCATTAATCGTTGCTTTTTAAGACCATAAAAATCTATGAAGGGAAAGAGACTCACTAATAATATTTTATTTCTGTGTTGAATTCTTAGATAACTACATGCAGAAGGAGTTTTAGGCCTGAGAATGCTCTCCTTTTTTTTCTAGAGCTCTTAGAAAATGGCCGAAAGCCTTTTAATACCAATTTTCTCTGGTTAATATCTAAAAAGGGACTGAATGAAAACAAGTGAAAATTTTACAGAATGTTCTTTATACTAATAGGGACATCTCACAAAAAAATTATGACTGAGACTCAACTACATTTAGAGATATACATTATTGAATTTCAGTTAAAAACGCATTCCTTTTTCATTGTAGTGCAGTGCTAGGTTTGTACATAACAGTTTGTTTTAATTATATAACTTGTACTTAAAATAAGTTATTATTTTTTTTATTCAGACCTACTTTTTATTTACAATAAAAATTATTTATTTATAACCAGAAAATATACAGGTAAACCTACATCTTCAAATAAAAATACTCAACAATAAACTGGCACTAAGTAAAACAGTTATGTTTAGACAAAATATAAATTATACTTTTTTTAATGCATTGATATTTAGTAAAAATATCAAATAAATTTTACATAATATGTAACGGAAAGATACAAGAGGAATATGTTAGCAACTCAATAACCTTTGATAATTGATATGTCAGTTATCATGTTGCAACAAGTCAGTGAGATTCTATGTCAGTTATCATGTTGCAACAAGTCAGTGAGATTCTATGTCAGTTATCATGTTGCAACAAGTCAGTGAGATTCTATGTCAGTTATCATGTTGCAACAAGTCAGTGAGATTCTTCAGGTGTATACAACTGAGCAGACCACCTGTCTGTCTACACAGCCTGCCTGTTCTTACATGTCTCTGCAAGTGGTGACATGAACCCCCCCCCCCCTTCACATTCATTGCTTGGACACAGGTGAAGCTCAGTTGGTGATAGTTTTTTGCCTAGTGAACATGTTCTATCAGTGTAGTTTTAAGTTAGGATTTTCATTTCTATTAAGTGAACAACCTTTTAATTAAATTAAATATGAGTTGTTTTGTGGGTGAACTAATAAATGAACAGTGCCATAAACAACATTACAAGAAAGATGTTCCTCAAGAATTAATTGAGGTGAGTGACTTGCCAGCCCAAGAACAATGTTTGCTAAAATTAAGAATTTCAAAGGAAATAACTAATATTTGCCATTACCACAAAGATAAATATTTAGACAAATACACCCACATTTTTGGGAAAAAATGTTGTGACCCATTTGGTTGCCACAAAAAACCAATTAAACATGGTCTGCGAAAAATACTTATGGAACACCTTTCTAAGTGTAAAAATGTGGATATCAACCTAATTCCTGGACAAGCTCTATGTCCAACCTGTTCATCAAAAATATTTGTGGAGAAACCAGTTGAAGAAGCGGAAGAAAATGACCCAGAATTTCTTCCTGAGCCTTTTGAATTAGTTGAGGATAATTCTTTGCATCAAGTAGAATCCATTTGTGAAACTTTATAATTATCTCCTTTGTGTAAAATAACCAAGCTTAGCACAGAACAGAGACTGTCAGCTTTACAAAGAAAAACTGATAAAATTTCAAATGCAGTTAAGCGAAAATTGGAAGAATCTTTCCATAATAATTTAGAAGCTCCGAGTCGAAATAGTTCAGAAAATATAGAAAGTGAGTACGACATACTGATTACTAAACTAAAAGAAAAGTTCAAAGTTTCTAGTAAAGATGATAAAATTAAGATAATTAGCCTCTTGCCAAGATCATGGTCAAAGCAAAAAAATAACTGAGGAATTTGGTGCGTCTGAATACATGGTAAAGCTGACTAGACAGCTAATAAAGGATCGACACCACATCTTTCAAAAAGGAAAGGCAACAAAGTAAGTGAAGATGTTATCAATTGTGTCATAGAATTTTACGAGGATGATGAAAATAGCCGCCTATGTCCTGGTAAAAAAGAGTGTATTTCTACATTAATTAACAATGTTAAAGTGCAGAAGCAGAAAAGGTTAATTCTTCTCTCACTGAATGAACTTTACAGCCTCTATAAACAGAAATATCCTGATCACAAAATTGGCCGCTCTATATTTTGCGCTCTGCGACCAAAGTGGTGCGTACTTCCGGGATCATCAGGTACACATAGTGTGTGCGTTTGCAAGCACCACCAAAATGCAAAGCTTATGATCGAAGGAGCGAAGCTGAATGCCAACTATAAAGACCTTATATCTTTTATTGAGAATGAAAAATGTATGTTAGACTCCTGTGCAGAATGTCCTGGACCAGATACCCTACTAGAACTATTAGAAAACGAACTTGACATCTTGCCGGATGAAGTAATTTTCAAACAGTGGGTACAAACTGATAGAGCTGAGCTCATTACACAGGTAATGCCCAGTGAGGAATTCCTACATGCTCTTGTTGATAAGCTTGTGCTTTTAAAATCTCATCATTTCATCTCAAAAGCTCAAGCTACGCATTTCAAGAAAACGAAAGAAAACCTGACAGAAACCAATTGTTTAGTGATTGGTGACTTTGCCGAAAACTATACTTTTACGGTTCAGGATGAGATTCAAAGTTTTCACTGGACTAATACGCAAGCAACTCTGCATCCGTTTGTGATATACTTCAAAAAGGAAGACAAAGTATGTTGCAAGTCTATTTGTATAATTAGTGACCACCTTGACCACAACACCACGACCGTTTACACATTTCAACATCACCTAATTAGGGAAATAAAGAAAATCATACCCAAAGTTGAAAAAGTAATTTACTTTAGTGATGGGGCAAGCAGCCAGTACAAAAATAAAAAAAAACTTCATTAATGTCTGCCAACACAAAAATGATTTCGGTTTAGATGCAGAATGGAATTTCTTTGCCTCATCGCATGGGAAAAATTCTTGCGATGGCATTGGGGGGACAACAAAACGAGAAGTTACACGAGCGTCACTCCAAAGACCTTACTCAGACCACATCCTGACTCCACAGGATATGTTCAAATACTGCAGAGATAATATTACTGGAGTACATTATATATATGTTTCTTCAGCTGAAATCGAACAAATGGAAACAAAACTAACTGAGAGATTTGAATGTTGTTTACCGATCAAAGGAACAAGAAACTATCACAGATACGTCCCCATAAGTGACAATCAAATCAGATGTTTTGTTACTTCTACAGGCACAAACTTTGATGACCATCAAACTTCAATACTTTTCACGAATGTCTCATCTCTTACGAATAATGACTATGTTGCTTGTATCTATGATGACAAGTGGTGGCTTGGCAGAATCGAAGACAAAAGTCAAGACAATAATGATGTTTTGGTGCTTTTCTTTCACCCTTCTGGACCAAGAACTGCTTTTCAACTCTCCAAAAATGACACTGCCTGGGTGCCTGCTAAGAAAATAGTGCGAAAGGTGACTCCATTGGAACTAACAACCGTGTCTGGTAGGACACATAACATAAATGAAAAACTATGTAATAAAATATCATGTTTATTTAACTCTCTGATGAAAATTGCAGCCAACAAGTAATTGCAAAATAAGTTTTAAATCTAAATGCCTACAAAAACATTATTGTGTGAATATTGTACGCAAGTGTAGTGCAACAATTGTATCGGTAAGTTAGGTCCAAGAATTATAACTATTGTTATCACTGTTTGTTATTATTAAAAATAAAAAATATTTGTTTATTTATTGAATTTCATTATTTAAACTTAATTTAAGCACTGTCAATAGTATTTCTGGCCATTATTTATTCACTTTGCACTGCACTAAAATGGAAAAGGGTAGCGTTTTTAACTGAAATTCAATAATGTATATCTCTAAATGTAGTTGAGTCTCAGTCATAATTTTTTTGTGAGATGTCCCTATTAGTATAAAGAACATTCTGTAAATTTTTCACTTGTTTTCATTCAGTCCCTTTTTAGATATTAACCAGAGAAAATTGGTATTAAAAGGCTTTCGGCCATTTTCTAAGACCTCTAGAAAAAAAAGGAGAGCATTCTCAGGCCTAAAACTCCTTCTGCATGTAGTTATCTAAGAATTCAACACAGAAATAAAATATTATTAGTGAGTCTCTTTCCCTTCATAGATTTTTATGGTCTTAAAAAGCAACGATTAATGATTTTCTTTTGAGTTTTTGCTGAAGAAGTTTTACTGACTTTCTTGCACAAAAGAAACATTAATATAATGTTATCTTGAAGTTAGTTTTCTGCTGAACACACTAGTTTTTAAATTTTTCTGATATCTTTAAAAATAGCTTGGCAATTCAACTTTTTGCTGACCCCGTTTTTTATTCAAATTTGCCCATCCGCCATTTTAAAAATGGCTGCCAGAAAAAACTAAGGCTGGCAAAATTTTTTTAAATGGTGTATTGTGATTGTCTACCTATACTCATGATAAAAAAATCAGGCAAAAAAAAAATGTTGAGCAATACTGCCTGGGTGATTTGAAATGGATTGACCCGAAACGTAAAACATTTTTTTTTTTTAGACATTGTCTTATTGATTTTTTGCAACATAACGATTTTTTTGCTGCGTATCAATGTGTCATACACATTCCAGCCAAAACCCTGAAATAGTGGTTTTGTGACATTGGCAGAGCGTGGTCAGGCACTATCCTGAATGAAAACCATGCCTTTTGCCAGCATTCCTCGGCACTTGTTCTGTATGGCGTTGCACAGTTTCTTCAGCGTCTCGCAATTAATTTATTCATTGTTTGTTTCACCTCGTGACAAAAAAATCAATCAACGAAATGCCTAAAACAAAATTTTTCTTGCATTCAGAAAACGAATCACCAATCAAATTTCACAAGAGGTGGGATTTCGAATCAACTCCGTCATTACAAACAAACGGTGCAAAGTACACACAAGAGACAGTGAGCTCCAAATGGCACCATTTTGTTCTGCTTGACACAGAGACACTATGTCACATGCGTGGAACTGCGATCACAGCGTTGTCGCGGAGAATAACGGAAATGGAACTTACTTTCCGAACATACTTCATGTTATGGAACAACCGGTGTAGGTCTTTGCTTAGTCTTCAGCTACAAAAAAAACATAAATAAAAATTTAAATCCAACTCTGTGGTTCAGTTCACCAAGTAAATTGAAATAAAAAAGAAAGCAATAAAAGATTTCCCTTCACAAAGCTAAATACCAGCCCCCAATCCATCGCAGCCTAGCCTCACATACATTGTGCAGGCCAATCGAGCCTTCAGGACAGGCACTCTACCAAGTGACAGTTCAGAAGCAAAAGTTAACCTTCTGCCCCGTAACAAAGATCACTGCTTCATTAATCACAAGATCATCATACTTCTTGAAAAACAACTTAGTTTCTAGTAGCCTATTATAAATATTTATTGTTCATAATTTAAAAAAATTCAAGATCATCGTTCTCTATTTGGCACACACAGATAACTGAAAGTCTCCGTCCGTGATCATGCCTACTTATATTAATTTGCAGTAGTTATATATTTAATATATTATATTGTACTATAATATTTCTGATCTTATAATTTGATATAGTATAATATTATACTCTTAAACTTATGACAACCAACTTCTTCCTATCGTTTCCCTATAGGTGAAGGACCTCTTCCAGAAGAAGTTCTAACAGCCATCAATGTTAGTGAAACCAAGGTAGCATTTAAATCAGGGTATGGGAAATATCTTGGAGTTCATAAAGATGGAACAGTCATTGGAAGATCAGATGCAATAGGTTCTTTAGAACAATGGGAGCCAATATTCCAGGTAACTATCTATATTTATATACTGTAAGTAAAACATTTAGAAAATAATTGTGAGCGTTTCACAAAACATACGATGATGGGAGGGGCCTCAAATTAATGATCTTGGTTTCTAGGGACGCGGGAAAGATATTAATATGTAGGATATTTACCTATTTGCAGAATGTTTTTGAAAACGAGAATAAATAATAAATGCAACTTTATTTGTTGGTACACTACATTTATTACAATTTTGATTCAAACTAGAACGTACAAAATTAGTCATTTGTTGATAAGTATTTTTCTTTGTCGTTGGTTCAATTTTATCCAGTCAGGCTTAACTGCAGACTTATCTTTGTCGCCCGTTCCAACAATGAATTGTCTTCAGCTTCAGCTTCTTGTGGTTTGTATAGTTATTTCTTGCCAATATTTTTGATTATTTCATTTTAAATTTATAATTCAATTTGATATATGGGTAATGGTGGTATTTTTCCTTAGTCGTTGGTTCAATTTTATCCATTCAGGCTTAACTGCAGAGTCATCTTTGTCGCCCGTTCCAACAATGAATTCTCTTCAGCTCTTCCTGGTTCGTTTTTTGTTTCTTACAAATATTTTCGATTATTTAATTTAAAATTTAAAATTCTATTTGCATTATTTTTTCAACCAGAGTTTCAGAAATTTATTTTGAAGTTTTTGCAAATTTTTTTTTAGCCCCTTGGCTATTTTTTCCGTTGCCCAGTTTTTGGGTAGCTCTAAGTAGCTCAGCAAAATCATACCTGTCAATGTAGCAACAAACAAAATTAAAATTCATCAAAAACCTGCGAATAGATTTTGTTTTCTTTTTTTTGTCATAAATCCAGCCACAATTTTCTACGTCATACGTGTTTACGTCTTTTTTAATACCCATATTGCCAATAACTTAACGTTTTTCAAATTTGTAGTAAGTATATTATGTAATAGTTACTATGGATACCTACACTCTCAATAATTTTATCATTTACTAAACTTTAACTGGAAATGTGCCTTATTATTCTAAACTTAACCTAGCTTGATGTCTGTTAGATTTCTGGGTACCTCAGCAATTTTCACCATTTCGGAGGTTTTTTCTTTTTTTGAATCTAAAATGCATACTTGTTTTGTTCAAAAAAAGGTTTAGTTTAAAATAAAATAAAATAGTTGTGACTGTGGGAGGGAGGGGGTAGTAACTGTTGAGACCTCATCCTCTGGGTTGAGACTTCATACAGATTTGACAGAGATGCTGAAAATAATCTTATTGAAAAACCAAATCGGATAATTAGAGGTCTTTTTAAATTTTTTAAATTTTCTTATTTCATTTTGCCTTTTTTGCCCCGTTCACATAGACTATTGATCTGTGCGTGGATCGTACTAGACAAAGTAAGGGGGTGAACCACTACAGTACAAGGTGAATGTTACTGATAAAAGTCACTGGCAGAACGTGGATTCAAACCCACAACATCGCTGCCATGGTCCCGGCGCGCTGACCACTACGCTACGGACTCACCCATTGCCTGAAAAATAACTGGTACTATTTGAGCATAAACTCTTCCTTAGGAACTGTTTTACTCAACATGGCCTAATCTTAATCCAAAAGGCAAGCAAATCTGGTTCACTAGTATAGTACAAGACGTGCCAAAAATGTCTACGTTCCACAAATTAACTCAACTCTGGCAAGCAAAAGCCCTTATTTTAGCAAGGTCAAAATTTACAAAAAGCTACCACGTAATATCATTGGTGAAACAAACCCGAACAAGTTCAAATCTCTATTGAAGGATCAGTTGATTGAAATGGCTTGCTACTACATGATTAAGGAAAAGTTACTCGGAGCCTGATCCAAATGCCAAACCTGACGACCACGTCATGGAAACGATTCCAGTGGGACTACTTCAAGTATCAAGTAAATAAGTAATACTAATCTATGAGAACCTGTTACCTCCAGTGTAGTCTAGCAGACACTCTTCACAGGGCATGAGTTCAGTCTTTTTTTACTCTACAAGCTCTCCTTGTAGAGTTGTCAGTATGAAATTTGCTTGGATGAAGGAAAGGAGGTGTGAGCTGAGAGGATGGTGATATAATTCAAAGAAGATAATCAGGAATTTCATAAAAACACTTTACTATGAGATATTGTTTTAAATGAATTTTTAACTTGGATGGTTTACATACTATTTCTTTCAAATTATCTGGCAGTTTTGTAAATAGAACTTTAGGCTTAGGGAGGAGACGTGGAAGGAAGTTTACCATGAACAAGACATTAATAAGAAATATGATACATTTTTGGAGACTTTCAGGTATTATTATAAGATAGTTTGCATCATTAAATAAAATTAAAGTTGGAAATGAGGTTAGACTAAAATGGATAAATAATGATTTATAAGAAAGTTTGCATCATTAAATAAAATTAAAGTTGGAAATGAGGTTAGACTAAAATGGATAAATAATGAAATACAACTGAGTAATGAAAAGATGATAAATAAGTATGAAAACAAGTAAGAAAACTTGGAAAATAATAAATGAATGGAGGGACAATGTTCACACTAACCAGAAGAATTTAAACATAATAATTCATAATGATATAGAAATAATTAGGAATCCAAAAGAAATCAGTAACAAAATGTTACAATAAAATGTGAATGTTCCAATAAAAATAAATGAGGAAATTGCAATGAGTGAATTTGAATCAATTAAAACTTACCTCTAAAATTTTTTTACATAAGCCTAATGATTTATTTACTCAGAGACAGATTAACTTAAAAGATCTAAACAGAATATTTATGAAATTATCTCTAAAAACTTAGACATGTTTAGACCAAATTTCAATGAAAGTGTTGAAATTTTGTATGGACAGAATACAGAATCATCTACTTCATTTGATCAATGAGTCGATAGCCTTTGTGCATTTTCCTTTAGGCTGCAGGATGGCCAAGGTCAAGCCGCTTTTTAAAAATTGGGATGAGTATGAGATGTGTAATTATCGTCCTGCCAGTGATGTTAAAATTTATTGAAAAGGCTGTCTGCTGCCAACTTAGCATACCTAAAAGGAGACCAACTATTATATGGGAGGTAGTATGGCTTCAGTCAGTCAAAATCCACTAAATTGGCATTTATTAATGAAGTTTATTAATGAAGGTTGTGACTCAGTTGAGGCAGGAGATACTATGGTGGGCATTTTTGCTGACGTTAGTAAAGCTTATTGTGTGCATTATGACAGACATTCTTCCAAGAAAACTCTCTTCTCTTATTACGAAAGGCATGGCATTGGAGTGGATCAAGTCCTATCTTAGTGATTGGCACCAGGTAGTTGAGGTTCAACAGGAAACTAAATTTAAAATGAAGTTGATCCTATATGATAAAAATTTGATTCTCTGTGGCATGCCACAGGGATCGATTCTATTTACATAAATGACATTATACTGGCAGTACTGGAGAGTACTCTTTTTGTGTTTGCTGATTACACCACAGTTGTTGCTAGGCACAGAAATACTGATGGCCTAGAAATCAATTCATTCCTTAAAATAATCTGTCTGGCCCAATTTTTCTCCAAAAACCAAAAATGAATACAGGTAAAACAAAATATGCCTAATTTTAAACAAACAAAAGAAAAATTTTAAAATTTTCAATGGATCAAATTTTTAAATTGGCAATGAACAACTCAAAATGTCATTGATGGTCGACTTTGTAGGTGTGAAACTGAATGATGCTACTTCTGTAAAAAAAAAAAAAAAAAAAAAAAAAAAAAATTGGAGACATTCTACAGATATAAACAGAAGTTGAAGCCTTTCATTTACCAACTATTTCAATTATTTCAGCTGGTGTGACTTTGGTCCAATATACTCATCTCCTAGAGGTTTCAGAAAGTTTAACAAGGGGGGCTGCTTTGTCTGGGCAAGGTGGAGTCGGGGCCTACGATAACTAACGGGCCTGCATATTTCCCCCCACCACCAAAGTCACGTGACTGTTTGCGGCCGATCTGCAGCACAAGTTTCAATAAGATAACATTATGAAAACATGACATCCTTCACTTATTTCTCACCTCTTAGGAATTAGATAGTAGGTTACTAGACAAGACTTATATATTTTAATCTAGATTAAATAAGGAACAAAATGGTATTATTACTGTAAAGTTAACAGTTTTTTCTGATATTTTTTATTACGAGATAAAGTCAAAACTTAATTTAGTTTATAGTTTTGTTTACACTTTTCATCAGCTGTTTACATAAGAGTATATTTCGTTGCAAATAACAAAAATTTAGAACCGAAAAGGTAGGGCCTACATTTTAATTAATTTTATCGAAAATAAAAATTATAACCGGCAAACTACTGATTTAAGAAGTTTATTTCATGTCTTATTCCTAGAAATATCTTCAAAAGCATTGGAAGAAATCTGTTAACAAAAAAGTCAATGCATCCTACAATGTGAGAAATTCAAGTTTTTCTTTTACCCAAAAAGTGAGTTTTAAGTTTTGCAAAGCGGAACGTTATTAGTATCATTCAATTTGTAATTTAATGAGGATTAGAAGGATATGCAACACTTATGACTTCATTTACGTGTATTCAAAAATACACGTAAAAACGTATGCCAAGTCAGGCTATTGCAATGCTTTCAAATGGAGATGACAGCTGAAATTCGGCCGCATCTGGTCACGTGACCAAAAATGTATGCAGGCCCGTTAGTTATCGTAGGCCCCGGTGGAGTTCCCTTTACAATGAGCCTAACCTAGTCCATGAAAAACTTTTTTAAATTTATCAGGGCTAGCAGTGCAAAATGATGTTGAAGATTGATTTTCTATTGCTATAAATAATATTCCATGTCCCACTTTACATGGCTTAGCTGCGTGCTCGATGAACTTTTCATTTAACACCTTCTAAGCTAAATTAAGACATGACTTGTACTTTGTACTGTATCTAAGTTTTCAGGTATAGGCTACACATTTTACTGTAGTCATCTATGTTTGTTGTGTACTTGCACTTGTTATGAAGCAGCAGTAAGCATGCTGTGAGTATTTGAACTTCAGGAAAATCCTGCATGTCAATAGGACCGGACTTGTGGTAAACTTTTAACTATTAATGCCTAGATGTATTCCCGACTTATTTAGTCACTAGAGCCCAATTCATTTATTCATCCATTCTTTCTGCAGTAATCCTCTCTGTAGTCAACGGCAGGACTTAAGCTCTCTGGTATGGGAAGGAGCTGTTAAATACTAGTTGGTGGTTTCATTCGCAGGACGGAAAACTAGCGCTGTTAAGCTGCACCAACTGCTTCATGTCGGTCCGATCAGAAGACGAACACCTGGTGGCCCTCAGCAAGACTGCAGGACCCGATGAATATCTGCAGATCCGCACTGCAGCGGTCACCGCATCTGATGATGTCAGCGAAATACCCGTCGAGGAAAAGGGAAATCTGTCACAGATTGAAGAAAACTATGTGTAAGTAATCAGTAAACTTTGTGATAGAGTGAGGTGCTGGCCAGCCCGAATACAGTTTTAATCAGTTTTATTAATTTTATCATGTAACGTTCTCCTTTCCCTAATGTTTTAATTTAAATTAAACTGATCAATCGACTGTAGGCTACATTAAATATTGTCCTCTTTTCTCAGGGTCGTTAGCGGGTAATTTGGTGGGACAGCGTTGAGGTTCTAGGCTAAACAAGAAAGCACACTTTGAGTCTAAATTCACAAGTTTATTACAATGGAAATATATTGTTGTGCACAGTTTATAAAATAGAACAAATTACAGTCATCAAATTAAACCACCGATGATTAACTTTCACTATCTATTTGAAAAGTTCCACGAACTAAAACTGAATTAACTTTTAATAATCGCCACAGAAAACTACTTATGCCACCGGCATTATCCGAAACCATGCATCGAGAACAAGAACGAGAAGCGAGCTCTTCTCTCCACAAGGTATCGCGTAGGAAAATTTGGCAGGCGTACTCTCAAATTAATTATTTTTGTATCTGTATAAGAAATTTAGTTTATGTATTTGTTTAAATATAATTATTATTTATTTATTTTATCTTGAGAAATTAATCTTTGTCTAAATAATCATTTAAATAATTTTCCTTGAATTATTTATAACGAACTACTTTTTCAGCCATCTTTCCATTTCTCCCGTCACTAGTGTGACGTCGGATCATTTCCCGCCCATGTCGGATTTTTTTTAAGTGGCCAATAAGTTTCTTCAGCTTGACGTTGACTATAGATATACTCATTTAATTGTTTATTTATTTAATTGTTTATTTATTTTAATCTGCCATTTTCCGTTCGTTATTTTGTACGCTATTGTTATTTTAAATTAAATATTTTATTATAAATTTTGATACCGTTACAGAAACCCCCCTAATTCAATGATTTATAACTTCTGTTATGAAGCAGTGAATTACCACCTTTTGTGTATATGCGTTTTATCAAAATTTATAATTAAAATTAATTTTATTATTATTATTTTATTTTATTTTATTTTTTATCAATCATCAGTGGCTTTACAATTAATTTCCTTTCCTTTTATACAATTTTATTACTAAAGTAAGCTAAACATCCTTAGCAAACATACAATCACACTACAAATAAAGACAACATGAAATTCAAATTACGTACAATTACACTACAAATAAAGAAAACACAAAATTCATATTGATTCTAACATTTTCTTAAATATAATGAATAACAAAATTGTTCTACAACTTCTTGATATATGGTCTTGTATTAAGGTAAGGAATGTACCCTCAAATAAAGAGACCTATTTAAAACGACTTAGACTTTCTCAACTACTAAACCTTATTCAAGAAATTTTTTAAGTTGAGTTACATTATATGTACCAATTAAATTGCCATTGTTAGGATCCTTTAATACATATGCATTATTCATTTTAATATCTACTATAACATAAGGTCCTTCAAATAAAAGAAAAAATTTCTTTATTTTCCCTAATGTTTTATTTGATAGATAATGAGTCTTTACCAAAACTTTTTCACCAATTTGGTAAGATACAGGTTTAATTCTTTTGTCATATTGTTCTTTTCTTTTTTCGGCTTTACTTTGTAAGTTTCTTTTTACTATTTCTATTGTTTTTCTATGGTCAAATTTATTTTCATTTGGAAATTTAATAATTGAGTTAATAAAACCATTGTTTCTTTTACCAAAAACTACTTCGTAAGGAATTTGTTCTGTAGTTCCATGAACAGCATTGTTAAGACAATTTTCAATAAAGTCTAATGTATTTGGCCACTTCGTATGCTTATCATAACAATAAGTTCTAATCATACGATTAACCTCTTTATTTACCCTCTCTGTTGGATTACTGGCAGGGTGATAAACTGATGAATGTATGGGTCTTATTTGGTAATGTCCAAGGGTGTCATACCATTTATTACTAGTAAACTGTGTTCCATGATCACTTAAGATATTTTCAATCGGATTTACAAACTTCAAAAAATCATCTGTTATTTTTGTTAACAATATTTTACTGTTTGCATTTTTTATTGGATACAGTTTAACAAATTTAGAAAAAACATCAATTACAACAAAAATATACTTCACTCCTCCTCTACCAGTTGGTAACTCCCCTATCAAATCTACAGCCACTAACTCTCCTACTTTAGTTGGTACAATAGGTGTTAATTGCCCTATTTGTTTAATATTTGCATGTTTGGTCTTTTGACATAAAATACATTTTTTAAGTAGATTTTTTATGGATTTCTCCATATTTCTGAAAACACAGTATTCTTTAAGAATTAAAAATATCTTTCCACCCCCCATATGGCCAAATTTAAGGTGAGTGAATTCCACTAATCGTTTAACTATTTGTTCTGGAATGCAAATACGATATTTTTCCTCATCTACGGACTTCCTCTTAAATAATACATCATTATGAATTCTATAGAGGTCCCTAATTTTCTTATTTTCTTCCGATGGGTCATTTATTCTGTTCATTATTTCCCTACAATGTTCATCTAACTGTTGACTATCCGCCATATTTCTAAAAATAAGATTACCTTCTGACTCAACAAAACCATAATTATTTTTTGAACTAAGTACTTTAATAGTATATTTTTCTACAGGACTTTCATAGTTATTTTCTGTCACTCGTGACAGCACATCTGCTGGTACATTCTCCTTGCCCTTTACATATTCAATTGTTAGGTTGTACTCCTGTAGTATCAAACTCCATCTTAATAACCTTCCATGGGTTAGTTTACATGTCTTCAAAAAAGATAATGCCCTATGATCCGATCTTATTATTATTTCTTTGTGCCCTATGATAAATGACCTAAATTTTTTACAGGCAAATACTACTGCTAGTAATTCCTTTTCAGTTACTGTATAAGATTGTTCTGAGCTTAAAAGTGTTCTACTTGCAAATGAGACTACTCCCTCATTGCCTTCTTCATCTATTTGATACAATATGGCTGAAACACTAATATCAGATGCATCTGTGCTTATAAAGAATGGTCGATTAAAATTAGGATGTTTTAACATTACTGATTCCAAAAATTTATTTTTTATTTCTTGAAAAGTGTTTCTTTGTTCGTCTCCCCAAACCCATTTATTTTTTGAACTCATAATATTGCTAAACTTACTTGATAGGCCACTATGATTTTGTTGAAATTTTCTATAGTAATTGCATAGGCCTAAAAAAGCCTGTAACTCTTTTAAATTCTTAGGTTCTCTATAGTTCGTAATTTTTTCTACTTTCTCTGGATCCATCGCTATTCCTTCATCACTAATTATATGACCCAAAAATTTAATTTCTTTCTTAAAAAACTCTGACTTTCTCAGTTTAATAGTTACACCAAATTCTGCTAGCCTATTCAGGACTTTATCTATGTGACTTAAATGTTCCTCTAATGTTTTTGAAGTTATTAGAATGTCATCTACATAATAGGTTACAAACTCTGACAATCCCTGAGTAAATATTTTATCCATTGCTTTAGTAAATAAAGCCGTACTGACACATAAACCAAACGGTAAACGTTTAAATTGATAATTTTTTCCACCAAACGTAAAAGCAACATACTTTCTAGAATCTACATCAAGCATAATTTGGAAAAACCCTTGTGTCAAGTCTAATGCAGTAAAATATTTAACTCCCATAAACTTCTGAAATATATCCTCAGTTTTTTCTGTACTTTGACAATCATTTATCAAATAGGTATTTAATTTTCTACTATCAAGACACAATCGGATTGATAGATCTTTTTTCACTACACAAACTAATGGATTAGAGTAAGGGCTACTTGATTCTTCAATAATATCTGCACACTTCATTTTTTCTAGCTCAGTCTCTACTTCTTTTCTCTTACTAAATGGTACAGGATAAGGTTTACCAATATAGGGTTTTGTTTCTTTCATATTCAATTTGGCTGAATAGCCTTTTATACAACCTGGAGTTTCAGAAAAAATATTCTTATGCTTTAATAATATACTTTCTAACTTTTTAAGGTCATCATTACTTAATGCATGGTTTAAAGTTTTAATTTCATTTATTTTGGTGTTTATTTGTTCCTCAATATTCTGTATCTGAGCTTCTGAGTTATTTACTTTACCGTTGCTTTCATAAAACCCCTTTAAATTACTTATGGCATTCTCACATTCATTTGGATTGTCATAAAAATTTACCTTATGAATTTTAATTAGGTTAATCGAACCTACTTGATGTTCGGTTTCTGTCAAAAACTGAATATTTAATCTTTCACTAATCCTATCATACTTTAATGACATCCGCTTTGCTTCAAAATCAATTATTGCTTCATATTGCTTTAAAAAATCACAACCTAGAATTATGTCAGTATTTATACCTTTAATTACTAAAAATGTAGTTGGAAATATACATTGTTGTACCTCAAGATTCAATTGTACTTGTTTTTCTACTTTCTTAGATCTTACACCTGTTACTCCTATTATAGACAGATTACTAACTGGTAATTCTGGTATTTGTTCTTTAGAATAGTCTTTTATCTCATTATATATTTGTTCCGTTATTATGGTAGCTTGTGAACCACTATCTACAATACATTTATGCATCCTACCATTTATATTTAATTCAATTTCTGGTAGTTTTTCATTTGTTGATTTCATGAGTTTATCATTAAAATTGTCCTCATTATACAATTCTTCATTAAAATTCTCTCCAAACTTTACTTTACTCTGGTTGCTTTTCATTACATTAGGGCCTACCTCACTTATGAACTTTTCTGTAAATTTCCTACACTTTTCATACAACAATCTAAGTCCATCTTTATTCAAATGAATTAAATCCACTCTACTTCGCTTATTAAAATATATAGTAGGTTCATATAACTTTATATTACAATTACTTTCATGAAATGCATCAATAAACTCTTCCTCAATGCCCATTACTCTAACATTATTGTTATTGTCAAGACTCCTTAAAAATTTATTAAACTTATTTAACTTACTAAAATGCCATGAATCTCTAAGTGATATTTGAGGTATCGGGGGCAAAGTGCAAATAATTATTAGCCTATCCTCCTCATTTAATATTTCCATTAGTTGTTTCATATTATTTATCATGTCTCCTACTCTGTATTTTCTCAAAAGGTCATTGCACCCTATCATTATTACAACTTTACTGTGTAACTTGTCTTTATTTAATATTATGTTATCCCTTAGTTGGTTTATTGTCTGTCCTGTAACTTGTCTTTATTTAATATTATGTTATCCCTTAGTTGGTTTATTGTCTGTCCCCCTCTACAAAATCCAATAGAACTTTTATTATTTCCGGACACGATTTCTCTTTCTTTATTTAAAAAATTTTCTGCTAATCTACACATTTGACTATCTCCTAATAACTGAAAATTATTAATATCTGCCCCAAAAATTGAAGATTCTACACTATTGGTCGTGTCCGGTACATTATCTCAGCTATCATTTTCTCTATCTCTATGATTGTTGTTGTGATAATTTCCCCTAGGACTTGGTCTATTCCCTCTACCTCGACCTCTAAATCCATCACTATCATAACTATAGGTTACATTATTCACCCTGGCTGATGGTGTATCATTTGATCTGTTTCGGTTACCGGTACTGTCATTTTGATATGATCTATTATAGGGTCTACCCCTTCCATTCTCAAATTCTTGTCTAGGCCTATCATCCCTATTGTAAAAAGAGTTTCGATGATTTTCCCTACTATATTCTAGTTTTGTTTTGTTAGCACTGCTATTAAAATCAGTATGTAAATTCTTAGTTTCATGATTATTCATGTCATTTAGATCTGTTAGTACTCTTTCAAGATCATCTAGATCGGTTATATTTCCATGGACAACAAGGGCGCTCCCTAAATGTTTAGGTAAATGTCTTACAATGAATTTAAGAAAGGTGTTCATGTCTATTTTAGCATCTAGATATGTTGATTTGATATAATAGTCCTTTACATAATCAACTAAATCATCTTTGTTGGGATTGAAATTACCCTTGCCCATTAATTTATTTTCAAATTCTTTCTGTGCGAAAACCCCCCAATACTTTTTCTTAAAGGAAACTTCAAATTGTTCAAAATTGTCCCACTTAATTAAACTTTGTCTCATCCAATCGTTAGCTTCACCCCTGGTGTGTTTCAAAATTTGCAAAACTTTAATATGCCATGGGTCATTACTTAGCTCTACGTATTTTGATGCAAATTTCAAAAAATACATAGGGTGATTTCCCTTTGTTGGTTCAAAGTCTATTAAATATAGTTCGGCTCTAGAATCGGATACTATGTTTAAGGGAAGGCCTGCTACTTTACTCTCTGAATTTACATTCAACCCTACCTGGTTTTCCTTCAACTTAACATTAATATTTTGAACTTCACTAATCAGCCTATTAGTAATCTGATTGCATCTATCATTTACATTTCTGTCAAAAGTTAGGTTAGATTCTTTAATTTGCTCTGCCATATTTCTCAGGTCATCAAGAACTTTATTTTCATGTGTACTGATTTTACTTGCTAGTTCTGTTACTCTACTGTTAGTTTTATCCTGACATGCAATCAGTTCACTGTTATGCAAATCGAATCTAGCTAAAACATCACTCTTAAAATTTAGTAGTTCTTTAACTGTTTCGTCCCTACGTTTAATACATTCGTTTTTAACTACACTAATTTCCCTATCCATTTTATTGTTGCTTTCAGACATTTGATCATTAATTTCACAAGACAATTTGGAAACGATACTTTTACAGGATTTAATTTCCTCATCAACATTTGTTTTCATCTGTTGGGTTTGTTCATTTAATTCAGCTTGTAGATCAAGACTAATTTTCTTAGTTTCCTGATTAAACTCTTCCCTACTTACTTTACTATCTAAACATTTCTCTAATTTTTCCATTCTAGCCTCCAATCTAGCATTACTACTACTTATATTTTCCTTAAATTCCCTAACTTCTGTTTTCACATTAGCTACTTCATCACTCAACTTACTAACTTTACTATCAATACATTTCATACCCTTACTTAATTCTAACAATATGTTCATGATATCATCCTCTCTACTTACTCTTATGTCAGTCCTAGAGTTAATGTCCTCTGCAGGATCCAAGTTCACTAGTTTGTCCGACTCCGAAGTCTTCAGGGATGTGTCGCGCTGTTCACCGCTGTCCATTTGATGTCCTTGCTCCGGATGCTGTGGTCCTTCAGTTTCCGACGTCGCCATGGATAGGTCTAGCTGATTGTTATTGTTCATTTGATGTCCTTGCTCTTTATTCCGTAGTTCTTCAGTTTCCAAAGTCGCCAAGGATAGGTCTAGTTGATCGTTATTGTTCATTTGATGTCCTTGCTCTTTATTCCGTAGTTCTTCAGTTTCCGAAGTCGCCAAGGATAGGTCTAGTTGATCGTTATTGTTCATTTGATGTCCTTGCTCTTTATTCCGTAGTTCTTCAGTTTCCGAAGTCGCCAAGGATAGGTCTAGATGATCGTTAATGTTCCTTATTTGTAGGCCTAGGCCTTGGTCTGAATTCTGATTTACTCCAATTATATTGAAAACGTCCTCTTGTGTCAAACATTCAGGTATTGTAATATCCATTGTCACTTCACTTTCTAAATCAGAGTCTAACTTGCACGTTTTGTTACATTTTAGGCCTATTCTACCCCTAGCTGCCCCACGTTGGGCGCCAATTTGTAACGTTCTCCTTTCCATTTCGTTTTAATTTAAATTAAACTGATAAATCGACTGTAGGCTACATTAAATATTGTCCTCTTTTCTCAGGGTCGTTATCGGGTAATTTGGTGGGACAGCGTTGAGGTTCTAGGCTAAACAAGAAAGCACACTTTGAGTCTAAATTCACAAGTTTATTACAATGGAAATATATTGTTGTGCACAGTTTATAAAATAGAACAAATTACAGTCATCAAATTAAACCACCGATGATTAACTTTCACTATCTATTTGAAAAGTTCCACGAACTAAAACTGAATTAACTTTTAATAATCGCCACAGAAAACTACTTATACCACCGGCATTATCCGAAACCATGCATCGAGAACAAGAACGAGAAGCGAGCTCTTCTCTCCACAAGGTATCGCGTAGGAAAATTTGGCAGGCGTACTCTCAAATTAATTATTTTTGTATCTGTATAAGAAATTTAGTTTATGTATTTGTTTAAATATAATTATTATTTATTTATTTTATCTTGAGAAATTAATCTTTGTCTAAATAATCATTTAAATAATTTTCCTTGAATTATTTATAACGAACTACTTTTTCAGCCATCTTTCCATTTCTCCCGTCACTAGTGTGACGTCGGATCATTTCCCGCCCATGTCGGATTTTTTTTTTTTTTAAGTGGCCAATAAGTTTCTTCAGCTTGACGTTGACTATAGATATACACATTTAATTGTTTATTTATTTAATTGTTTATTTATTCTAATCTGCCATTTTCCGTTCGTTATTTTGTACGCTATTGTTATTTTAAATTAAATATTTTATTATAAATTTTGATACCGTTACAATTTGTGAATAAATTATATATATATATATATATATATATATATATATATATATATATATATATATATATATATATATATAACACATTAAATGATTTATTTAATCAACAGCCATTAACCTACATTAGTAGGAGGTTTTAGGATATTCATTAATGCAATATCAATTATTGATCATAAATTAGCCCAATATCATATTTATTGATTAACTTTTTTATAAAAACGGCTAGCCATATGTTGTGAGGTACCGATTTTCTCGTCTCTTCAAGCCCTATAACGCTATATAAGAATCGAAATTGGGCTACAGTACCCAAATAAAGTCCCAGCAGACAATTTTCAATTTTCTATATCAACGGCAGGCCGCTTGGAACGGAGCTAGCTAACTATACGTTTCTGGGTATCATTTTTCTTGTCTCTTTAAGATCTTTATGTCTAAGTAATCAGAAAATGTGGGCGATAATAACTACAAAGAGTGATAACGCGTGACCTTAGACGTAGTAGAGGGGATAATGGCGGGCAGAGACGAGCGACTGTCCCAGAGTAGGTCGTCGACTCAGCGAATTCCAATTAAAGTTTACAAAATCAATCTTCGGTAACCACGCTTATTGCTTCTTGGTGAATAAACTATGATAGTAATATTATTAGAAAGATTATTGTAGAATCGAAACAGCCTCTAGAGCTATTATTAGACGAAACAGCCTCTAGAGCTTTTATTAGACACCCCACTTACAAAAATATTTTTGCAAAATAACCATGTTGTATGGCTCACACCTCACAAAAGACGTGGAAATATAGTTTTCTATAAGATATGGCCGATAGCCGCAAATAGTAAAATCAATAGAAGGAATAATTTACCATGTTGTATAAACTACATTAATTTCCATCGTCGGAATGAATGTAAATGGACGATATCTTTTAGAATGTAATTCACATTGCACGGTCAATACCCCAAAAAAATTTTCTAATTACCAGATTCCGTCGGTATACCGATAACTCACAATATTTGGAAAGTTTCAGTCTGATAATGCACCGAGAAACATGGATGTAAAACAAAAAGAGTTTGATTTTTACGTATTCGCAGAAATTCATACCTTTAAAAGTGAAATATTTTTGTTATTATTGTCAGGTAAGGATTTAAAGTCAGACTATCCAATAGAATATGTAATGGAGAAAGGAATAATGCAAACCCCAAAGAAATAGGTTTATTAGTTCTAAAGATATTCACCGAAAACCAATCACATTTCATGAGACTACTGGTGGCGTTCGCAGACACTTATAAGCCGCCGGACCACCGTGTAGTGTTTGAATTCAGGCGATTTACCAATAATTTACATGAAAACTATAGGCAAATTTCACGTTACAAGATCATGGCTGCCTAGATTGCATGTATGTTAACAATAATTTGCAAGTTACATGCTTATACATTACCCGGCATCGCCGAAAATAGTCTTCAAACATAGCACATTTAGTAACGATTTTTCATATTAAAAGTCTTATTGCAGGGTTATTATACGATATATCTATTTTTTTATAATTAGGTTCGCTAAAGGTAACTGGAGTTCATGGAATGCATGTAGTTTAAGTTGAATATTGCACTACATATCGCTGTTATTAAGAAAATATAGGTATTTTTTGTAGTTTTGATGAACTATTACGGCGTTAAAAGTGACCTGGTTTTGTTATTATCCTCAGCTAAGGTATGAGATTCATACTATCCAATTGCGTATTTAATGAAGAAAAGCATGGCACCAACCACGTGCAAATCGGTTCATCGGTGCCGAAATTATCTAACAAAAACCACCTACACACCAGTGCTCGGCGCGCTCGCAAATGCGCCCCCGCCGTCGCCAGTCTGGGAGTGAAATACATGTCTTGAAGTGCTTAGTATCTTATTTTTATCGATTTTATGATTAGAATCAATTCAATTAGGGTTTCTTATCGGTATACTTGTCAATATCGCTCAATATTATCGATTATAATTAAATTATTATTACCGATTTTTATTATTTTTTCACAAAAAATATATAAAAAAACGTTTAAAATCAATAAATTTATATTATTTATTAGCTCTATAGTATTCTATTAATCGATACCACTTGTAAACTCCTCCTTAGTAATTCTGTGTGTGTGGGAATAGTCGTTGGCTGCCATGGCTGCTGACGACAAATCATTAACATACAGAATTACGGGGATAAGTTTTAGTGGTATCGTTATCGAGATATGTCGATAACGAATTTAGGTATCATCACGGCGATCTGATAACAGGAGTAGATATCACCGCGAGCGTGTGATAACCGAGATTGACCAATAAATACACTGGGTTCAGTCTGCAACCGATACTTAATGTTAAAAGCTATATGATAAACATATATAAACCATTATTTACTATCAATTAAGTTGTAACTAATAATAAATAGTAGTTTATTGATTGATTTTTTGTAACATGCTAATTAATTCATCTTATAAGAGATTTCAAATTATATCTTAGTAACATTATCCGTTAGAAACTTTTTACCCTCCAAGGATTAATTGGTGGTTATCGTTAATTGATCTGACGCTCCAAGGATTAATTGGTGATTATCGTTACTCGATCTGAAACAGGATTTTAACACAAAACACATTTTCTTCATGTTATCATTAAAATAAATTGCCATATTTGATCGTTAATTATGTCCCAAATGAGAGCCTACATATGGATTGTGTGGTATGGATGTAAATGTCTCATCAAGGCATTTTTGAATCTGCCTTTATCACAAAACTTGTGACTGTAAATTTAAAAAAAATCACTCCTTACGGTTGGCGAGTGCAGTCGCCGCACCGCGCCGTGACCGTTGTCTACACATTGTTAGATTGAAACGCTGACACCGCGAGGTGACCCGCAAGGTCGCAACTCGAGTCTAGCTGTTCTCTGTGGAAATGAATTTAATAATATTCCGAACATTTTGGTACTACGCTTAGTAATTGTAGGTTCCGAGGTATGGTTAGCCACAAGATTGCCACCGGATACAGAAACTATTTTTTCCAAAAGCCATGCATTGAGACCACTCTTCCCGGGGTGTAGATATTTTTTAACAACTCTATCTATTTACTGTTTGTTAGCACTAATGTAAGTTTTAATCTGTGAGATATTGTTCAATTAGTAAATGGGCTAGATAAGTAATATACAATGTTAGCACACATGATAGTTGGCGAAACCTGCCAAAAATGTAAAATTAGTAGAGTTTAGGTTGATAGTTCCATTATTATTAACATATTTCTTAAATTTCTCGTACGATATACTAATATTCTATATATATTGTCAGGATGTAGCCTGTGAATTGACTTTTAGGAATGTATACACTTAAAGATGATTTTTATATGAAATGTTTTGTAGAATCCTGTTTCTTTAAGTAATCGATCTAAAGTAATAGTGAATACATACTCACATTTAAGGAAATAAATATCATACTTGATCATAACTCCTTCAGTTTAACATTGTTTGAGCCCATTCATATATGCCGTTTTTACGGTACTGCTAGTCAATTAGCCCAAAGCGTAACGCCTTACGTTAAACATTTTTAAATATTAATGTCAATTGATGTGACTTAGGTCAACAAAACCCCGAACTCCAACTAAAACGTTTTAAGACTCGCAAAAAGGGCCCTTTTGTTGAAATATTCTTGTACGTAATGTTTGTCATTCAAAACCTTATTTAAGTTTGATGTACACGCTGAACATGCTTAATATACCTTAAAAACGACAACAGCTGTGATATAACCATAATGAATTCTATTTAATAACATAAAACCTAATTGGTATTATTTTTCAATTATATACCAGTAATTAACAGTGCAAACTTAGGTTTCTTAAAAACAAAATCACTTTATGAATATAAACGTTACAAGTATTAGTAAATCAATTGGAGAGCTTGTTGCTACAGTCTGTGACCTTGCGGTGTTAGCGATTTAACAACACGCACCGCGTCGACACCAGGCCAGGCCCGGCCACACACGCCTCTGTACCCGAGAAGTGGTTTTTTTTTTTTTTAATTTTTCAATCACAGGTTTTGTGATAATGCCATATTCATATTACACTTGACAAAACATTTATGTCGATACCACACAATCCATATTTAGGCTCTCATTTAGGCCATAATGAACAACCAACCGTGGCCATTAATTTCGCAGTATAACGTTAAAAAATTGTAAATTACTAAAGTTTATTATTAAAGTATTATTAAATAATCCAGTGGACAGCCTATAACAAATTTGTGGTGCGTAACCGGTACGTAACTGGCGCTTAACCGGTGCTTACGTGGCGCTTGACCGGCGCTCAACAACTGTGATAATACTCATTTATTGATTTTTTAAATTTCCTAACTGTTTCCAACTAGCCACAGACTGAAATCAACATGTTTATTGTCAACTATAGGTAATCACATGTCCAGAGTGATAACACGCCGGATTATCAGATCTGCGTGATGATAGCTCAATTTCTTATCGACATGTCTCGATAACCGATACCACTAAAACTATCCCCGTAATTCTGTGTGTTAATGATTTGTCGTCAGCAGCCATGGCAGCCAACGACTATTCCCACACACACAGAATTACTAAGGAGGAGTTTACGAGTGGTGTACTAAAATTCCTTATCAATTTCTTTTATTGATTTTACTATTTGTGGCTGTCGGGCATATCATATAAAAACCTATATTTTTAAGTATTTTGTGAGGTTTGAGCCATACAACATGTTAATGTTGCAAAAATATTTTCGTAAGTGGCGTCTCTAATAAATAGGCTGTTGCGAGTCCACAATAATCAGTATAATAATATTATTATTATAGTTTATCCCCCAAGAAGCAATAAGCGTGGTTACCGAGGATTGATTTTGTAAACTTTGGCTGGAATTCGCTGAGTCGACGACATACATAGTACAGTCGCTCGTCGCCATGGTGAACGTTAAGGGCCGCTATCTCTGTCAAAGTGGTTAATTAATAGTCAAATTTAGTTATTACTCTACAACAAGAGTTTTGAAGGAATATCGATTTATAAAACATTGAATGGAATTTGCATAGTCGGCAACCTCCTGGCTAGACGCATGTTGTAACGTAGACTGTCAGCCATTGTTGCCCAGTACCCCCTCCAATTCATGGGAGGTCACCCGTTTGAACTTTATTTGGATACTGTAGCCCAATTTCGATTATTATATAGCGTTACAGGGCTTGAAGAGACGAGAAAATCGATACCTCACAACATATAGCTAGCAGTTTTTATAAAAAAGTTAATCAATAAATATGATATTGGGCTAATTTTTGATCGATAATTGATATTTAATTAATAAATATGCTCAAAGCTCCTACTAAATTTGGTTAACGGCTCCTACTAAATTTGGTTAACGACCAGACAGAAATAAGTCATGCAATTTATGAAACAATTGATATGTAAATTATTATAATTAAAAAAATTAAATAAATATATAATTTATTCACAAATTCGTCGTTAACACACAAATTATTATTATGTATTACTTAATTCAGATTGTAATCTTATCTATGAATGTTTCCAAATGTTGTATGTACAGTAAAAAAAAAAAAATAAATAAAAAAATAAAAATTTTATTTCAATTAATTGTTATCTATTAGCCCTATAGTGTTTTTTTTTTTAATCGAGACCACTTGAAACAGTCTCCCCCTTCGTCTGTGTGGTTGATAGAAACCCTCTTGCCAAACTCTATTTCTCACACAGACGAAGGAGAGTAAGAATTAGCATGTTACTAACCATCGTGGTGTTAGTAACATGCTCTAACTGAAGCATTTCAACAATTATTTCATGTATCCATGGTATCAACTTTTAAAACATTCAGGTCAAAATTGTTGGATGAAATTTCAAATTATTAAGTTTGCAAATTAACCCCAGGAGGTGTTTTCGAGGAGTTATAACCATTATAATTAACCAAATAACTTTATGTGAGCCATTTGAAGTTTGTTGTGGTCTACATCAAGGAAATTGTAACAGAGCAAAAGGGAATTGTGATGCAGCCAAAAAAATTTACATTGTTTAAAATCAAGAATGAAATTTTCCATGGGAAATTCTTTCTAGGACTCATTTAGAATTATTATGCTTACATTATTGAAATAAATCTCAAGAAACCAAGTATTAAGAGCACAACAAGAAAAGAAAATTCCCCTTACACCATAAAATACAAAAGTGACACTAAATTGTGCCACTGTTCGTTGAACTAAAAGTTGTGAGTTAAGAAACTTTAAGCAACGTAATTTGGAATTTACCACCACAGTTAACTTCAAATCTACAGCCGAATTCGATATTTCTTAAACAGCTCAATTACTTGTAGAATTCCTTTATGTAAATCTCCAATTCAAAATTAACGATTTTCAAAACTAAAATTCCTGGTACAAAATTGATAAGCAACAAAATCACCTGTGATGACGGCAAATCCCCAGTGACTGCAAATTCCCCGTGGAGAGACTACAAATTATTAGTGACAGAAAATTCACAGTGTTATTCCAAAACGCAAATCTTAAGTTCTACCACATGTTTACCGTGACTTAAAAAAAGTGAATCATCAAGACTTCATAGCAAGATCTCAAAATTTTTAAGGGGATATGGTATACAATATTGTAATTTTATTACCAAATCCTTAGCGCTGTTCGTATTTCTTCATAGAAACTTATCAACAGGACATTGGACAATTTATCTTGAAGTACACATCTAAATCTAGACATCTACCGGTACTCGAAAATCACACTGATATCATAAACAGACTAAAGTATAAGGCTATTTCATTATTGTTTCTCTTTTCTCAGTTTATAAAAATAAATATCCTTTTCAAATAAATCATGGGTGTTTTAGTAACTTATTTCATTTTATTATCTATAAATGTAAACATCAAGAATTTGAATAGAATTGAAATTTATCTGTCTAGATGAAAAACAAAACGATTATTTATCGATTATGTGATACTTTTGTCGATAAAATACACTTATCGCGATACACGGCCATATTGTACATCTAGCGGTAAGTTAATCTGATGCTTTTGCATGCTACAAATCCGTGGCGACATGTAGCAAACAACATACATTTGACAGCAAATATATAAAAAATTAGGCTAAAAGGCAGAGGTATCCCCTAGCTGAGCTACATGTAGCTATTTCAGCTATAAATAACTAATTGGTTATGTAGCTCCCTGCTTAAAATACCAAAACTCAATAGCTCTCTAGCTAGGTTATGTAGGGAATGAAGGTACCTAAACCCGACTTTACACTCCTAAGCTTGGGAAACTTGAGGCTCAGTTGAGCGACTCAACCAATATCCTAACTAATAGGGTACAACAAAAAATGCTAATGAAATTAGAGAATAGCTAAGAGTATTTCGAGGGCGTAGGGGTAAGAGCGCCAGACTTTGGGCTGTGCCAGGAATTTTTAACAGTATCATTCACCTCAGTACTGAAGCGGCTCACCCGATTACAGTTCGTTGCACGAGACGTGAGACAGCCCGCCAGAATTTGTGCTACATAAAGGCAGGTTGGCTCTATCTCATACAACATGGTGTGGATTAATCATTATAATGAATAACTTACTGTAAAATCATTACTAAGGTCTTAATTTCAAATCCAGGCTGTTAAACTGCTAATGTGTAGCACGAATCCTGGCTGGCTGCCTCACGTCTCCTGCAATGAATTGTACTTTGTCTAATACGATAAAGCACAGATCATCAAATAGTCTATGCAGGTCAAAGTAAGGCAACAAGAGGCCTGCCAGCTGCTTGATTGATATCTATAGACCAACCCTACCATTAATAATTTAATAATGCTCAGATTTACCTGTTTCAAAGATAATGCAGGATTTCTTATGTTGCTAGCCATTGAGCAAAAAAGCAAAGTGCTCAAAACCTATTTTGTTGTTGTGGTTATCACATTAGGGTACTCTCATCTTGAGCTGCACAGTATTGAATAGTTAGATCAATACTATTTATCTATGTTTATTTAATTTTTTTTAACTAAGTTAATTTAAACTCTAGTAACTTAATTGTTTACTTTATAACTTAACCTAACTTTTAACAGGGGAGGTTTTGCTGGTTTCACCACATCCCAGTTAGTCATTCGGTAGTAGCCAACCGAAACTACAGAGTATCGAAGTATCATTCATATCGAATATGAATTTGAACTCGGACTCGAACACAAAAATCCAATTTCGATTCAATGCTGCAAAATGGAGGATATTTTTGTGATCGTCACTACTTAGGATCTTTAAAATTGTAATCGATTGTCGAGGTCTGTAAAGGAAGAAGCATAACTTCTTCCCAGGTCAGCCGTATAGCTTTTTTTTGAGTTCCGGATATGAAGCGTCTAAACTAAAACGGAAGTCAAGTTACGTTATAATATTTACCATTACACAGCTGATTGAAAAAGTGAATGAAGCAGTCTTGCCATGGGTACAATATTTATCTAAACGCACCATATTACTCTATTTTAAATGTGGATTATTAGTTGATAACAAACCATTATTTAATGACCGAATTACAAATTATCAATCAAGGTAAATCTAAAACCATAAATTCTACCCTATTTTCCTTTGAAATTCCTTATTTTAGTAATTGTTTAGACAAAAAATTCCCAACGCAAACGAGAACGATTGTTGTTTGCTGTTTTGTTGGCAACACTTGCCGGTAGGCGACATCCATGGATGTCGCAGAAAGTGACACCATTGCTCTTATGGGATGCGACTCACCTGGCCCTGGCCTACAGTCACCTTGATCGATTGTCACCAATTTCTTTGAAGTTGTTGACTTGGTGTTGGTTTTTGTTTAATAGAAACTTGGTTTGCATTTTATTATGATGAGTGTGTTAAGAGAAATTTTATAAACAGGAGTATTTTGAAAAGGGAACAAATCAAATATGAATTCCATCAATAAGTTCATCTGTTAAAATTAGTTCATGGGGGACAAAAGTTGTGGTACAGTAGTCAAATACAACATGAGAATTAAACTGTTTATACCCTCATAGGCTTTTTTAAGCTTTAAGTTATATGGATGTTGTAAGGACAAAGCGTCTAGATTGTGTTTACCCAATGAAACGAATAGTGCTAACGGATAAGTGGCTATAGTTAAATGTGATACAATGGTGATACTAGCCTATTATCAGGCAAAACCAAAGCCTCTGCGTCACTAATACTAGGTTGTTCAGCAAGATAGGCAAAGGCCCTAAATACTTAAGTCTGCCTAAGTTTTCCAAAATTTGTGTTTCTTTATTGACGAATTTCCCTATAGGGAATACGCTATTACGGTAGTAGTCACGGTAAGACCTAAGCCCGGGACCATGATACTTTTTCGTTTTGAGGTCCCTAGAAGCCAAAAACACCATTCGTTCAAATTGATATATATGTATATATATATATATATATATATATATATATATATATATATATATATATATATATATATATATATATACAGGGTGTCCCGGAACTCTCTGGAACCCTTTTGTATATTTGTTCCTTGCATCGAGACAAGAAAAAAACATCATACAAATAGGGGTCTAAAATCCATCGTTTAGCCGCTAGCCGCCATTTTGTTTTTTTCACGTAATAATTTTTATTTCCGTAACGGATGGTTGTATTCAGTTCATATTTGGTATGAATCTTTATCATACTAATGTACATTTTCAGGAAAAAAATTAATTTTTTCTACTGTGTATTTTCAAAATGGCGGCCATTTTTAATTTTCAAACTAAAATATCTCAAATTCGGTAAATTTAAAAAAAATTTACTCTTGACAAAAAAGTTGCTAAATTAAATTATCTAACCAACGGTACCAAGTTTGTAAGGATTTAATAACAAATAACGGAGTTATTGCGATTTTTCTGTGAAAATGGCCATAATTTGCATTAATTATAATGCAAAATCAATGTTTTTTTGGAGAAAAATCGCAATAGATCCGTTATTTGTAATCAGATCCTTACAAACTTGGTACCGTTGGTTAGATAATTAAATTTGGCAACTTTTTTGTACAGAGCAAAATTTTTTTGACATTTATCATATTTGAGATATTTGAGTTTGAAAATTTAAAATGGCCGCCATTTTGAAAATACACAGTGGAAAAAACTAATTTTTTTCCTGAAAATGTACATTAGTGTGATAAAGATTCATACCAAATATAAACTGAATACAACCATCCGTTACGGAAATAAAAATTATTACGTGAAAAAAACAAAATGGCGGCTAGCGGCTAAACGATGGATTTTAGACCCCTATTTGTATGATGTTTTTTTCTTGTCTCGATGCAAGGAACAAATATACAAAAGGGTTCCAGAGAGTTCCGGGACACCCTGTATATATATATCTATGTGTCCGTGACCACGATAACTTTTGTAAGGAACCTCCGATTTTGATGAAATTTGGTACAGAGGTGTAAGCCAGCGTCTACTAGGTTGAGTTCGCGAACCAGAATGATCGGACCATGGGAACGGGGTTTTATGGGGTTTCAAAACAGTTAAAAATGGGTTTTTGGCTTTTTTTACTTTTATTTAGAAAATTAAACAATTTTAACTTAAACCATTTAAAATAGCTTAAAAAAACAAACAATCTAGTATTTTGAATTTTTTACCTAGCTTAAATGGTTATGGAGAAAATCCAAAAAGTATGTTTTCCATGTTATTCTTATGGGAAATCAACAAAACCTTCTATCTTGCTTATTTATTGACATATCTTGATAAAATTTGGTATGTACATTCACTTGGTAAGGTTCAACTGATATTTGCTTACAACACCCACATGGTGGCAAACCTACGTACTCACCCCTATGGGGTCTATGGGGAAAATGAAAAGAACACCATAACTTGATAATATTTGGTATGTTCATTCACTAGGTAGGATTTAACTGATAAGAATAAGAATAAGAATAAGAATATCTTTATTACCATAAATACATTCTTTTTACAACCAGCGTAGCAGGTACAGAACAGATGGTATTGTCATGATATTAAAAATTAAACTAAACTTAAAATATCCGTCTTAAAAACTATTAAGACAAAAAGTATGTTGAGAATGAATGATAGGAGCATTTATGATATTACTTAGAAAAATAAAAATAAAAAATAAAAAACAAGTTATTCACCCAAAAACTCATTTATTGAGTAATATGATTGTTCTAAAAGAAATTTTTTCAAGCTATTTTTAAACTGTCTTCCATTATACTTTCTTTTAAAAATACAGGTAACTTATTAAAAAGTTTTTTCCCCATATATTGAGGGGTCTTTTCAACAAGTGTTAAGCGGTGTCTTGGATACTGAAAGTCATTATTAAATTGTGTCATGTACCGATGTTGATGTTGTTGTTGAACTAGATTTTCAAAATTATTTTTAACAAACAAAAGGCACCTAAATATGTAAAGAGATGGAACAGTTAAAATACCATATTCATATTCTCAAGTGTGGCGAATCGTGTGCAGATATAATAATGTAATCTTACTGCTTACCGTCAAACACGATCCGAATTATGTCCTTGTACGACGGCCGTTTCGGAGATTACTCCATCGACGGGTACACGTCGCAGCACACTAAACTATGTCATTAGTTAAAATTGTCTTAGCTTTCGCTGCGTCAGTTCGATTAAAAATAAACACAAAACACATATTATAAAAACGACACGAACAATACATTGGAGCACGTGCACGGCTGTAGACGACAGGTGACCGACCAATTTTTTCAAGAACCTTTGAAAAAGAAGACAACATAGATATGGGCCGATAGTTGTCTAGAATATCCTTCCTTCCTTTTTTATGTAATGGTTTGATTTCTGAGTGTTTTAATTTAGTGGGGAAAACCCCATCAGAGAACGACTGATTGATAATCCAACTAAGGGGTCTGCATATCATACTTGCTGTGTTTTTCATTAAATTTAGCGGGATTTCATCCCACCCAGCACATTTTTTGTTTTTCAAAGAATTAACCGTACCTGCAACCTCAGCCGATGTAACAAATGAAAAAGAAAATTCAGAATTAGAATTACTACTTGTGGGTTGAAGAAAATTAATAGCACTAGCGCTTGAAGGAAAGATATTTAAAATCTGAGGAATATTTGAAAAATACGTATTAAATAAATTTGAAATTTCTTCTCCCTCTTCAACACATTTATTGTCTACCATAAAATCCGGTAAATTCTGATGACTCTTTTTTACTCCTAGCTCCCTGTTGACTATAGACCAGGCTGTTTTAGTTTTATTGTCTGATTTCGAGATTAAATTGTGATTGGACAACTTTTTAGCTTTTTCACATATGGTTCTAAATATTTTTTTGTATGTTTTAACGTACGCTATAAAATTTACATCTACAGACTCCTTAACTTTTCTACTGAGCACTCTTTTATTAGCACTAGAAATTTTAATGCCTTTTGTGACCCAACTCTTGTCCTTTTTATTTGAGCTCTTGCTTGAATAAAATTTCAATGGAAAACAGCTTTCAAAAGTTCTTTTGTAGGTTCCTAAAAATGTATCATAATTTGTGTCTACATTGTTATTTGGATTAAAATCCCATTTGTTACCATTCAGACTTGATACAAATATTTCCGTTGCCTTATTTGAAAATTTTCTACTCTTACACCGTGTGTCTAAATCAGAACTAATAAAGTTTTCTTTGTTAATCGAAGTAAATAGTGCTCTGTGATCTGATAATCCTAGTTCTAGGTTCATTTTTTTTATAAAATTACCTGTTTTAAATTTATTAGTAATAACATTATCTATACATGACTTGGTTAAAGGTGTAATTCTAGTTGGAGACATAAAAGACAAAGATAGACCATACATTTCTAGCAAATTTACAAACTGTTCTTTGTGATTATGATTTTTACTTGATTCCAAAATATCTATATTAAAATCACCCGTCAAATATACAATTTTTGTTTTAATTTCCCTCTCTAATAAATTCAAATAAACGGTATCAGTTAACTGACACATACTTTCTCCCAACAATATAAAAAAGATGTTAAAAGCTTCAAACATTAATGTCTTGATGACTCAGTCGGATAGCTACCAGCTAAGCAGCGCTCGTTTGACCCTACGCGCGTCTGTGACTTTTAACAACGTACTGCGTTTACCGCTAAACGAAAAATTGAATTTTCTCCGCAACCACTTGACGTAGAGCAATAATTTAAAATACTGGATTATTTAGTTTTTTGAGCTTGATTTAATGGTGATAAGTAAAATTTATTTCAAGACAACAGCTATTTTGAAAATCCAAAAAATTATTTTTGAAACACTCTTTACTCCATAACTTTTGAACGCGGATTTTCCCGGAGATGCGGGTGGTGTCATTTTATTCGCCATTTTAAGGTTAATAAACCACAAAATTTTAATCAAAATCGTTAGAGCCGTTTTAGAGAAATTTTGATTTTTGACGATTTTTGAGGGTTTTTGGGGGTAAAATACCCTTAAAAATCAAAAATTCAAAAAAATGAAAAAAATGCCTGGAATTATTGTGGATTTGGACCTATGTACCAAATTTAATTAAAATCGGACCATTAGGGCATTCTCTAGTTCTGTTTACATCCTGACACACACACACACACACACACACACACACACACACACACACACACACACACACACACACACACACAGACAGACATCACTCCGAAAACCACTTTTTTGGGCTCAGGGGGAACCAAAATGGATAAATCCACCAACAACTCAAATTCGAAAATTTTGACGAAAACAATACTTTCTCCATATACTATGGTATAGAGGGAGAAAGTAAAAAGAATCAAATTTGCTTAAAAACAAACTAAAATTACTATCGTTAGATGTACGGTATATAGATGCAACTAAAATATTCAGTGATTTAATTTCTATGCATGAAGCTTCAAAAATGGTGTCTTCATTGAAAGCATATAAATCATCCCTTTCTTTAAACTCTAATGTAGACTTAATTATTATACAAGAACCTCCATGAACTAATGTCTTCCTACAATAAAAAGCAGCCAATGTGTAATCAGGTATAGAATTTAATATATTAATTGTATCGTATGTAAGCCAGTGTTCATTAAAACAGGCAACCATTATGTTAGAATCCTTCATCAAGATTGTTAAATCATCTATTTTTGAAACTAGCCCTCCTTGTATATTATAATGTAAAATCCAATTATAGTTTGATCCAGTCATAACCTCATTACACAGTGGCCAATTGAAATAACTAATCTGATTCTGAATAACAGAAGAGTGGTCAGCCTTACAGGCAACACAGTTATATTCTAAAACTAAATCAGTAATAAAAAATCAGCATTACTCTCATTAACTGAAACGGAACTATTAATTTCACTCACACAATTGCTCTGCTTTTGCACTAAACTTTCTGTTGACACTCTGCTTGAACTCTCTTTGATGGCATCACTGTAGGTGAGGTGGCCGGGGACCAATACGGGCTGCTGGGCTGGGGTGTAGGTGGCTGGACTGGGGGTTGATGGGCTGCACACATGCTGCAGTGATTTCTTGTTACTTCTGGAGCTTTGATCCGGAGTAGGCCACCCTCGCCAAGGCGAGTAGTCAGACATAGTGGACTGATATTTTCTTAAAACACCCATATGGCGGCAAACCTACTTACTCACCCCGATGGGGTTTATGGGGAAAATTAAAAAGTGCAGAAAATTGATACAGTTTGACATTTACCTCGTAACTATTACATTTCCTAACATTTTCTAACAACATCCCAATGCAGCCAACCTATACATACCTACATACCCATTCCTATGGTGTTAATGGGGAAAATACAATATCTCAAGATCGTTTGGAAATTCGCTGAGTACGCAGGTCTGCTGCGACGGGGGTATTTTACTTTATTTATTTGATCACCAAAGGATATAACCATTTTTACAGAGTAAGAATAAATCTGAACAATTCCCAAAATGGACAGTTCTTTAAAAAGTGAGGCAAAGTTACTTCATACCTTATTGGAATATATTAAAATGATGAGCGAAATAATTGAGCTATTAATTGCTTCTAGCAACTCTAACAGTAAACGACTAAGTTATAACAAATTTAGGCCTATCCCAAGTAAGACAAAAGTTGTGTAGAAAACCCAACAACTCAACGTAATTACATACTAAGTCTTTAGCAGCACAATTTATACAATTGCGTATTTTAACGTCTTTTTAAATCACGTTTCAGACATGTCAGATGTAATGTAATTATTCTGTTAAATTCTGATATGATTATTTATTCTGGTTAAAGAGAGCAAACAGAAAATCACAAGTGAAAGTGGTCTGGTCTGGTCTGAGCAGTGAGCAGGAGCAGACCAAGGAGACTATAGGCCAGGGCCAGGAGAGCCGCATCCCATAAGAGCAATGGTGTCACTTTCTGCGACATCCATGGATGTCGCCTACCGGCAAGTGTTGCCAACAAAACAGCAAACAAAAATCGTTCTCGTTTGCTTTGGGAATTTTTTGTCTCAACAATTACTAAAATAAGGAATTTCAAAGCAAAATAGGGTAGAATTTATGGTTTTATATTTACCTTGATTGATAATTTGTATTTTGGTCATTACCTAATGGTTTGTTATCAACTAATAATCCAAACCAGCTGGTATGCAACAGTGAAATAAAACAAAAACAACAAAAAAAACAACAAAAAAACCAAAAGGCTTCAGCCAATGGGATAGTAGCAAGTATAAACAAACCCCCTCCACCATCTCTCCCTCGAAGGATCAGGTTTAAAAAAACGGACTATAGTATACGTGTTGCTCGAAATCGAGCAATTTATTGTAATAAATGTTACAGTAAAAATGTTACTTTTAGCTCTAAATCAATGACATCCAACCAATCCAATATTGTGAATCTCCTTAATCATGAAAACTACACTTATTTACAGCTGATTTATTAACAGATGTTTAAAATGCTTTATTCAATCCCAATGTTATTTAAATGGGAAATTTTGAGATTTCAATGGTGGATAGCGCCTTTATTTTCAGTCCGATCCTCATCAGTTTTTGGCGGAAACAACTACAGACCAAGCCCTATCTAACGACACCAAAAACTTGAAAATCGGTTGAAAATTGTAGGAGGAGTTCTCAAGACAAAAAACCCTTAGCGTATTAAATAAGTATAGATTTAAAGTAGAGTAATATGGCGTCGTTACGATAAATATCGTACCCGTGGCAAGACTGCTTCATTCTCTTTCTTAATCAGCTGTGTAATGGTAAATATTATAACGTAACTTGACTTCCGTTTTTGTTTAGACGCTTCATATCCGGAACACAAAAAAAAGCTATACGGCTGACCTCGGAAGAAGTTATGCTTCTTCCTTTACAGACCTTGGGAGCAGACAACGACGTAGCCAAAACGATGTCGATACGCTGACATTCAGTTCGATACTCTACACATTCAATTCGATACTCTACAACGACTACCGAATGACTAACTGGGATGTGGTGAAACCAGCACTATCCTTTTCCGTCTTCTTTTCAAAGCATTATCAGCTTTCGTCTTGAGCCATGCAACTATAAAGTTCGATTCAAATTCACACTAATACCGTTGACTTTATATTTAGGTTAGGCCTACTGCTTTTATTTGTAGCACTATCATGGGTGTCGACTTCAAGATAACTGTTAGTCTAGTAAAAATGTTGACCAACCGGGAAGTAATTGCAAACTTAATGATTTTGCTCGATTCTTAAGTAAAATTACCCGAGAAAAACGATGGTGAAAAGTCTACCACTCTCCGAGGCTGCGTTCACCTGCTATGGCCGATTTTTCAAAATGGCGGCTGTTCTTTTGTAAGTTTTTGTTAAATATCTCTCAAACTAATAAAAATAGCTTAAACGTGTTAGTAAGTAAAAAGTAGAGGATAAAATTGTGCACATTTTGGTATATAATATGTATTGGTAATTGCATGTAACTCTCGTTAATTAGTTCTTTAAAGATATTTTTCATTTTTCAAATTGTAACAAATTTTTCCAATATAAAATGAGCTATTACGGTACTTGTAATGGTAAATCTAACCCCGACGGAATGATGACTTTTTACTTTAAGGTCCTTAGAACTCGAAAATATGGTTTTTCAAAATCTATATAAATGCATGCATGTAATTATGTATGTATATATATTTATATAAATTCTTTTTAAATCTAAGAATTTTTTCCCAAAATATCCGATTTTGATAAAATTTGGTAGAGAGGTAAAAAACAAGGTAGATTTGTAGGATTTGGCAAACCAAGACGGTCGGACTGTGGGAACTGGGTTTTATGGGGGTTTTTATGGGTAAAAAACAGTTTTTCATTTTTTCACCTCAATTTTATTAAAATTTACTATTTTGGTTGATACTATCCAAAAGAGCATAAAAAGACAAACAATTTAGTATCTTGAATCATTGCCGTAGCTTTACCGGCTGCTGAGAAAATTAAAAATAAAGATTTTCATACATTCGCCCCTGTTATTCTTATGGGAACTCAACAAAGCTTCAATTTTCATTACTATCAACATATTGTGATACAACCTTCAACCGATTCATAATAATTATTTTTTCGATGTTCCCAAAGGGAAAAAATTGTTTTCTATCAATGCATATATATATATTATACACATATGTATATATAAAATATACAGGGTGAGTTTCTTAATGTGATCCAATAGCTAACTTTTTATTCTATACCCAACAGTATACTTCTTATGGGGGACTCCCTTTACTTTATTATGTTGCTTTCAGGTATGTATTTCACTTTTCAAAATTTCCCATCATTTTTCCAATATGGCGGCCAACTTAAAAATTTCTTATGGAAATCCCTACATTTTATGGTGTTTTTAAAGTTTTCATGTAATTTTAAGACTTTTGTATACTTTGACATATTTGTCTAAACCTAACGGTTAGGGTGCTAGAGGCAATTAAACTTAATTTTTAGTTCCAAAAGAATAACATGGGGCAAACTTTATTTGCCCATATATCCGAAACCATTGATTAAAATCAAATGTACTCAAGGATAGAAATGTCTTAAATTGATGTTTTAAGAATATTTCACTCATAAAAATTATCATTTACGCATAAATTAACTTGGCAGTCAAAAATTAAAATTGTTAAAAATTTTTATCATTATAAAAAAATTACATTAAAACATCAGTTTATTTTTATACTTGAGTATTTTGATTTTAATAAATGGTGTCAGAGATATGGACAGATCAAGTTTGCCCCATGTTATTATTATGGAACTAAAAATGAAGTTTAATTGCCTCTAGCACCCTAACCGTTAGGTTTAGACAAAAATGTCAAAGTATAAAAAAAGTCTTTAAATTACTTGAAAATTAAAAAAAAAAAAAAAAAAAAAAAAAAAAAAAAAAAAAAAAAAAAAAAACACCATAAAATGTAGGGTGTTCCATAAGACATTTTTAAGATGGCCGCCATATTGGAAAAATGGCGGGAAATTTTGAAAAGTGAAATACATACCTGAAAGCAACATAAAAAAGTAAAGGAGTCCCCATAAGAAATATACTGTTGGCAGAGCCGTCCTTAGGAAATGCGAGGCCTGGAGCAAAATATTTCTGCGAGGCCTTATTTAACTGTGATTGCTGGGGGGTTGTGGGGTATGGAATACGACAGCATGTGTCCAAGGTATGTCAAGACGTTTTCCGACTGTCTATATATGTACTCAATCCATTAGACCCCTATATTTTTGAAATTATTTGAGTTACAGAAATGAAACTTGGCACAACTATTAATTACAGGGTCTCCCTGAACTCTACCCTCTAGCCCTCTACCCTCCTTTTCAGGTATTATTCCTGGACCAAAGACAAGCCAAAATATCATATTTAAAATTTAGTGATTTTAATACAAATAGTCACGCATATGAGCAGGTTGCCGGGCAAAAAGCGTGGTTGCGGCGCCAGGTCAACAATGGATTTCATAAAAAAACTGCTCCCGGGGAAGCGGTCCGACCGTGACTAGCCTCAGTTATATCGCTCTATCTCGCTTATTTATGAACAAATTTTCATGATTTTTACATCGTTGGATTTTAAATTAAATTTTGGAAAAAAACACATAAGAACATAAACTTTGCTACCTTATGTAGGTAGTTTTTATGTAATTTAAGGTTAAAGATTTTCATTGGCCACCATTTTGAAAACATGAATTGTAAAAAGTTGATTATTTTTTCTAGCTAGGTCTTTACTTCAAAAAGGTGTGTACCGAATTTCCACTTATTACGTCAAGCCGTTCTGACATTAAAAATTATTTAAAAAAAATACAAAATGACGGCTGTACAAGTAACTATGGTGTTTTGGAATTTTTTAATATGATATTTTGATTTTGGCTTGTCTTTGGTCCAGGAATAATACCTGAAAAGGAAGAGAGTTCAGAGACACCCTGTATTAAGTCGCAAATGCAAGTGAATTTCAGGGGCGGCCCTACATAAAGGCGAACAAGGCGGTGCCTGGGGCCCCGCGGTTTTTAGGGGCCCCGCACAGCCACGAACCATGTGAAAAATGTAATAACGTCATATTTAAAATGTGCTAAAAATCGGCAAAACTTTGATCCAACACAACTAATTTTCAGGTTTATTAGAACGTGGTTGGTGGGCAAAACTATTAGCTTTTAAGGACTGGCTAACTGTAGTTTCGCTGTTGGCCACACTGGCGACTGCAGTGCCGGTCGCGTCGTCTGTCTTTTGTTAAGGTAGCATTCCTAAGCTACGACTCTAGCGACTCCAGTCGTACGGCTGTAGCCCATAGAAATATAAACATAGTTTACAGTTCTATGCTGTAGCCGCGCGACTATGACTCATACTGCTTCGCATGTAGGAATAGCACAAAAACATAGCTCCAGTCGTCGCGGCTGATACGACTAGACTGCTCATGCAAGCAGTCTAGTCGTACGGCTCGAGCCGCCTCACTAGAGCCGCTAACATGCGAAGCAGTATGAGTCATAGTCGCGCAGCTACAGCATAGACCTATAAACATGTTTATATTTCTATGGGCTACAGCCGTACGACTGGGGTCGCTAGAGTCGTCGCTTAGGAATTCTACCTAAAATATCAGAACCAGGGACATGGTAGTGGTAGGTAGTAATAAACGGGTACAAGATTTCTTTGGCAATTTTTGCCACTGAGAGATATATTGCCTCTAATCTTAAGTATGAGAGCATTATTGATCAATTTAGTATTGCAAAATCTAGAAAAGTACATTTGTAACCGTTAACTATAATGATAATAAATTTCTATTAAAAACTTATTCCTTGGGATTAGCACTTTTTACTTTCTCCCCCTATACCAGTATATGGAAAGTATTGTTTTCGTCAAAATTTTCGAATTTGAGTTGTTGGTGGATTTATCCATTTTGGTTCCCCCTGAGTCCAAAAAAGTGGTTTTCGGAGTGATGTCTGTGTGTGTGTGTGTGTGTGTGTGTGTGTGTCTGGATGTATACAGAGCTAGAGAATGCCCCAAGGGTCCGATTTTGGTGACATTTGGTACGTAGGTCCAAAACCACGATAATTCCAGGCGTTTTTTTCATTTTTTTGAATTTTTGATTTTTAAGGGTAGTTTACAGTAGTGTGTTTTTGGGAAGGCTGGGACGTGACGTCATCACGATGACGTCAGCAGTGATGACGTCATCAATGACGTCACGAATGACGTCACTAATGATGTCATATGACGTCACATGACGTCACATAAATGACGTCATGGTGACGTCATTACCGCTGACGTCATCATGATGACGTCACTGACGTTAATTAGGTCAAGGTCACGCAAGAATACAAAAAAAATTTTTTTTGCACTTTTGCGATTCCTCAAATTTTGCTGAGAAATTGAAATTTCTCGAGGAATCACAAAAGTGCAAAAAATATTTTTTTTATTCCCTAGCGATCAGACTCTAGACCTAATATATCCGTCAGGGGTCATTGACCCGTCCCAGCACCCCCACTTGAAAAAAAAAATAATTTTTTTATTTTACTTACCCACCGAGAGACTGAGAGCCGAAGAATAATTTCTTCAAACACCCGACAGTGCGACAAACGACACACGATCCGAACAGCACCGCGTCCGAAGACGTACTGACTTGGGCGCAGGCGGTTACCCAGGTACCCGGCTCAGTGGTGGGGATAAGGAGGTGGTGGGGGTAAAGTGGTCAGAAGGAAGAAAAATTTAATTTTTTACAAACAACTCGTCCCAGCCGGTCCTTTACCGGATCTCCGTAACTCGGATTGGAAATATTTCCTGAGAAATATTTATTATTTATTCTTTCTCAGGTGATGTTGGAACTTGGTTGGGAATTGGAGTCACCAACGTAACCTTACTGGCAAAAGTTAGCTCGTCTAAAAGTTTCTGAAACATTTTATCATCCATAGTGATATTTTTGTCCCTTGAGTAAAATTTTGGATTATTTTTGAAGCAACGTTTCATTTTTGTTAAAGTGGAAGTCTTGGACACCTTAACAGAATTATTTTGCTTGGCCAGCAAAAATTTTACTCTTAATAATTTTTCTCGCAAAGTTTCAGCCATAGATGTGTCTCACAGTAAGGTTTGGATAAAACTGAAACACTTAGTCCAGTGTTGTACCTTAGCTGGAAGTAGTGGGGGAACAGGGCTATAGTGGGGGAATGAGTAGTGGAGGGGGTAATGCGGACTGTTGTTGACAAGTGTAGAAACAGTTTGCTGGGAACTGTCCAAGGAGTAACACGTACTGTGCAGAAAAAATTAACCGAGAGACTTGTGTAAAATTTAACTCCAAGAAATATTTAATGTAAGACTAAAAGAGGTAGAGCCAAATGAAAAATAATTTTGTAGGAGACGGGTATGGATTAGTTTTGTAGTAAAGTTCAAAATTAACTTGTGTGGAATAAAATTAAATTGTGAGCGAAAAATAGTTAGCCACACCTGCAAAATACAAGTGTAGGAAAAATATTAGGAGACCTGTATAGCTAAATAAAAAATTAATTTTGTATGAAACAGTCTTCCAGCATTTCAGTTTCTAAGTCTTAACAAGTAAGGAATAAAATATTAAATAAGGAGTGGAAAATAATTTGTTAAGTAAACGTAAGTGTAGCAGTGTAACAAAAATTAATTTCGTTCTAAGTTTATTAAGAAGGAAAAATGAAAATTTACTCACAGAAAAGTCCCGCGGCGGCGAGGTGTGGCGTGTTTGTTGGCTTGCAATGAACTGACTTACCTTCTGTTGAGCTACATTTGGCAAGCTGGTCAAGAAACCAGTCTGTTATATAAGCATTATGTAACCGTCTCTGCCGGCTGTGCTGAATCCGGCAAGCTAAAATATTATTCTATAGTACACCCTGACTTGGACTGAAAATATTCTAAGTCCCAAGACCCCCCCCCCCCCCCCGGCTCCGGACGAGAAGTGAGCCCCCCCCCCGAGGGAGGAGGAGGTGGCATAGCCCGAGGCGTTGCCATACCTTGACACGTGTTGTATAATGAGATCCGGTTAGTAATGTATTCAGGTGTGGCTCTTGGAGATTGTCCAATGCCGCAAACAAGTACGTGTCGAGGTCTGGCTGTTTACGTAACCAGATCCGGTTCCCCCACTCCTGACCGGCTCAGCTTCGGTTCTCTGAGGCTTTGCTTCCTCGCAGTTGGTTTCAAACACTTCAGCTGAGTGGTTGAAGCTCTGCCCTACAGGATTCGCAATGTAATGTTGGCGCCGCATTATATTGGGAATTCTTTTAGTCTAAGGCATGGCATGTGTAGTGTTAAGAAATATTTTATTTTGCGCTTGCTGCTTCTGCTAGGTCTTGGTGTTGGATTTATTTAGTCTAAGTGTTGTGTGTTGAAAAATATTTCTTTGTACTAATCTTCACAGGTTGTCCCCAAGTAGAAATTTTTCTAAATTCGCATCTTGGAGGTACTCCTCCGTAAATTGGCAGCTTAAGTGTTAGGCTTTTGAGACTTAATAGTCTCTGTAAAATAAAAATTTTTCGAGGTTCAGAACCTCAAGAATTATTTGTTACCAACAATAGCATGGCGCCTAACGAGCCCGAGGGTAGGCCCCTGGGGATCCACCCTTAGGCCTCTTTCGGTCAGGGGCGCTACTGGACCTCATCACTCTAGATGGGTGGTTGGCATCCTTTAGCACGAGGCGTCGGATCCTGACACTGACCGGTGTGCTAGGCAAAAGTCAGTACCTACGGGTTAAGACGGGATCCTCGGTCATGGTTAGCATGGCCTCTTCCAAATTATTGTAGCATGTTTCCCTTAAGGAAACTCAAAATTAAATAAATAATTTTTATTAAATCACCTCCCCCTAAATGTTGAGATCCCCCCGATGCCTCTGACCGCCGGCGGTCTTAGGCATCGGGGGGATTTCTTTTTTAACTTTTGGATGACCTTGACCCATATTTGTGTGTGAATAAAAATAATATTTTGTTCCACACGATATGTAGGTCAGCCATGACTTAGGCGGATTTTTGCCTGAGTTCTGAGGACTCCTCAGGACTTAGAGCGATATGCGACTAAGTGTTGGCTGTCCACACTGTGGTGGAACAAAATATTATTTTATGTTGACACATGAGTAAGGGTAGTAGGTATCCAAGAGTTAAAGTCCTAGGGGTAGGTGACCCCCCCCCCGAGCCCCGGACGGCAAGTGAGCCCCCCCCCCCCGAAATTTTTTTTTTGGGATTTTGACCTTGACCAAAAATTTTTTGCTCCGGACGAAAACTGCGCCCCCCCCGAAATTTTTTTTTTTTGGATTTTGACCTTGACCAAAATTTTTTTTGCTCCGGACGAAAACTGCGCCCCCCCCCCGAAATTTTTTTTTTTGATTTTGACCTTGACCAAAATTTTTTTTGCTCCGGACAAAAACTGCGCCCCCCCCCCCCCCGAAATTTTTTTTTTGGATTTTGACCTTGACCAAAATTTTTTTTGCTCCGGACGAAAACTGCGCCCCCCCCCCGAATTTTTTTTTTGGATTTTGACCTTGACCAAAATTTTTTTTTTGCTCCGGACGAAAACTGCGCCGGGGGGGGGGCCAAGCTAGTAGTATGAAATTGTTACTCCTATGACAAGTTAAAATAGTAGTGGCATACTGCTCCCCCCACCAGTCTACCATTGAGGTGCCGCTGAAGCATGTTTGACTCATCTCATTCTCTCTTGGGCTGCCAATGGGTTGACATGGATGTTCCACCGCTTCAGATGTAGCATAAGTATAAAGGTAATATTTAGCACAGTGGTATCATGTATGTATTTTAGTAATAATTATGTTACAAAATAAAATTTTGTTTTTCAGTTTGTTGGTCTCTGACAAGTTTTAAACTGTGAAATTGTAAGGATTGAAAAAAAAATATTTGTAATTATTTATAATATAGGTAGCACCGTTTTAGTGCTACCTTAAATATAAAATTTTTAAAGATCTGAATTTTGAAATTTTTTATGCTGGTATTAATTCTATATTATTTTTAAGCTAAATTGAATATGCAGGTAACACTTTAGTATTTTTTCCGTGGAAATAGTCTTAATTCTGTACATTTTTTGAGTGTTACCATGTAGTAAGTGTGTCAAAAAGCATGTGATGAAACAAATATATTTAAAAGTATTAAATTTGTTTCAGTTTGTTGGTCTCTGACAAGTTTTAAACTGTGAAATTTTAAGGATGGAAAAAATATTTGTAATTAACTATTTAAAATATTGGTAGCACCGTTTTAGTGCTACCTTAAATATACATATATATTTTAGGGCACCTTGGGCGTGGTCACCCGGTGGGGATATAAGGCGGCCGGGTTGCATGCACTTCTCATTTTAGCTCCAGCTCTCGTGCCGACTGGTTCTAAAAATGTCTTATCGTATACCTTATGATCCTTTGTACTATAATCTGCTTGGTATTAATAGTATTACAGACAATGAGCGGAAATTGTATAAAAAATTTTGTTGTTTACTTGATAGAAAGCAAAAACTACCGCCAAATACCTTCACCTACAAGCTACCCCTGATAGACAAGGATGATGTAAGCAAACTATCATCAATTCAATTGAAGTTTCTGGAAGAAAAAATTCTTGTTTGTGTGAGAGAAGTGTTTCATAATGAATATTCAAAAAGATTGGCTTTTGACTTTATTAAGGAACATGCAGGACATGAAAAAAAACAGTATCCAGGATTATATTATTTATATCTTTTTGAGAATGGAGCAAGTGTAACGGTAGAAATAAGTATTAAACTAATGTAATTCTCCCAACCAAGTGTTAAAGTAGGACTTGATTGAGGTTTTGCAGAACAGAGAGGGAAAAAAATTATTCCTTCACCCTCTTGAAATAAAGATCAGAACACCCCTCAAGTTGGAGCAATATTGGACAGAATGTTGCTGTGTAAAAGACTTATATTTTGTAGTAGAAGATTATTTTTGGACACTAGTGATGACGAGGATAGCAGTGATGAATTTTCACCTTTGTAAATATTTTTTTTGTTTTGCATTTTACAAAAATCAAAAAAATTATAAAACTGTAAAAAAAAAGAAAAAAAAATATGAGCGGGGGATAGAGCAGCAGATGCTCTATCCCCCGCTCAAAATAATAATTTTAGATGGTCTTGACCCACTTTTGAGAATTTATTGTGGTGGGGGAAAGCATTAGTGGAGGGGGAAACGTCATATATACGGGTAGTCAAGCCTCAGTCTCATTTGGTAAGAAAGAGGGAACGCTGGATCGGAGGTGATGGTAAGATTGACTCAATAGCAAATACTTTAACACTGCAATATGTTAACAGGTTGTCAATGGTTAGGAAATATCTTTTATTTTTATACTACCTAGTTTGTTTAAGGTTAAAATTTTAAATATATTTTATTTTATTTATATTTTATTTTGTCAAATGCTTTTGCCACACTTCCTACACGCTAAGACTCATATAAAGTACAGGATTTAAGCTGATCTCTCGGGGAAATACTATGTAGCCACCTCACACTGGTTATCTGAATCGCATAGTATTGGTGATTTATACAACATAAAATTTTTTTTCAATATGTTATATATCACCAATTCTTATTCGAGTCAGATAACCAATGTTAGGTAGCACATCAGTATTTCCCCGCGAGATCAGTCTTAATTCTGTACATTTTTTGAGTTTTGGCGTGTGGTAAGTGTGCCAAAAGCATTTGCTCAAACAAATATATTTAAAAGTTTTAATTTTGAACAAGTTGAGCAGTAAATAATAAAAATATTTAACTTTTGAACCAGTTGACATATTATTGAAAGTATTTGTTAGAAAGTTGATCTTACTACCATCTCTTATCCAGTGTTCCCTCTTTTTTACCAGATTTAAGGTGGCCTTGACCTATATATTTGTCCTAAATAGCAAATTTTAAATAAATATAATACATTTTGTTCTGCGCATGTGCAGATTTGTTCTGCGCATGCGCAGAACGGGTCTTTCCCAAAGATCACCCCCCACCACCCGCTATAAAAGGAGGTCGGTCAAGAGCGTCTCTCATTCTTTGGTAAACTTTTGTGGAGTTAACATCTAAAGACGCTAGTGGTAAAAAGTGTTAAAATGCTTCTTTGCCATATTTGTGGGGAATTTTTCCCAGATGAAGTGATTCTTCAAATCCATCAAGAATTACATATGGAAGACCCGGCGAGTGAAACGGCTAACGAAATGGACATGGACTGGATTGATGACATTTTGGATGAATTTAATCAACGGCTCGACAACTGGGAGAGTTATTTGCAACAAATGCAGCAGGGACGACCCAGCGTGATCCAATTTGGAGGTGCTGGACCGTCAGGACTTAGAAGAGGAACTGTTGCGGAACCAGAAGAAGAAGAAGAAACGGACACTGATACATATTTAGACACGGACATGGATTTGGATATAGAAACAGAACAAGGAGGAACCAGACACTTACGCACAACTGCTTTTCCCGGACGCACGGTAATACATAACAAAATAAATAATGTGCAACTAGATTTAGAAAATTTTGTAACCGAGGCAAAATCATTGATCTGTGAAACTTTAACTAAAGAATTGGCAAGATTAAATATTATTAAATTTGGTTTAGTGTTGGACGCAAAATTTAGTAAATCTGATGGTGAAACCACACTTCGAGGTTTCATAACAAAAAACCGTACTTTGATGTTTGCCTCGGATGTAAATAAAATTGTAGATGAATGTATTGAAGAATTGTTGACAAAAATGCAGGAGCATGAGGGTAGAGGGTCAGGTTGGATGTTTACATCTGTAGAGGGTTTAGATTTAAGAGTGCATAAGCACGGATTTGGTATGAGAGGAAGCAGCTACGTCCCTCTACCAAAAGCCATTGAGAAAACGAAAGCATGTATAAATGTACAGAATGAAGATAATGAGTGTTTTAAGTATGCTATGTTGTGTAAATATATTTTGCCAGAGCAGCGCCCTTCTAGAGTAAGTAGACACTATGTAAATGTAAATAATAGGTATAATTTTGTAGGACTGTCTTACCCTGTAAGTGTTAAAGACATTTGTAAATTTGAAAAGAAGAATCCTGGTGTTAGTGTAAATATTTTTGGTTTGGATGATGCAAATAATGTGTACCCCTTAAGGGTGAGTAAAACTGAACTTAGGAACCATACTGATTTGTTATTAATAACTAAAGGTGAAATTTCACACTATGTATATATAAAGAATTTTGAACAACTTGTCAGAAGTCAAGTTACTAAGCATCATGGTCATATAACGATTTGTAAGCGATGTTTTTGTTTTGTGTCAAAAGAAGTAAGGAGAGGAGGTGCGGAATGGCTACAAGAACACCAAAGACTCTGTAATGAAAATTTTGAATGCAAAATTAGTTTGCCTGCACCTACTCGCTCTATTGTAAAATTTGAAAAGATTAGCCATCAATATAGGGTACCATTTGTAATTTATGCAGACTTTGAGTCCACACTGGTACCCCAAGAACATCCAGAAGGGGAAATTACCAGTAGGACGAAATATCAGCTGCATAAACCTAACAGTTTTTGTTTGCTTGTTAAATCCACACTGTCAGAAGAACATTTGAAAAATTTTGGTTTAAGTTCAACCCCAATTTTGTACAGAGGTGAGGATGCTGCTAAACATTTTGTAGATAACTTGTATTATATAGCTGGTAAGGTTGAAGAAGTGTACAGTAATATTATTCCAATGTTACCTCTTGATGAAGAGGAGGAAATTCAATATATCAATGCCACTAATTGTTACTTGTGTAAAAAAGAATTTACTCTTGACAACCATAAAGTCCATGATCACGATCACCTTACTGGTTATTACAGAGGGGCTGCTTGCAATGCTTGTAATATTAATTATAAACTTCCGAAATTCATTCCAGTTGTTTTGCATAACCTTAGTGGTTATGATTCACATTTTATTATTCCGGAATTGGGCAGGGATGATGGGAAAATTGATGTTTTGGCCAACAGCACAGAAAATTACATTAGTTTTTCCAAGACTGTTGGCAAGATGAAGCTTCGATTCGTGGACTCTTTTCGATTCATGTCATCTAGCCTTGCCAACCTAACTAAAAATTTAAGACGACAGGATTTAAAAGAAACCAGAAAAATTGTGCCAGAAGATAAAATGGACTTGGTGCTAAGGAAAGGTGTGTTTCCATATGATTACATTACTGGACTAGAAAAATTTGATGAAACATGTTTGCCACCAAATGAAGCGTTTAAAAGTAAATTAACTGAAACCGAAATTTCAATTGAAGATTATAATCATGCTCAGAAAGTCTGGAATGAATTAGGAATGAATACCCTGGGTGATTATTCTGACTTTTATGTAAAACTAGATGTAACATTATTGTGTGACATAATGGAAGAATTTAGGAACACCTGTTTCACCGCTTACGGACTGGACCCGCTACATTCTTTTACTTCTCCCGGTTTGGCCTGGCAGGCCATGCTAAAATCTACCGAGTGCAAGTTGGAATTGCTAACCGACATCGATATGGTTTTAATGATTGAATCGGGTGTACGAGGTGGATTGACCCAGGCTGTTACAAGACATGTGAAAGCTAACAATAAATTTCTACCAAATTATGATGAGACTAAAGATTCGATTTTTCTTGGATATTTTGATGCCAATAATTTATACGGTTGGGCGATGTCCAAACCCCTTCCGTATGGCGACTTCCAATGGGTAGACCCGGACAGCATCGGGGACATCATGCAGATCCCACAAGATGGACCGACCGGCTACATTTTTGACTGCGACTTTGAGTATCCAGTACACCTACACGATCATCATTACGACTTGCCACTGTTGGCTAAAACTGAAGTATCACCGACGGGAAAATGGCCCAAATTAATGATGACATTAAACAACAAAAACCGTTATGTCGCACATTATTTAGTTGTTCAGCAAGCCTTAGAATTAGGATTGATTATTACCAAAATTCATAAAGTTTTAAAATTTTCACAATCTTGTTATTTAAAACCATACATTGATTCAAACACTGCAAGGAGAGCAGCAGCAACATCAGCTTTTGAAAAAGATTTTTACAAGCTCATGAACAATGCAATATTTGGAAAAACTTTAGAAAACAAAAGGAAACACAAAATTGTAAAATTAGTAACAAACCCCAGACAGATGCAGAAACTTGTACAGAAACCGAATTTTGGAACAAGTATGATAATTAATGAAAACTTGGTAGCAGTCAGCATGAAGAAAACCAAGATAGTAATGGATCGACCGTTGTACATAGGAATGTCTATATTGGATATAAGTAAAACGCACATGTATGACTTTCATTACAACAAAATGGTTCAACATTATGGAAGAGAAAATATTGGAGTAGCCTACATGGACACGGATGCACTAATTTATTGGATTAAGACACAAGACATGTATGAAGATCTTCGGACGTTCATACACAAAAATGATTTTGATTTTTCCGACTACCCAAGAAATCACCCGAACTTTAATGAAAATAATAAGAAAGTTTTAGGTGAATTCAAAGATGAATGCAATGGAGCAAGCATGGAAGAAATCGTCGCACTAATGTCCAAATTATATTCTTTTAAAGTATATAAAGGACAAGAAGAAACATCAACCACTAAGAAAGCAAAAGGTGTAAAGACAGGTTATTTGAAGAAAAATGTAAACTTTGAACAATATAAAAACTGTTTATTTAACGACACCACCTTGACTGCTAAATTCAACACCATAAGGAGTGAAAAACACAAAGTGTACAGTGTTACAGAAGTTAAGAAAGCACTCTCGAACAAGGATGACAAAAGACACATTATGGATGACAAAATCAACACTCTTCCTTTTGGCCACTACTCCCTTAACCCCGTCAACAATTAACCTATTCTTCGTTCTCTTCGTCCTTTTTTTTGACCTAAATTCCTTTTTCGGCCACTACCCTCTTAACCCTATCAACAATTAACCTATTCTTCGTCCCTCTTCGTCCTTCTTCGACCTAAATTCCTTTTTCCTTCCGTAAAAAAATGGGGAACACGGCAAGTCCAACGCCTTGTTCCCCATTTTTTTACATTAATTTGAATGACCTTGACACATTTAAAATCAGTTTTTAATTAGAAACAAATTTTTATTTCCACTTTATTGGTAATATAACAACCTAAACATAATTAATAAATTGTTTATAAAATTATTTTCTTAACCCTCTTAAAATAAGGGAGGGGGGTATCATATAAATGAACTATATTTTTTAAATATCATTCATTTATATAATACCTTAACCTGGGGGTAATGTAATAAAAAACCATTACTCGGACATTTCCCAAACCATGTCCTTGAGGGTTAAGGAAATATATTTAAATAGTATTTCTTACCAATTTAGAATACCTTAACAGACTTAAATAGGGTTTAATACATACATAAAGTTCATTTCTATTTTGACCGTAATAACGGAAGGATTAAAAATGGATTTAAAACAAAAAATTGTTAATGAACTTCATAAACCTGCTAGAAGAAAATTTCCCCGTAGAAATACCGTTATAAAAGGAATGAACGACTTATATCAAGCGGACTTAATAGAAATGATTCCTTATAGTAAACAAAATAAAGGATTTAAATATATATTGACTATTATCAATTGTTTTACAAAAATGGCAGATGCTTTACCGCTAAAAGATAAAACCGGCAAGAGTGTAACAAAAGCCATGGAAACTGCGATACATAGAGACAAAAATACCATAAAACATTTACAAACCGATGATGGTAAAGAATATTTCAATAAAGAATTTTCAAATTTAATGAAAAAACACGACATAAACCATTATTCGACTAATTCAGAAGTAAAAGCATCAATCATAGAAAGATTTAATCGAACTTTAAAAGGTGCGATGTACAAGATGTTTTCAAACAGAGGATCGCACGTATGGATTGATATGTTACCAAAACTAATAAAAGATTACAATAACAAGTTCCATAGAACAATTGGTATGAAACCTAACCAAGTGACTAGTAAAAATGAAAAACTCGTATTAAAACGTATAAAAATGAATACTAAACCAAAAGTTGAAAAACTAAAGCCTAAAACGTTTAACGTGGGTGATAAAGTGCGAATAAGCAAATACAAAGGTGTATTCAGTAAAAGATATCTACCAAATTGGACAAATGAGGTTTTTACCGTATTTAAAGTGCAACCTACAGTACCGGAAACTTACATTTTAAAAGATAATAAAGGACAATTGCTCGAAGGAGGGTTTTATGGACATGAAATGTTAAAATCCACAGTAGGTGATGTATATCTCGTTGAAAAGGTGTTGCAACGGAAAAAAGATAAAGTTAAAGTGCGATGGTTAGGATTTAATAAGAGTGAAGATTCTTGGATACCTAAAAAGGATCTCATATAATGATGGAGCATCATTTTAGGTTTAACCTTTACAAAGGATGGAGATAATACAGCAAAAGGATAGTTTTACTATTAATAATATTGATGAACTCACGGTGGACAATTCGGAATTAAACAGCGGCAAACATGGTGTTTTGTTACCAAACACGGTGCGTTGTCTTGTAACCGGTCCATCCAATTGTGGTAAAACAAATGTAGTATTCAATTTGATTACAAACCCAAAAGGATTGCGTTTCAATAACTTGTATGTCTTTTCCAAATCATTACAACAACCCAAATACCAATTATTAGAAAAAATATTTAATAATGTGCCAGAAGTGAAATATTACAAGTTTGATGCAAGTGAAAGCGTAATGCAACCGCATGAAGCTAAACCATTTTCAGTTTTTATATTTGATGATGTATCCTGTGAAAACCAAAACACTATCAGGAGTTGTTTCGCTATGGGGCGACATAACAATATAGATAGCATTTACATAGGCCAGACTTATAGTAAAATACCAAAACAACTGATAAGAGACAACGCAAATGTGTTAATTGTATTCACATGATGAAATGGATGAAACTAACTTAAAACACATATATTACGATCATGTCAATGCGGATATGTCATATGAACGGTTTAAAGACATATGTGGTAAGGCTTGGGCTGAAAATTATGGATTTTTGACAATTATGAAGGAACAACCACTAAATAACGGCCGATACAGGATAGGTTTTGATAAATTTATATTAATTCACTAACCATTATATCACACAATCATTCTTGTACAGCACGTCTTGCTACAAACATGGTTAACCAAGAAAAGTTAGTAAAGGAAATTAAATCACTTAGTGATTCTATTCGGGCTAAAAACAGAGCGTTAAAGTTAGGTATCAGCGAAAGGGAGAAATTTCTCGAATCTACTTTTAAACCTATTACAGAGCCTTTGAAACAATTGAACAAAAAATTGACTAAACCTTCTTTTCAAGGTGATATTATTGCTCCAATAACAGAATATGAAAGGGAAAGTGTAATATCAGAAGATATTAGCGATGAGGACCCGGAAGCCTCCATATTTAGTGATACAACGGCAGAAAGAGAAGATGTATATGCTGGTAGTGAAGAAGAAGTGGTATCTATAGCAAGTGAAGAAGAAAAAACAGAAGGAGAACCATCAAACATAAGCTTATTGGGTGAAACTATTCATACAAAAGGACCGTTAGGAAGGAAATACTTGTTAAAACTGTTAATTGGAACTGATTCTACTAAAAAATACCACAGTTATGGAGCAAGAATGTCCAAAGAAGGTGTAATGATTGGTAATAGCAAATTAGATGTCGATGAACATGATAATATTCACATAGGTGATCAAATATATAAGGGAACAAGGGGGCTATTTGAATTATTATTTGAAAATAAACCTTTAAAAGCATTGGTAAAAAATGATGATTTGGAAGTGTATAGCAAAATTTTGGATCAAACTAATGCATATAAAAGAAATTATTTACCTGAAGCACCCATATATAGAAATAAATCTGTAAAATATAAAGATTTTGTTTCCAAATTAATACCGATTATAAGAAGAAAACCTGTAAAAAGAAGATTAGTAGCATCCACTTTAGATTTAAGTTCTCCAGAACCGAGAAAAAGAAGCAAATCAGTCACCGGTAAAGGATTGATGAAGAAACTATACAATACAAACGTAATTTATATTTATAATATATAATTAATTTATTACAATAATATCAATAAATTGGTGGATAGAATGAAACTAATACATGAAGCCAAAGAGGCGGGTCATACTGGATTGGAAAACGAATGGGTGGCTTTAGTGGATGAACTTAGAAACCGAGGGGTAATCTCATAAAAATGCGTTACTCCCTAAAATGCTATTCAGTTGCACCATGAGTGTCGACAAGTTCGGACGGTATTCCTCGGATGGATTATATTACGCGAATAACTTAAAAAGAGGTGCTGGTTTACCACAAACACCTGAAGGAGATTATGATATTAGTAATAAAAGGTTAAAAAACATAAAAGATCCCACAGACGAAAACGATGCAATAAACTTAAAAATATTAAAGGAAAAGATATCGCCAACATTAAGACTACAAAATAACACATATGACGCAGAAGATCATAGAATTATCAACGTTGGTAAACCAAATCAAAACGGTGATGCAATAAACAAAGGTTATTTATCATCTGAATTAAAAAATACGTTAAAATTCAATGGGAAAACGTATAGTGCTAACAATAAACGTATATCCAACGTAGATGACCCTAAAGATGCAAAAGACAGCGTAAATAGACGCTATTTACATTCCTTGATACCTGAAAAGACAAAAGATGGATTTTCTTTTTATAAATTTGTTATTAACGATATAGGTTATCCAAAAACTGAAAACGATGCTGTAAATCTAAAATATATTAAAGATCATTGTATCATACGTGATGTAGGGGTTATAGATTGTTTTGGTAATTGTTTAGCAAATGTTAAAGATGGTTCGGCACCATCAGATGGTGCAACAGTGGGTCAAATGATGGAAACCTTAAAACAAGAAACAACCTCTTTTGTAAAACAAGATCAAGTAGTATCGAAGCAAGGGGATGAATTTGTTCAAGGTAATGAAAAATTTAATTTATTAACATACAAAAATAATGCTTGGGATTGCATGGATAAAAAGTTATCAAATATGGGATGGGGTTATGATAAACATGATGCAGCTGCTTTATCACAAACCGTACATCTAGATCCAGATCATTATTTTAGATGGTTTACATGTAATAATAGAGTGATAAAAGACTTGGCACAAGGAAGAGAAGCAAATGATGCTGCAACTGTAGGACAGACCATTACAACATCATTGAAGGATAGTAAAGTGTATAATTGTAATAATAAACGTATAACAAACCTTAAAGACCCTGAACATGTAGATAATGCTGTCACTGTTAATTTTCTTGTAAAAGTTTTAGGTAATGCCATATTTGATTTACACAATCATTTTACACCAGATATTCTTCAAGGAAAATCGGGTCATAATACTTATGCTGAATCCGCGAGAGGTGATTATATTAAACGAGAAATTTATAATAAATACTTTATTAACCCTAATACGCAAAAGTTTAGATCATCAGATTGGGGTGATATTGATATTTAATTAAATAACTCAATAAATGACTTCATTTATGTGCAACCTGTCATAGAGGTAACACATAGGTTACGCTTTTCGAATATAAAAGACAATCATGACGTTTCATTACACCAGTCCATATCGAGACACTATACGGAAAGGAGGCGGTATCACGTCCACAGCGGTTTCTCTGTTAAGTAAAGCTTTAAATCGAATTCCAGTAGGATCTGTCGTAAATAGAGCAATAGACGCTTTACCATACGAATTTCACATACCGGGAGGTTATCAGTATTGCGGACCAGGAACTAAATTGAAAAAACGACTGGAAAGAGGTGATCCAGGCATAAATAAGTTAGATCAGGCTTGTAAAGAACACGATATAGCATATTCCACATTTAGCGATACAAAAAATAGATCAATAGCTGATAAAAAGCTCGCGGATATAGCTTGGCAACGAGTAAAGTCTAGTGACGCTAGTATTGCAGAGAAAGCAGCAGCTTTAGCGGTAACAGCAGGTATGAAGGCTAAAACAGCGGTAGGAGGTGGAAAAAGGAGGAGAAGAGTGAAAAGGAGATCGGCAAAAACAAAACATGGAGGGAATATTAGAAGAAAACGACGTTCCACCAGAAAGGGTAGCAAAAAACCAACAGTATGGTCAATGGTAAAAAACGGGGCAGGTCTATACCTAAGACCGTATCGTGCATATTAAATAAAAGAAATCAATTAGTAATACCACATAAAGCGTTAACAAATATTGAATTATTTAAATACATTTCATGTTTAAAAATACCTTTTTTTCGCGGTGTCTTTATGAAAGATGATTTACCAGTTAAAATGTGGAAAAACGAAACAGGTATTGTAAATTTAGATAATTCTGAAGGTCCTGGCACTCATTGGGTTTGTTATAAGAAATTAGGTGATAATATATATTACTTTGATAGTTTTGGCAATTTGCCACCACCTAAAGAACTTGAGCATTACTTTAAATCTGCTAAAAACATATATTACAACTATAAAAGAGAACAACCTGATAACACTTTAATATGCGGCCATTTATGTTTGGAATTCCTAGCTAAAAGTATCAGTCACAATTGAGATGTCTTCCTATACGGTATCATTAACAGGAAAATCGTCCACTTTACGAAGTATCCTTTTTCCAGCGTTACGCTTGCAAAAAGGAAGATTTTGGGAAGCGGCACTGTTGGATTTTACAACTTACAACTCTATTCCCAATGTTACGGAAGGTAAAAATAACTTATTGCATTATTATAAAGGAAAAGATGCCAGTGGGAAGTTTACAGACTTAGAAGTTTGCACTCTACCCACAGGTTCTTATGAAATTGATCATATTAATGAATTTTTGCAAAATAAAATGGGAAAAGACAATATAACATTAAAAGGTAATAACAATACGATGAAAGCTGAAATTAACTCCAAATATTATATAGATTTTACTCAGGAACACTCAATTGGTGAATTGTTAGGATTTTCCAAAGATGGATCAATTTTAGAACCAAATCAAACACATTCTGGTAAACAAACTGTAACTATACTAAAAGTTAATAGTATAGATATAACTTGTAACATTATACAGGGAGCTTACAGAGATGGAGCAAATACTCATATAATACATACTTTTTACCCGAGTGTACCTCCAGGATTTAAAATTGTTGAAAAGCCACAAAACCTAGTATATCTGCCGTTGAACACCACTTTCATTTCAGACATCGTGTTGAACGTATTGGATCAAGACGGTAACTTGATAGATTTCCGAGAAGAGCCAATTACAGTTAGATTACATTTAAAATCTACACTTTAATACAAAAATCATGGGTTTATCATTTAAAAGTGGACAGCCTACGGGAAACCGCATTAGTAGCTCTTCAGCTGTGGAGGAGTTAACACGCGAGAACATTCGTTTCTTAGAAAAGATTGGTTTAAAATTAACCGATTATGGATATACTGGATATAGCGCAGGGTCCGACATTCGACGAAACACTATGGGAAAAAGAATATCACACCCACAACCCTTACACTTCATCAAAATTGAACAATAACGATGAAATTCGTATTCCTATACAACATCAAGACATTTACACACTACCATGTGAAAGTTACTTGTATATCGAAGGAAAAGTAACAAAAAAGGACAATAGTGTAGGTACAACAGTTCCATTTATAAATAACCCTATGGCTTTCCTGTTTGATGAAATTAGATATGAAATATCAGGTGTAACAGTTGATTCCACTAAAAAAGTAGGTATTGCAACAACTTTAAAGGGGGTAACATCTATATCACCTAATGAAACCAATTTACTTCAACCGGCCGGATGGGTTTTACCTGAACATGACACAATCACTCCGAATACAAAGGGATATTTTGATTTTCATATTCCATTACGTTTGTTGCTTGGATTTGCTGAAGATTATAGAAAAATAATATTAAATGTTAAACAAGAATTAGTTTTGTTGAGATCTTCTAACGATAAAGACATTATTAAAGCTCCAGATGGTACAACGGATGCAAACCTAGAATGGAAATTAACATTAGACAAAATTGTATGGAGAGTTCCACATGTTAAATTAGCTGACGAGCATAGAATGCTACTATTAAGGAAGTTAAAGGCTGATCGTGATATTGTAATTCCTTTTAGAAGTTGGGAATTCCATGAACATCCAAGCTTGCCAACTACGGATCGTCACACTTGGACTGTTAAAACATCTAATTACTTAGAACGAGCCAGGTATATTATATTTGGTTTACAAACAGATAGGAGAGACAGCATCACAAAACATGCAGGCAAATTTGATCATTGCAACTTAAAAAATATTAAAGTTTATTTGAATTCACAATTTTTCCCCTACGACAATTTGAATGTGTCATTTAATAATAAAAAGTACAGTATATTATACGATATGTATGCGAGATTCCAAAATTCATATTACGGTAAAACAAATACACCTTTATTATCACCAGAAGAATACTTAGATGGTTACACAATAGTTGTAATTGATTGTTCTAAACAAAATGAATCAGTAAAATCATCAAGTGTTGACATAAAGATTGAAATGGAGTTTAATGCAGCTATACCTGCAAATACAACTGCATATTGTTTAATTTTACACGATAAAATTGTCACTTACACACCTTTGACAGGAATTGTAAAAAATGTTTTATAAAAACTCGTTTTTGTAAAATTTCAATCACGGGCGCGATTATAAAAGGGGAGCGCACAGACCGCTCCTGATCAGTTTGTTGCCTGACATCGTATGGGTAGCATCATCTTCAATATGGCTTCTACTAGTGGTACAACGGAATGCGATATAGAAAAAGAAATTTCAGAATTTTTGGACATGAATGAACAGCAACACGGCGCAGATCAAGAAGAAGAAAAAGGTAAAAAGAAGAAATATTTATCCAAGAGGAAGAGAAATGTGGAAGAAAATATTTCACCAAATATTTTGATGGAGGTATTTTTACGAATTTTTTATCCAATCTCTTCAAGTTTGGATAAAAGTGTTTTAATTGGAGTTATGAAATCAACCGACTATTCACCTACAGTAATTTTAACCCACGGAACAAAAATGATTTTGTTTACAGCCAACGCTTGGGAATCTTTTATGAAACACCTCCATTTGTTGGAATGTTATTTTAATAGCAACATGTTTGGCAGGAAAACAAAAGTAGGACTATTGGATTCAGACTTGGAAATTGATATTATTAAACACCGAGGTGAACATCAAATGAGATTCAGAGATACGACCAAACATGACATAAAAATTCAGCTGAACAGAGAAGAATTTTTTATTTTAACATGTGCAACTGAACCGATAACAAGATATTTAAGACAGCTAGTATTCTCCAGTTCGATTATTAAAGATTATTTAACAGACACTTTGGACAAACAACCGGATGCACCAATTTTGTATGGACCTGTGGACACTTCAATATTCAATAGAATTCCTCATGAAGTTCAAATGTGGAGACAATTAGAACAATATGTGCAAGAAAAAAATAATTTTGTAAAATCTGATGAAGAAACACATTTCAGTGATGAAAAGGATCAAAGTGATGAGAATGACTACAACAAAAATGACCAGATGGAAAGTTAAATAAAATTTTAAAATTTTTCACAACACTTTACACTTGAATTGGCAAATTTTCAATAAAAATTCAAAATTTTGTGTTTGTAGGCCTACCGGGGATGGTGCCCACGTTAAATATACACCAACGCGCCTTCAACTGTACGGCCTGGCATAAATAAATGCCTACCGTGGTGTGGAAAACAGTTGACCTTCTGACACCGTGATGGATAGACGGGTGACCTTTCAAATGGACATGGAAGAAGAAATCAAGTCCAAGCCGGGTATTATTGAATTTCAAGCTTTTCGTGGTAACGATGATCGGTTTATAATTAAAGAACTCGTATTTTACGATTTAGATAAAAATATTCCTTACACATTTTTATTTAAACCACCATGCTCTTTTTCTTCACTAACCACCAAAGCCGCAACAACAAACCGATGGACTTGGAAATATTTTCATCACATCGATTGGTATGACGGTTTTACCAGTTATTCAGACTTGTATCATATTATGCATCAATTTTCAAACAGATTTACTAATATTTACACAAAAGGACTTGAAAAGAAAAGATGGATAGAACAATTTACATCTACTCCAGTTAAAGATGTGCAAATAGATAAAAATTTTAAATTTATTGCTGAAAACATTTGTATTTGCACACAAAGTGTGGAACATAAAAGGGACAGGCACTGTGCGTTAAAAAACGCTTTAAAATTAGCGACTTACCTGCAAGATGGAGAAATCGGCGATGATGGTGGGGGTAACGGCGATTATAAAAGCGAGGAGCAGACCGAGACCTGGCACGAGTATTACTCGAGATTCCGAGACGACAACATCTCAGAGCAAGAAGACAGTGAGGACCTCTAGAACAACCATGGCATCCAACCAGTTTCTGCAGTCTTTGGTGGAACAATTCAACGCCCACTCCAAGTCTACAATTTTGCCGGTAAAAAAATGTTCTGAACTCAAGGATGAAAAACATTATATTATACATGCACTGAAGAAAATGGAAACTACTGTCGGCGAAGCAATCTGCTGCAGTCTCAGCGAAGCACCATATACTCCGGGGGATGAAGCAAAATTCCAAATTTACCTGCCCAAAAGATTTGTACACCTACTCCAAAACGAAGATCTCCGCTCCATACAACCAGGATGTCTCTACTTGGTGTCCCACGGATGCAGCGGCAGCAACTCCACCGAGCTTACCATCCACATCGCAGACAAGCAGCAGTGTTAAAAAAATAATTTTTTTCTTTCTTGTATCTGTTTGTATTTTTTAACTATATATATTTTTGTCATGTAATCTTGTTTGTACTGTTTTAAATAAAGATAAAAAAACCAAAAAAAAAAAAAACACAAAAAAGGCAACATATCAATATGTGAAACAAAAAAAAAATTTCGCATATTGATATGTTGCCTTTTTTTTAAAGCTCTGGGGTGACCTTGACCTTTGACCTTTGCACAAATTAAACATAAATTTTTTTCAAACAGCAATATGTGTGTGTGTGTGTGTGTGTGTGTGTGTGTGTGTGTGTGTGTGTGTGTGTGTGTGTTTTCCCCCACCATTTCAGGTTACCAGCATACAGACTGTAAAGAAGTTCAGTTTGATTGCAACTGTCAAACGATGAGCACCCTATTTGAGCTTTGTGTAAGAAAAATTATTGAAGATCAACAGCTATTTAGCCATACTTTACGATCCAACGCTCCTCAACAAATTAAAATTTTTATCAAACAGTACAAGCTAGACAACAGAGGTTACAACACTTTTGGTTGGTACAAGTTTGGTGATGGTACAAAATTTTGTCGAAGTTGTGGAAGGGCCGCTGTATCCAACCCGGCACAATTCCTACAAGATGATGGATGTTTACAATATGGTCATGTGGCTCCAGTTTTAAGTTACCATACACCTAAAGAACTTTGCGCCATTTGTTCAATCAATATGTTTAGTTGGCAAAAATTTAACCACCTCTCATCAGACAGCGTGTAAACAACTTCCCCCCACCACTATTTCATACTACCTTCAAACGACCATGCTAATATTCATTCCGCCTTTGGACATCATACGGAAAACATCAAGATGGCTCTGACTGTAAAATGTGCAAATTATGAAGAAGTATTTGTAAGAAATCTGCAAGAATTAAACGAAATTGTTCAAGAATTTAAATCACTAATCGAACAGGGATACCGATTGAACATGCAAATTTTTGCTTGCAACACAAAATGCCCTCATGTCCCCAGGGATGACGAGCCGCCTAGGTCACCATCATCAACTTCTTCAGCCTACTCCTCCAGATCATCCATGAAGACTCAAGCCAGTCCAAACTTGGAATATTTCTCCTGACTAATATTTATATTTTGTATCCTCATTGTACTTCAATATGCATATTTTTGTATTGTAATAAAGGAATGATAAAATAAAAACAAAATAAAAAAAAACCTATCTTGCTACAGTATTGTAGCAAGATAGAATTTTTTTAAAACACAAATTGGATGACCTTGAACATGTTCTAACATGTTCAGGTTTTCCCCTACCACTTTTCCTCTTGGAGACCTGAGATGCGGCACCAATGTGTTTCATTACATCTTCATCTTTTGAGCTGCAAACATGGATGTTCCACCACCAATATATGAGGCCGATGAAGCGGAAAGCCTGGGGAGGAGGAGATGCCAGCATGTGGATCTAGTGGAGATGATGGAAAGAAGGATGGAAGAAAGACGGATCAGGAAGGACCATATGCTAATTCAGAAAATTTTAAAATTAGATCTCTTCATAATCTTGGCCTTATTAATTGCAATTTTCTTCTACTTGGTATACGCAGTTGTATACTGCCTAAGATGCATCGAATGTACAGATAAAGCAGCCAAATTGCCAGTTTTCAACACTACTCTTTAAATAAAATTTTCTTTTTTAAAACTCCAAATGGTTGACCTTGAACATGTTTCAACCTGTCTGGTTGTATCAATTACCCCCACCACTACAATTCCAAAAGACCAATCCTACATGCAAGTCTGGCTTCATTTCCAACTCAGCTACGCTAAAGGTTACACTACACACAATGAAGTGGGAATTACTTGTTGACAGCCTTCAATACCTAAAAGAAATCTATGAAAAATTGCACATGCGGCTACTTCAAAATCCAGGGATGATAATAAAAATGAACTTGGAATACGACTGTCCACTCATCGACGACAGTATGGATGAAGCAGAAGGGGTAGTCCAAAATACACAAGGAACATGTTGCTGTGAAGAAAATTCTTCAACAACATCAAGCACAAGTCCGGACAGCACATATGGGGATGAAGGAGGATTTTTGTAAATAAAATTTAAAAAAATATTTTTTTTAAAACTTCAAATGGTTGACCTTGAACACGTTTCAACATGTTGAGCAATGTGGATAAAAAATATTTTTTTTTCTTATGCCTATTGCTGAATAACAAACTCAGTTGTATAGTTTGCAAAAAAAAATTTTTTATTTTTTCATTTCATATGACCATTTCCCCCCCCCCCCCCCCACCATCTCCTTATCCCCACCACTCTACCGAGTACCTGAGATACACGGAGCGACTTGTTCAGTTGCTGTTCAACTCTTGTGGTGTGCACATCTCACTTTTTGCACTCAATTTACTTATATTGAGTTTAAATTTAAATATTTAGCAAGATATCAAACATTTCTTAATTTTTCGGCAAAGTTTCAAATAACAAAAAAAAATTTTTTTTTCACTTTTGGTTTGATTGAAATTTCACAAGTTCCAAGATTACCTGAGAAAGAATAAAAATAAATATTTCTCAGGAAATATTTACAATCCGAGTTACGGTAAAGGACGGGCTCGGATGAGTTGTTGCAAAAATTTTAATTTTTTCTTCCTTCTGACCACTTTACCCCCACCACCTCCTTATCCCCACCACTGAGCCGGGTACCTGGGATACCGTCTGTGTACAAGTCAGTACGTCTTCGGACGCGGTGCTGTTCGGATCGTGTGTCGTTTGTCGCACTGTCGGGTGTTTGAAGAAATTATTCTTCGGCTCTCAGTCTCTCGGTGGGTAAGTAAAATAAAAAAATTATTTTTTTTTTTTCAAGTGGGGGTGCTGGGACGGGTCAATGACCCCTGACGGATATATTAGGTCTAGAGTCTGATCGCTAGGGAATAAAAAAAATATTTTTTTGCACTTTTGTGATTCCTCGAGAAATTTCAATTTCTCAGCAAAATTTGAGGAATCGCAAAAGTGCAAAAAAAAATTTTTTTTGTATTCTTGCGTGACCTTGACCTAATTAACGTCAGTGACGTCATCATGATGACGTCAGCGGTAATGACGTCACCATGACGTCATTTATGTGACGTCATGTGACGTCATATGACATCATTAGTGACGTCATTCGTGACGTCATTGATGACGTCATCACTGCTGACGTCATCGTGATGACGTCACGTCCCAGCCTTCCCAAAAACACACTACTGTTTACCCCAAAAAACCCTCAAAAAAAGTGAAAAATCCAAATTTTTCAAAAACGGCTCTAACGATTTTGATTAAACTTTTGTGGTTTATTAAGAATAAAATGCTGAATAAAATGACACCACCCGCATTTCCGAGAAAATGCGGGTTCAAAAGTTATAGAGTAAAAAGTGTTTCAAAAATCAATTTTTTGGATTTTCAAAAAAGCTGTTATTTTTAAATAAATTTTACTCATGACCATTAAATTAAGCTCAAAAACTAAATAATCCAGTACTTTAAATTATTGCTCTATGTCAAGTGGTTGCGGAGAAAATTCAATTTTTCGTTTAGCGGTAAACGCAGTACGTTGTTAAAAGTCACAGACGCGCGTAGGGTCAATCTCGTGCTGCTCAGCTGTTAGCTATCTGATTGAGCCATCAAGACATTAATGTTTTGAGGCTTTTAACACCTTTTTTATATTGTTGGGAGAAAGTATGTGTCAGTTAACTGATACCGTTTATTTCCTAACAGAATAGGCTAGTTTAGATTTATTTCAGGTATTAAGGCGAGTTTTATGGATGCAGAGGTTTTCGGGAATCGTGTTTTAAAATTAACTGATTAAGATAGAGATTGGCTTTTTCTAAAAGTAGAAAGAAGGAGCTAGTCTTCTCTGGTTTTAGAATTAAAAAAAAAAATTTAAATTATATCTGTCTGAAATCATCTGTTTTTCTCTAGTGGCAAGTTTTATAGATGCAGAGATTTACGGGGAACGTGTTTTATTTTCTAAAATTAAAAAGACGGATCTCGTCGGCTCTGGCTTTGCTCTGGTTTTAGAATTTAAAATAAAATTTCCGATTTCAGCTAGAACTAACTGTCTAAAATCATCTGTTTTTCTCGAGGCAAATGCGAGGGGTTTTTTTAGAATCCTGTTATCCTCTGCTAAAGCCTAGAGCTATAACTAAGTTGTCATATTAAAGAAGAATAACGGTGCTAAATTTCCTTTGTTACACTTTGGTAGTTTCATAAAAAATAATGGAAAACTTTAGTTAAAAATCGAGAGTTAATTTTAAAACACGATTCCCGTAAACCTCTGCAGATATCAAAGTCACCTAACACTACGGCCACTCACGTCATTCGGGCTCAGGTAGACCAGAGCCTACCTGAGAGGCCCGCTGTTGAACTTCGCCTTGGGCCCCGCAAACCCTAGGGCCGCCACTGGTGAATTTCTACATTTCTAACATTTATTGTTTCAAGTTTCAAGATGGCTGTAATTAAAAATGTTCAAAGCGAAATATTTTTAAAAGCTGTAAATTTTACAAACTTTTGCAAACTTACAAAAATTGCATGATTTAATTACCGGAGTAAAAATACTACTGGGTAGTGGAGAAAGTAAAATCTTTTGAGAAAACACAGGTTTCGCTCGAAATGTAAATGGCCTACATACAAGTTTTAGATTACGTTGAATGTTTTCTAGAGTTGGTTGCTGGTTTATAGTTATTTAAGGGTGAAATTATTTAAGTATTATGTAGCCTATGTATGATTCCTATGTAAATGGCCTATGTAAGTCTTTATCATTTAAAAAATGTAAAAACTTAGATTAATCCGTTGTTTCTCGTTTGATCATTACAAACCAAACTTAGTTTCAACTTTTTTGTTTGCATTTTTAAAGATATTTAGCTTTGAAAATTTTTAATGGCCGCCATTTTGCAACCATAAATGTTAGAAATGTACAAATTCATCTGCATTTGTACCTTAACGCACTTAACAGTTGTGCCAAGTTTTAATTCCGTGCCTTAAATAATTTCAAAGATATAATGGATCAATTAAAAATTCACATACAGACAAACAGTTGAAAAACGGCTAGAGATAGGCAAAGTCGGTAATGCATGGTTGTGGCATCTTCAAGCATGGCTCGGCAGCCGCGAGGCTTGGTCCCGTCACCCCGCCAGCCGGAAGCCGCTATTAAACGATGTTTTGCGTTTGCATCCTTTTGGTCGCTACTATTACGTACGAATAAGAATCGCGTTCGTAGGCTTTTAAATCACAATTATTGAACATATTTCGCGGGTAATTAAACCGATATTTTAGGTACGTATCTGTTCATTATTATAGGCCTATATTATTTTTATTCAACCTAAACGTTTACGCAACTAACTTTTTAGCGGGCAAGGCCTCACGGCGCGAGGCCCTCCTCAGCGCGAGGCCTGGAGCGGCCGCTCCACTCGCTCCGCCCTAAGGACGGCACTGACTGTTGGGTATAGAATAATACCCACCCTACCTAAGACAACCACAGAAGAACTCAGTGAAAAGAAAGATAAAAGAGTTATAACGGCTGCGTGGAAGTAATCCGAAGCCAAGCCTTTTTGAAAAAAAAAAATAAAATAATAATGCAAACAAAAACGATTCGCCTTGTCTTTCGTCTAGCGCTAGCGTCTGTCTAACCTTAACCTTTGGTTAGGTTTTAATAATTCCAAAACAAACGGGCCAAACCAAACCGGTATTCGGTAGTTGTCAAGTTGATGTAGTTATTTGTATTTGTAAATATCTTCTTTTAGTGTCAGTATACCATGTTTTACCACGTAAGTAATATTATTGCTACATTTTTTCGAATTTAATCTTAAAGCCTACTTTTAACAAATAATGCCTCTTAAGTCGTAGCGTATAACACAACTAAGCTTGAGGAATCAGGCCCCATGAATTTAATGGGGTATTTAAATACATATTTCAAAGTTTTAAAGTAGTATTAAATGCTGGAAAATATTTGTAGGCTAACACAGTGAAACTAGGTACAAACCCCAAATCTGTGAGTGCTTGGTAGCCTAGCCATATTAGTTAAGTTAAGGTTGTGGGGCAGCAGCGCTGCATAATTTAGGCTACATCCTGGGTGATATGATTTACACTTTCAAATGATAAGGTAGAGGTACCAAAAGCTGACAGTGTACCAAAAGCTGACAATAATGATTTGTATTTAAAATAATAAGGTCAGCTGTACACTGTAGACTACAATTTTGGTATTAAAAAAAGTAGAGTTCTTCTTCTTTCAATAGATCTAGTTAGCTAGTTGTTCTCAGTTTGTAGTTTCAAAATTTAGGGAAGATGTTTGTACCCTTGCACCGTGGAGGGCTGTTAAAGCTGATTTCTTGTCAAATCTGCTAAGGAGGTAAGTTTGAATTTACTGTTTTTACCTTAGTAATTTGCATATTTTCATTCCTAAACCTAAATTTAAGACAATAATATATAAAATAGTGTTTTTTTGCAACATTTCTTGAAAGTTTTAAACCATGCTTTCAATATTTTTTAGGGTGTCAGGCATTGGTACACAGTATGAGCGTTGTTTCTTAACCTGACAGGGGGGTGTCAGCTTTGGGTACATGTATGTTTTTTTTTTATTTAATGTTAGTGCTCATATTTAAATAGCATGAAATGCAAACCATATGTTTTTGTCATTGGATTTTCTTATTAAATCCTTGGACCAAAGGCTGACACCCATTTTTGACACTGTCAGCTTTAGGAACATCACTGTGTCAGCCTAAGGAACAATGCATGTTAAATAGGTTTCTAATGGAAATAATCTTAGTTTATTAAATATAATTACTTACTCTGACTTAATTCATTATTAAATGAACAATCTTTATTTTTTTCAGAGGCTAAATATGGCACTGACAAAGATTTTGCAGTAACTTACACCCCTGAGCAAATGGAGAAGGCTATACAGGGCGTTGAAAGAGGGCTGTCCCATTCGCAAGCTGCGAAATTGAACAACGTTCCATGACCAACATTGATTAGTAAAATGAAGGGAAAGTCGCCAAAATGTGGCAATGTTAACTTAAGTGAATTTGATATGAATCCAGTTGAATATAACTGTTAACTACTGTACGTTAATGAGTTAGTTAGCGATAATCTAAGTTAAACTTAACTTGGTTCTTTCGGGACCATAAAATTAGGTTGTGTGTTCATGGTTTTGTGTCCAGATACATACTTATGCCTAATAAGCTAGTTTTCAGTAGCCTTAAATAAGCTTAAAAGGTAGGCTTAGCAATCAATTGACTTAATGTATTAAGTTTAACTTCTTCAATTAATAACTTAAGTTCAAGTTTGTAAGTTCATCTAATATATTAAGTCAAAGTTCGTATATGCTATGTTAATCTTAAATAATTTTTTTTTATATAATACATTGGTTATTTCTAGATATTTAACACATTTTATTTGACCTTTAAACTCCTTATTATGATTTCTTAGGCTTTTGAAACTTGTTTTACGACAGTGGCAGCTTATGGTACAATCGACTGTCAGCTTTTGGTGACCTGAACAAATTTCACTGTCAGCTTAAGGTACATTTACACATAATTTTGTTTTAATGATAAAATTATTAAAAAATAACTAAAACAAGCTCTTTTCATCACATAAATCAAGATTAATAACCCCACAATGCAATAAAACCATTATGAAAGGTCTACACTAACAATTAATTGAAATATAAATTTTTAATTATCAAGTGAGCCTTATATTGTCAGCTTTTGGTACATCTACCTTATTTGGATATTAGCTGTGTAGTGTATGGAAATTATAATTTCTGTAGGCTAATTAAGTTAATTGATTTATTAAACAAAATCCTAAAATTGACCCAAGGTTTCATCAAGCAGACAGATTAATAGTTGTACTTATACTATAGGTCGCTTTTTATTGACTTGATCCTTCTAGAGAATATTAGGGTGGGAGAGGGATTTAAACTGTAAACAAAAAATTTTAACTCGTGACAAACATGTTCGAGTTTTAGATTTCCTTAAATAACGTTTTTAATAAGTTATAACTTTATGGCGTCGTTCACAATCATCCACCGCAACCGGGATTCAGCCTATCACGTGACAAATCCCAATGGTCACGTGATAGGCCTAAATCCTGGTGGATCCTATTGATGTCATTTTGCTGTCGTCTCATGAATCCACCGGGATTTTGAAGGTTGACATTCACACGCATTTGTTACTAACCGCAAAAAACACTAAATCCCGTTCCACCACTGAGGAATGTGAACTTGACCAATGTCTTCTACTAACTCCTAGTCAGCTGTATCTTAATATTTTCAAGCCAAACCTATGCTTTTTCAAAAAGTATAACAGTTCTAGGCCTAAATTAAACTGATTCAAAGTCAAAGTCAAAGATCTTTATTGTCACATCACATTTTACAATTTTTTGGCAAAGCCAAACAAAACAGGTGACATTGTCGGGTATATAAAATAAATCATAACTAGCCTAAAACTAAAAATAAAATTCACATCAATGTTTTGTCTTCTAAAAACTCGTTTATGCTATAATAGTTTTTTATTAGCAAAAATTCAACAATTTTCTCCTTAAAAGAATCTGAGTTGATGATTGATTTATAGCACACTGGCAAGTTGTTGAATAATTTTTTCCCCATGAGGGTGTCTTTTCAAAGAGATTAATTCAATGGATAGGGTACTGGAAATTAGTCTGAAATCTAGTATTGTAATTGTGTTGATTATTTTCACTGAAGAGTTTTACAAAATTTGATTTAACATACAATAGGCACTTTAAAATATACAAATAAGGGACAGTTAAAATTTTAAGGTCTTTAAAAATTTGTTTACAAGAATATTTTGCTGGTTTGAAAGTCATTATTCTTAGAATTCTTTTTTGTAATTTAAAAAGTTGTTTAGCTTCAGAAGTAATGCCCCAAAGCTCTATTCCATATTGTAAAATTGATGAAAATAATGCATGGTAAACAATCAGTCTAGTATTTAAGTCAACGACATTTCTTAAAACCATCATCTGAAAACATACTGAATTTAGTTTTTTAATAGTGAGGTGGATGTGGGTTTTCCAATTCAAAAAACTGTCTACATGAATTCCTAAAAACTTTGCTGTGGTGCTATAATTGATTGTTTCATTGTCAAAGACTGTGATGCCCTCTACATCATCCCTACATTGTGGAGTTTGAAATTTCACAACTTGTGTTTTTACTTTGTTCATTTTTAAGCCATTGACATTGAACCACATTGACAAATCTTGTAAAGTTTGATTTAAGACTACTTGTAGTTCATGGCTATTTTTTTATTTAACTATGGCTGTGGTGTCATCAGCATATAACAAACTAGGTTTTACAATGTGAGGTAAATCATTAACATAAATTAAAAAAAGTAACGGTCCTAATATGGAGCCCTGAGGTACTCCCATTAATATTTTTTCAAATTTAGAAGCATATTTAATGTTATCTTTAATTATTACTGTCCTTTGATTGCGGTTTGTCAAATATGATTTTAACCAAAAAGTAGCAGCTTCTGATTAATTATAAAAAGGTAATTTACTTAAAAGAATGTCATGGTTTACACTGTCAAAAGCTTTGGATAAGTCACAGAACACACCAATAGTGCTCTGTGACCCATCCAAGCTCTGTGTAATTTGATTTACAAAATGAGCCACTGTAGAAGTTGTACTTCGATTTTTTCTGAAACCAAATTGTTCATCGGCTAATAAGTTATTTGATTCAAGGAAATAAGATATTTGATTAAAGGCAGCTTTTTCAAAAATTTTGGAAAAAGAGGGAAGTACTGAAACAGGTCGATAATTATCCGGATCTTTCTTTGAACCTTTTTTAAATAATGGCTTTACCTCAGCAAACTTTAAATGGTCAAGGAAGGTACCACTCGAAAAGGATTGATTGACGAGTATGGATAATGGCTCAGCAACAAACTCCGTAAACCTTTTTTATTATGCTCACTGAAACTCCATCCCAACCCGCAGTTTTCTTATTGCTTAGTGACTTAATTATTCTAACAACTTGCTCAGGTGTGATTAAATTAAAATTGAAAACCGGAATATTAGGCCTACATGTGATTGACATTTCCACAAATTCTGTTGCTGTACTCTTGCACAAATTATCCGTGGAACCTTTTCCTACCTCAACAAATTTTGAGTTAAAGGAGTCAGCAATACATTTTCCATCTGAGACTGTCTTATTATCAATAAGTACATCCGGAAAAGATTGATGATCCGCTTGTTTACAACCAAGCTCAGATTTGACCACAGACCAAGCTGCTTTGCTTTTATTATTTGCCTTATCTATATAACTACAATTATACCTTTTTTTAGCTTGATTACAGACAGACTTAAAAATCTTTTTATATAATTTAACATAGTTAACAAAGTCAATATCAGTAGAGTTCTTAACTAATTTACTTAACATCCTTTTTTTCTGACTAGAAACTTGTATGCCCAGTGTAACCCACTTTTTGTGGATCAATTTACTTTTAGTCTTAATAGGTTTGTAAGGAAAACATTCATCGAAAATTCTTTGAAATGAGCCAAAAAAATTACTACTGTTTTGCAAAAGGTCATTATTATAAGTAGTATTCCACTTCACTTTGCTGATAGAAGAAATAAAGCTGTTGATATTTTTTTTAGAAAAAACTCTATGTTTTAAAGAAGTGTGATTTTTTTTACATTACCATTATTTTCCTGTAGTGAAATAAACAGTGATCTGTGGTCAGATAGACCAGTTTCAATATTCATGCACTTTTTTGTATCTGGGGATTTAATTTTTAATGTTATAATATTATCTATACACGAGCTTTTTGTAGCTGTTACCCTTGTTGGAGACTCTATATTAATACATAAACCAAAAATATCTAACAAATTTAAGAAGTCAGTTCTCTGTTGTGGAAGAGTACATGTATCTAGTATATCTACATTGAAGTCACCTACAATATAAATGTCCTTAGAACCTATTTCTTTCTGAAGTAAAATGAACAAGTTTTCTAATTTACTTAAAAAAAGTTTAAAGTTTGAAGGGCAAGGAATTCTATAGATAGAAATAATAATTGCATTTAAACAAACTAACTCAATACAAGATATTTCAAAAACTAGCTCCTCACTAAATACACAGAGATCATTTCTTTCAATGAAATTTAAATCATTCTTAATAAGTAAGCATGATCCACCATGCTCTGTATATTCCCTACAGAAATAAGTAGCAACAGTATAGTTTTCAATGCTGTTCAAAATACTAATCTGGTCTTTTTTCAGCCAATGTTCATTTAAGCTAAGTACAGATATGTTAGACCCCAGCAAAAGTAAATCTAGTTCATTTCTTTTATCAATAATGCCGCCCTGTATATTTAAATGCATTAACCATGCATATATGCATATTTGATTAAAAAACAAATGTTAAAAATAATATTGTAAAACTGATACACAAATGTTGTGATGTGAAATTACCAGCTGGTATTCAATAGTGAAATAAAACAACAAAAACCAAAGGGCTTCAACCAATGGGATATTAGCAAGGATAAACAAACCCCCCCCCCCCAGTCACCCAGGACTGGGGAAAACTGCCGTAATGTAATAGACAAGGGCTACGGTATTTCATTAAAGCGGGTAGAACGATGAAAAAAATAGTACTCTAAACGTCACTAGCCTGATAGCAAAAAACAGCTGATGCATGTTACTCTTATGGACAGTAGATGGATTACATCACCGGCCTGACTCGAAAGCGGCATTTTCCAAAGTAATGAAACAGCCCTTCTATTGTTCATATTTTCTCCACAGTCCTGATCTCTCCCTCCAAGGATCAAGTTTTAAAAACGGGCTATACATAACGCTCCCATCCAGTGTCTCCATTTTTAGGGTAGTTACCCTGCTTTAGGGTTAAGTTATGAGGTTTTTAGGGTGAAGTGAAAATCTACTAGTATATAAAAGGGGAAGCCTTACTCACTGACCTACTCATCATTAATTCTCCACTTTCCTGACTGACACATCAAAAACTTTATAAAATAACAACAAAAAACAACGTTTCCTCTTAACTAAATTATTCGATTAGTTATGTGTAATATAATCTGATGAATGAAGAATGTTCTGAATCTGTTTAATTGACACATTATATAATCTGTTAATTATAATATACCGTACATAGTATCCGTTTAATTAAAAAATCGCTAAACCGCACATTATCCTTTGCCAGTTAGACCGGATTAGCGTGGCTCTTCTGTATGTGCAGGGCTTGTAACAGGGGTTTTTTTTTTCTGCTCTTGGTTATTTTTTGTTATTTTTTTAGAATTTGGTTATTTTTGTTATTTTTTGGGGAATTTTGGTTATTTCTTTTAATTTTTCTAGGCCAATTAGGTTTTTATTGATCGATTTTGATGAAGCTCATAAAATTTAAATAAATGTTTGAAAAGTAAATAATAAAGAAAATAAAAGATGGATCGGGGAGGATTTTTTTCTATTTTTTTTTTTATTTTGTTATCATTATTATTGCTTTAGTAGATGATCACTTACCTAGTTAAAAATTATCCTACATTATTTTTATTGCCTACATATTTTTAATATCCCAATAAAACGCCGGTTTTTGGAACTTTTCGTGACATTTTGAGTTTATTCAAGGTTATTTTTTGGTTATTTTTTCTATCATTTTTTTTTTTTTTTTTTTTAGCCTCAAGAACTGTTACAAGCCCTGTATGTGTATTTAAGAAAGAAACCGATCGTAGCCTTGGTAAAATTTCAACTAGGATTACTCATTTAAAAATGCATAAAGTCTGTATGGTCCTTTTTGCATTAAAAATCATGTTTTATTTCAGCTTTGAATGAATCTATATTTATTTGTAATATTTCTCAACTCCTGGGGGACTTAGGGATAAGTTTAGTTCCAGCTGTTCTGGCCTTCTTTCGTCAATCACGTCGAGGGAGGAAGATAATGAAGAAGAGCCTGCTGTTGCAAAATGTGATTCATGTACTGTCAACACAACAGATTGAAATTTCTGAAACACAAGAATCAAATTAATATTTTGTTAAAAAAAAAATCCATATAGACCAATGATTTAGTTAGGATGAAGCAAAGCATATTTTCATGAATCACTACTTGTATTATATTCCTAGCATATTTATAATCAAATGGGTTTAGCTTGGATTGTTCCTTTTAAACCAAACATTTTTATTTTACATCTGACATGTTGATGTATGACTTATTTGAGTTATTGTACTGTACTTTTTAAAAAGGTTTAAGCATCATGCTTTATTACTACTGAGTTTTTTCTTGCAGATATCCTTAGAGCACGAAATTCTTCTTCATCCACGATATTTTGGGCCTCAACTCCATGAAACAGTGAAACAAAAATTGTATACAGAGGTTGAAGGTACTTGTACTGGCAAGTAAGTAGCCACACTTAGGTGAAACATAGGAAGGAGTCATGCAACATTATAGTATGAGTAGAAAATAAAATAAGTGACCAATTCTCCTAGGTACCTAACACAGCATTTACACATCTCTTTCCTAAAATATTAAGTGTTAAAACAAACTACTAGGCCTACCAGTGAGTTATATATCTCCTTTTGGTAGATAGGCTAGGCTACTAAGAGTAGTCCTCTAGCTGTATGGGTATAATATTACTCATGAGCCATATTAAAAATACCCATTAAAAATACACACAAAAATTTAACCATTCATGAAAAGCACATTCATGATGCTTGATTTGTGAATAGAATATTGCCACCTCAAGGTGGGACTGTAATGGACTCTTTCATTAACTCGCAACGGGTGCACCAATAATACATTCAATTATGGTCACACTGTATCCAGAGCTTAGATATTGAACCCCTCGAGAAGATACTTACATTGGAAGTTTAAAAATGCAACTAGTTTTTTTTAAATATTTGTATTTAACCATTAGCGGCCATTTTTTCGTTGCAAAACGCAGATTTTCAGCTATTTTATAGCTCAGTGTAAACTTAAATACCTCCTTTTCTATCAATCTTAGAACATTCAAATAAAAACCAATCTCTTCAGAAAGATCTGAGCTTTAATAAAAGTCCATAAATATACATTTAAAAACATTTTTAATAGACCATATCCTTCTTCAAATTTCAAAGTTAAAATTTAACAAAAATGAATTTTCAAACATTTTTTTATACGAAAAGGCAAACACCTTTGAGCTTTTGAAATTTTTCATTTATAGGTGTTGTTATGTTCTTTAAATTAACAAAGTTACAAGCTATATACTCATGGTTTTTTAAATGAAAAATTTTCAAAATTTTTACGAGTTTGAAGCTTTGCATAAATTTAGTACTTAGTAAGATTGACCCGTAAAAATTTCATTTTGTAGACTCAGCTACTTTAAAAAATATGAGTGATTAAAAATTATGCAAAAACAAGCATGAAATCTTCAACTTAGCGTCTTATTGTAATACTCTATTCAGTTAATTTTTAATCATTCATATTTTTTAAAGTAGTTGAGTCTACAAAATGAAACTTTTACAGGTCAATCATCTTACTAAGTACTAAATCTACTACTACTAAATCTGTGCCAAATTTCAAATTTTTATTTTCATGCCCAACAGAGATTTTGAACTTAAAACTTAAAAAAAATTTATTTTAAACAATTTTTTTTAAAAAAACTATGAAAGTCTACAGTTCGTAACTTTGTTAATTTAAACAACATAACAATACCTATAAATGAAAAATTTCACAAGCTCAAAGGTTAATGCCTTCTTGTATAAAAAAAAATTAAACCCCAAAAACCTTCAAAACAGTGAATATTATTAAATTAGAATATTATTATTAAATTATTTAAATATTATTAAATATTATTAAATTAGAAAATATTACTATAGACCGAAGTCACACATATTTGACTCAATAAAAGGCTACAATGAAATAATATTTTATTGCAACTTTTATGAGTAAATATATATACCTCACTTCAAATTATTTTAAAATGCCAAACAAATTTTGGTTTCTGCGTTACTGTTGGTCACAGTGACTCAGTCTGCGATGAGAGTTTCGAATACTAGGCTCGATATGCTGGGAACTCCCGGCGACCCAAAGGCCCGATCGTCAGTAGTCAACGTGTTAAAGCTAACCGGGCGGCAAACGTAAGGCTCCTCCCCCATCACCGAGACCAGAATAGTTGGATAGGTTGTGTTGAAAATTAAAGTATGATAAAAGATTCATCGCTAAAAGAGGACTTAACTTGTCAAAATTCGCTAAAAGAGGAGCAGTAGAAAACCTAATGGCCGCGCTGTAAACTAGTGACATCCTTATAATGAACAATCAGCCAATTTTGTAATTATGTCCAACCAATTATATTTCTTTAATACAACTGTGACTATTTTTATGTTTGTTTTTAGTGAGTAGGCCTATATTAATTCAAATTGAAGTTTACAAAGAAACTATAGCATAAGTAGTGATACTAAGGTATTGGTTTCGCTACATAAATTTTTTTATCAAAATGGGTTTGGAAATTCCATAATGGGATTTCAAAGTTTTTTTTTATATATATAACTAAATACAAGTCTTCCGTTTTTAAATTTTCTGAATAAATAAATTTCATTAAATAAATTCAGATAAGCTCTCTAAAACTGTTGAAAAATTAATATAAACTAGTTGTTGCCCGTCGATACTCGACGGATATAAGTTAGCTCCATTAGTGGTAAATGAAACGCTATAATAGTGCAAACATGTAAGGTAGTCCATAAAATGTACTTCTTTGAACTGCCATACCAAGAACAAAAATATATTTTACAGAAAATACTACGATTTTAGTTGGAGCGTCGGAAAAGTAGGAATATTCCGTAAAACCAATAATGTTGCACCCTTGTACTTATAGGCCCTACTCTTTAGTATTTTATAAACATGTCAATGTGATTGTTTAGGTAGGCCAAACCTAATTAGCCTAAGGAAACCGTTCTATTAGGTTCAACAACACCAGAAATGAAATAAGTAGACCAATATCCACTTGTAGGCCTATTGGATAAATTGTTCTTAACAGTTTTTTCAAGAATTAGGAAAGGCCTAGAGTGTTGTAACTTATGATGGTTGGCTTTAACAAATATTGGTGTATTAGGGTATAGAACGTAGAGAAACCATTTATAACCACTTTCATATCGCAATATTTATGCTGTAGTGTGCAAGTTTCAATAACTATCCAAATTTAAACAATACAAATTTATTTAACAGAAAATTGCATAATTTTAGTTGGAGTGTCTGTCAAAGTAGGCCTATGGGCATATTCCTTAAAAACAATAATGCTGCACCCTTACTATGTAACACAGACACTCTTTAGTATTTTATAAACATAAAAAATCGATTGTTTACTTAGGCCTAAACCTTAGTAGCCTAATCAAAGCGTTATATTAGTTAAAAACATCAAAAAATAAGCAAGCCTAAACTATCAATTTGTAAACTTGTTAGTTCAATAAATAAGTTTGTTGAGAGTTTGAACAGGCCTATAAATATTTTAATGTATCTATTTTGCTTAAAATAAATATCGGTACCATCAGTAAAACATTTATTAGTGACGCCGTTATTGGACACATTACAAAAAGTATAATTGTGAATTCGGTCTGGAACCTGGGCCGTCTGATTTGGAGTGAGTCACGCTACCGACTGCGCCACAAATACTGTCGTTAAGCGAAGTAAATGTAGGCCCCTAAAGCATTACAACGTTGCAAACGACAAATTGATTGCACAAAGAATTTCCGATACATCCGTTTCTTTTAGTACAAATGTGAGCAATTTATTTAAACTAAACCTTTACAATTTAGTCTTAATTTTAAAGCAATCAGCTATTTTACATAATTAAGCAACTTTCTTTCCATTTAAAGGATAATACATCATAATAATAATTGTAAACGTTTTTAGGTACTGACCATAATAAATCAAATCCTTCATGAACTCTTGTTCATCCACTCTGTATTTAGACAAAATACCTCGTGTGTTTACAATCAGCTGATTGAAATCGTGTAAAATAAATAAATTGTTAAGGTTTGAAAATGTCGACATTTTTAATTTAAGGGAGTAAGATAACGTTAATTATATGATTAAGCAACTTTCTTTTCGTAAATGACAATACATCATAATAATTGGAAACGTTTTTAGGTACTGGCCATAATAAACCAAATCCTTCATGAACTTTTGCTCATCCACTGTATTTAGACTAAATACCTCGTGTGTTTACAATCAGCTGATTGAAAGCGTGTAAAATAAAAAAATTGTAAAGGTTTGAAAATGTCGATATTTTTAATTTAAGGAAGTAAGATAACGTTAAAGTAAATAAAATCTGCTAATATACAAAGGTTTACGTATTATTTGGTACAAACTGCGTATAAATTGGTCCAGTGGAAGTCTCAGACGAACTGTCCAAAGGATTGGAAATGTTGGCTTTTTTCTCCATGTTAAATTCCCATAAGAAAAGTTTATTTTTAATTTTTGACCAATTTAACGTAAATATTTTTGAAATACGAATAAAACCTGCTAATATAGAACCGAAAACGTTTATTTTGGTACAACCCGCATGTAAATCGGTCCAGTAGAAGTCTCAGACGAACTGTCCAAAGGATTGAAAATGTTGGCTTTTTTCCCCATGTTAAATCTCCATAAGAAAAGTTTATTTTTCATTTTTGACAGATTTAACGTAAATATTTTTGAAATACAAATAAAACCTGCTAATATAGAACCGAAAACGTTTATTTTGGTACAACCCGCATGTAAATCGGTCCAGTAGAAGTCTCAGACAAACTGTCCAAAGGATTGAAAATGTTGGCTTTTTTCCCCATGTTAAATCTCCATAAGAAAAGTTTATTTTTCATTTTTGACAGATTTAACGTAAATATTTTTGAAATACAAATAAAACCTGCTAATATAGAACCGAAAACGTTTATTTTGGTACAACCCGCATGTAAATCGGTCCAGTAGAAGTCACAGACGAAGTGTCCAAAGGTTTTTTAACTTTGTGTTTTAAATATATAGATGTAGTGTACTTAAGTTTGTTTCCACGGAACAAGGTCAAATGTACTACAGTGGTAATCCGATAATAACTAGGAAAGAAATTCCCATAGTTTTTGGGACAGTTATCACAAACAAGTACCCAAAAATCTGCTCCTTATATATTCAGTCTCGTGTTATCTATTTTAAATTGATCTATTATAATGTATTCCAGAATTTCCATGTTTATTTTAAAACTGTCAATAATGTTGAGGTATTTTCTTCAAGTATCGCTAATGGAGAATTGAGAAAAGCTTTAATAAGGTTTTTGACTCACTTTTAGAGATCAAGTTTTCAGTTACTAAGATGACTATACAAATATGTGTCAGGCTCCTTAATTGATTTTGACAATTTTATCTAAAACAATATAAATTTTCTTATTCTTTTTGTTGATATTCTTTTCTTTTTCCAGGTATGGTTTTGTCATTGCTGTCACCACTATAGACAGTATCGGAGCTGGTATCATTCAGCCTGGCCAGGGTTTTGTGGTTTATCCTGTTAAATACAAAGCCATTGTGTTCAGACCTTTCAAAGGCGAAGTGCTCGATGGTGTAGTAACTCAGGTCAACAAAGTGAGTTTCATTTCTCCTTATTTTTAATTAGCTCCTTTTTTAATTAGTATATTTTAACTGAACAAACAAACATATTTTTTGGTTGGTTTGAGATTTTATCAGCTTTTCCTAGCATTTATGTCATTTAATTTGATGTTGTCTTTGAAAACTTGGAAGCATTCCCTAGTAGAAAATCCAAGATTCCAATGTTAAATCAAATAAAACAAGACTCACTGATTTTAATTATTAGCTTTTTCAACTAACTTATAATAATTTCAGAAATAATAATGGTTGTTTCCAATGTATCTATAACAAACCAAGGTAGGTGACACCAACAGCTGTTTGAAGCGGGCCTGCACCTCTAACGTCATGTTGTTTCTCTTGACACATGAGTGGTTTGCCATGGAAGATCACCACACTGTAAATTCGGTTTTAAACATTTCTATACTAGGATAAGTTGAAAGACACTCTATATAGGGTATATAGGGTGTTTGGAAAATCCTTTCAAAGGTTATTCTACAGATAAAAATAAGCAAAAAAGTCCTTATAAACATATGCTCTAAAACGCTTTGTTAAGCCACTAGCCACCATTTTGTTTTTCACATTTAATAATTTTTATTTCTGTAACGAATAACTGTTGAATAACGTTGTAACGGATAGTTGTTGATTATTGAATAACAAAGTTATGTGTTATCAATTCTTAAATCAATAATAAATCTGTCAACTTTTTTGTCACTCGTAAAATTTTTATTAAACTTACGGGTTTTGAGATATTAACTTATTTGAGTTTAAAAATTTTAAATGGCCGCTATTTCAAAAGTACATATCGGTAAAAAATAGTTTAATTTTCTTCTGAAAATGAATATTGGTATTATAAAAAGGTTCAGGAAAAAGATGAGCTTAATAATCTTACAACTCTCTGTTACAGAAGTAACAATTATTAAATGTAAAAAAACTAAATGGTGGCTAATTGCTTGTTAATGATGCGTTTTATGACATATGTTTATAAGAGCTTTTTTGCTTATTTTAATGTATAGAATAACCTCTTGAATTATTGGATCATTTTTTCGGACCACCCTATTGCCAATATTTCTATTATAATACCAACTATTAAATTATTTAGGCCAGCAGTTGATACATACATTGCATTTTACCATGTCCACGGAAGTCTCCCGTAGAAAAGCCGGTTATTCACAAAATAAAATAGCATTGTAACACCACGCTTTCTGTCTATCTGCCAACTGATGCAGAGTTTGATCACATGTCATTTCCGGCTTAGTTATCCTTTTGAGGCCAGATCAACCTATGCTTATTTTTAAGATTTTGAAAAGCACCTCCATAGGTCTCCCAGGCATCCAAAAATCAGTGAAATACATCTAACTGTGAGGAATAATGCCAATACTTGCCAAGTTTCATTAAATATAACCATGTATTACTAAAATAGTATAAACAAAACTTTTGTACATACACTTCTTTTAACATGAATTGTGGAAACCATGATAGAAAACTTGCATAAATACAACTGATAAAGTCATCCAAATTATTTAAATGATTTAGTTAACTTACAAACGTTAATTTAAAACGATTGTTTTAACCTTATAGAATAGGATTTTAACAGACAACTTAATTTTTACTGGTGATAATATGTTTTAATTTATTCACTTTGCATGCGTATTGTCATTTTGTCCTTTCTTGTCTAATTGTAAATCATGTAATTTTAGGAATGAAGAATTATTTGTATTATTATTATAAAATTCTTTTGTTTCAGGTTGGCATGTTTGCTGAAATTGGTCCATTATCATGTTTTATATCACACCATGTAAGTTAAACAAAATCTTGTTGCACTGTAGGTAAAAATCAAATTAGTTTATGAGGTCCTTTTCATTTAGATCTATCGCTGCAAACAAACCTGGGGAATAATTATGATTACATAAAACATATATTTCTTCAAACTTGAGAAAACAAGGACATGGAGAAAAACGGGCACAGTGTGAGATTTGCTCATGTTAACATTCGTTCCATGGACACTGGATTCAACAGTGTTCCCTAATAGCTGATGTTCACTTTGATTTTATTGGTATTGTTATGTGGTCTGTTTATAATTATAAAAAAAAGGCAAAACTTGTAAGTATTTTCAAAAACTCTTCTCGACCTCCAAAATCAGTATTCATACACATCCCTAATTTTGACCCATCACTGAACAACCGAATTCCATATGAAATTCAGGAATTTCAAAGGGTTTGAAAATAAAATATTGTTTTGAACACGGTAGTTACTGAGTTTAAGTTGTAAGAATATCTTTTTTTGGATTGATTGTTTTTATTATCACATATTTATTTGTATCATGTTGTACTATGTATTGTTATGACAAAAGTTGTATCTCAAAACGAGTTTTTACCGAGGTAATGTTTGCACCAATAAAGGTATTTTTCTTTCTTTTTTATTCCTTCAATATTTTCTTCATCATTTTAAAGTTTTACTAATATATTCTTCTGATTTTTTTCAGTCCATTCCTGCAGATATGCAATTCTGTCCCAACTTCAATCCTCCATGTTATAAATCTAAAGACGAGGTAAGAATAATTAGTAAATTAGATTAGAAAATTTAGAAAATACATGATATCTTATTATAATGACTTATAGTTAGGTTGTTCAATCCTTTCTTGATAGATATAGGCTATTTATAGCTGATAAAATTTTCCTGACTATTTATATATAGCTGTGATAATATCCTGCTGTAATAATATAATGCCAAACCAATTGGTCTCGGTGGTGGTTTGGATAGCAAAATTGTTCGGATAATCAAACACGAACATTATTTAACATTAATAATACTAATGATGTGCCGAAGCCAAATCTCTATTCTCGAATCCACCCAATCTTGACCAAAGATTCAGATTTGATTGAACCAAATCGACATTCAAAACTGAAGATTCAAATGAGAGATTTGCCTCGCCGCATTTTTTCATTATAGTTTAGTAGGAGCAGAACCAGAACCAGGCCTAATTATCATCTGAAAATGTTTAGTATTAAGAACAATCAATAAATTTGTACACCACTGTTATCGGTTGACATAGAAAATAGATTGGTCCTAAATAAATAATATTAAGAAATGAAAAATATCTCATCTTGATATGAAGGGCTATTCTCAATAAACTTTGTACATGTACAATTGTGCCATATTTGACATTTTCAATAGTTTAAATACTGTACACCAAATTAGTGTACATTGATGGGTAAAACCATGTAGTATGCCATTTAGGGGTTTGTATGATTGATTGTTCGGATAATTGACGTTCAGATAATCGACTCTCAATCCTGTATTAATCGGCAGTTAAAGACCTAGTTTCCATTAAAATATAGAATTATTATCATGGTTACAACTCAGTTCGATAAATTTAATTTTTTCCATAAAATATCCTGAAAACGTGTGTTTTTAGAATGCCATTTTGCCATGCAAGTTGACATCAGTTATGATGACATTCACTAGCTCCAAATAACGATTTCCAGTTCTAGCATGTTTGCCATGGTAGCTTTCATAGGAGTGGTGTTTGTCAAAGTGTTTCCGGCTGACATATTATTCTCTACTTTTTAGCGAATTTCCCATAGGGAATAAGCTATTACCGTAGGTCTCATGGTAAGACCTAAGCCTGGGACCATGTTACTTTTTCGTTTTAAGGTGCCCAGAGACCAAAAATAATAGTCATTAAAATTTTTATATATATATATATATATATATATATATATATATATGTATATATATATATATATATGTATATATATATGTATATATATATGTATGTGTCCCTAGACACGATAACTCTCGTAAAAATGGTCCGATCGACACCAAATTTGGTAGAGATGTGTAATCCTACGTTTATTCGGATGAGTTCGAAAACCAGACATATCGACCTACCGGAAGGGGTAGTTTTGGGGGGTTTTGTACCCCAAAAATGGGTTTTTTGCATTTTTCATATGTAAATTTAAAAAATTTTAAACTTTTATCTTGACCATTGGATTTAGCTCAAAAAAACACACAATTTAGTATTTTGAAGCTTTGTTCTATCTCTATTGGTTACCGAGATATTACAAAGTCTAAAGACAGTACATTGTCTTTTGGGGCTGCAATGTTAATCTTATGGAGGATAATGATGTGTTAATATTTCACTTATTAACCAATATTTTTGGATGAAACTTGGTATTTAGCTTCATTTTGTTGAGATTCATCCATTTAAGGTAAAAAATCTCGGTTTTTTTACTTATCATGGCAGCAAACCTGCATACTCTTTTCCCATGTTAATCTTATGGAGAATAGGCAAACTCTTTTATTTATGGACAGATATTGATGAAACTTACTATATGGCTTTATATGGTCGAAATAAATTTTTTCTATGCTAAAAACCTTCTTTTAGTGTCCCCCATGGCAGCATACCTGCATACTCTTTCCCTATAATTATCTTAAGGAGAATAGACATTAATTTATTTCCCTATTTATGAGCACGTGATGAAATTTTGTTTACATGTTTAGCTGGTCAAAATTAATATTACTAATTTGGAAATTCGCTGAGTACGCAGGTCTGCTGCGACGGGGGGTATTTGTTTTTCTATAGTGCCTAGTCTTATTTTAAAGTGTACAATCCCTTATTTATCACTCTATGAACATAAACAGGTGATTCTTCCTTGCAAGATGATATGACAGATGATTGAATTTTTCAGGATGTTGTTATTCAAGAAGACGATGACATAAGGCTTAAAATAGTGGGAACCCGGGTGGACGCCTCTGGAATTGTGAGTATGATTTACATTATTTTTTAAAATATTTAACTGTCTTCGGACTTTATTACTACCCTGTATATACAGCGGCTGGTAGCGAACTTGTTAAGTAAAGAACTCGATAAAATTGTATATTTTATCAGTGGCATTTGAGCGCACTATTTGTAACTGATATTACTATAAAAAATTAAGTTTACCTAAAAATGCTCAGCTATCAAATTCTTTTTCATTAAACTGAGTAGGGTATGCTTCAATTAATTGACACTTTAGTGTAGTTTTAAAACATTTACAATAATACTATTATTTTTATTTCAGTTTGCCATTGGAACCTTGATGGACGATTATCTCGGTATGTTCTTTTTTTCTTATAATTTTAACTTATTACAGTGGAACTTGGATAATTCGAACCTCAAGGGACCAGTAAAAAAATTCGAATTATCCAAAAATTCGAATTAAATAAGTTCTTTGAAAAGGGTAGGAAAAAATACTAAAACTTTAAGTTTTAACGAAAAACCTTTATTGATAAATAATATGATACATTTTTAAGATGAGCAGGGGCTTTAACATCATTCAAAGAATTTGTAACAAGTAATGAATCAAGTTTAACAAAGACAAATCTATGAATCAAGATACATATATAGTGTATAAAACGTAATGTACAGTATCTTGAATATAACCTCAAAACTTCAAAGTTACAGAACACAAACAAATGAAATGGAGTAAAATTACAGTGCAGTTTTTTTTTTTTTTTTACCAGTTAACGACAGTAGTAATCTACAGATCAAGTTAGCCTTAGTGGAATTTACAGTTTCTCAAAAAAAGATGAAATCTTTACCTGTTTTCTGCAGTTTAGTCTTTCGGTCATCACAAAAGAATCTAACAAATTTAAGGACTGGAAAACAGATTCACTTACGTCACTCCGACTTTCAAAAAACCGTCTAAGTTCTGTGATGTGGTGTGTAGCGTCGGCTGCACTTGGAACGCATTTTTTGGAAGTGTCCTCCACGAGTTCATCACTAGATGCGTCGTCACTATCGTGTGTCTCGGAGCTCCGTACATCGGCGATGATTTCTGCGTCGGTCAGTTCACCGCAGACTGCGACGTTTTCATCTACGTTAACGAAGTCCTCATAGGAGATGGCAGGATCGGCGATGATGTCATCCCAGCCGTCAACTGAAGGCAAAGTTTCCTCTGTGTTCTCGACGGAGCTTTCATTTTCGTTTTCCTTCTTTACGAAGCCTGCTTTTCTGAAACAGTTTGCTATTGTTTCTGGAGTCACTTGGTCCCAAGCCTGTTTGCACATTCGGGATGCTTGAAGAACGTCAAGCTTAATTTTGAAAGCGTCGTAATCCCCAGTAAGAATATTCTCTACCAACAAACGCCTATAAAAGTGTTTGAAGTTCTTGATGATTCCTTGGTCCATCGGTTGAATCACGGAAGTCATATTGGCGGGGAAAAAAATCACTTTTACATTTTCCAAGAGCGGTATAGCGTTGTGTGCCGTACAGTTGTCGATGAAAAGGAGGACTTTTCGTTTTTCTTTTGAGAATCTTTTGTCTAATTTTAAGAGCCAGTTTTCAAACAGACTTCCAGTCATCCACGCTCTTGGACTGTTGACATACTCCACTGGTTTTGTTTTTGCATTTTTGAAACAACGTGGATTTTTCGCCTTCCCAATCAACAAAAGAGGGAGCTTCTCCGCTCCGTCCATATTCGCACCAACTAGCAGCGTTATTCTTTCCTTGCTGAGTTTTCCTCCATGGCACTTTTCGTCTTTAAATGCAAGCGTTCTGTCTGGCATGCATTTAAAAAAAAGACCCGTCTCATCGACATTGAAGATATCCTTTGGGTTTCGGTCTTGTATCATTTCTTCTAAATCCTTTTTCCACTGATCAGCTTCTTGCTGGTTAACAGCCCCGCTTTCACCACAAATAAATTTGAACGAAATTTTATTTCTCTCCTTAAATCCATCCAACCATCCAGTGCTAGCTTTGAAATTTGGCTTTCCTAATTCCGTAGCGAACTGCTCAGCTTTGCCTCGTAGAAGTGGACCACTAACAGGAATTTTGCTGTCCCTAGTTTGCTTGAACCATTTCAAAACGCACTGGTCCACGTCTGGGTTTTCCGGTTCCCGTAACCTTTTTCGATTTTTGCCACTTTCACTTCCTAAAATTTTGTCTTTGTTTTTTAAGTACGTCGACAAAGTGTTTGGAGGAATCCCGAAAGCCTTTGCGATTTCAGATTTTTTCTTACCTCCATTTTCCACCTCTTTGATAGCCGCGATTTTCTCCGCTAAAGTCAAAGTCTTGTAAGAAGCCCGAGGCTTTGATAACGACATCTTTCGATCGCACACACACACTCAGATCACAGATGAAATCTTACTTAAACCACAATCTAATGAAGTCGTTTGGAATACCGAAATAAACAGCACGCACTACCAGACAGGTGTAAGGGTGTCACTGTTATGAGCCCGTAAGATGACGAGCGTTGCCAAACAATGGGAAGGTGGAAGGGGTAGAGTGTTGACCTCGAAATTTGTCACGTAGGCCAAACATCGGAACAGGGCGGTCGGCGCGGGGGGGGGAGGAGGGGTGGGTGCGATGACCTTGGAGCTACAGCCTTTCGCGCGAAAGGGTCGTGAGGGATACGTATTGACCGCATTCCAGTCGGACAACCTCGTTTCTCAGGAATATATTGCCTGAATTTTCATCTTCCGTTTGCCTTTTTGAGTAAAATCTTTGAATTATCCAAAATAAATTTCGAATTAACCACGATTTTTAAGCATTGATTTTATGTAAAATTCAAGGGACCAGGAGAAAAATTCGAATTAAAGAAGATTTCGAATTATGGAAGTTCGAATTAACCATGTTCCACTGTATATGTTTTAGAAATATTACATTTAAAATCATATTCTTCACTTTGAACTGAGTTTATAAATATTTCTTCTATTAATTGACCTATTGATTGTTTTTTTTTAATTACTAAAACCAGAAATATTGTGGTTAAAACTAGGTACTTAATGTAATCATTACTCTACCAGTAAAGTAACACAGGGTTGGAAGTGGGTACGCTCTTCAAGTGTATCCACATGTGCCGAGCCAGAACGTCCACGAAGCACTGCCTTCCTACTCTCTCACTTAAAAGGCAAAATTGTGCGCGTCCAACCTGGGTACTCCCTGAATCAACTCTTCCAGGCTCTTCAAGCTTTTTTTTTCTTTTTTTTTTCTTTTTTTTTCTGCAGAGTCAGGGTGCTAGTCTGGCAGGCTTCTATCCTATATCTTTTACTTTCGCTATTTTCATACTACTCTCTTTATCGAGTCCCCTGACTCAAAAATCTGCTTCAACTATCCTTTACTGGTCTTTATTTTCATTTCCCTTCAAACTCATTCCCAAGCCAAGGTGGAACATCATACGCCGAGGGCTGCGTGGTCAAGGGGGAGCTTGACCCTAGTATGCGGACTCTGGACACCAGGCGACCTCCAGTTTCAACCAGCCTTGTCCAAGCATGCGGGGCTCTGCTTGGATCGACCTTCTTTCCCTTGCTACTCATGGGACTACTATGGTCACTAACCAAAAAGGCCCCAACCAACTTTCAGAGGCTTCACAGCCTCAAAAATCTAGTTCCTTGGAACGTAAGGAGCTTATCTCAGAGACTGAAGCGACCCCCCAGGTCGAGTCTCAGATGGGTGACTTGCAAACAAACTCAGAAGAGGAACACCTCTTAGACCACGACTCAGCAAATGTCAAGGAAATTGAGGAAAAGGCTAAGCAGCTAAAATTAGCAGGAAAGCCACACCTCAATGGAGCCCAAAGGAAGAGGTTCAAATGGTTCAAGAACCACGGACACTCTGAAGAAGAGGCATACGTCCTCTACATCCACCCAATGCCGAAGGGATCAGGAAGGGACTTTGATAACAGGTAGAAAAGACCTAGATCAGAAAACACCATTCCTGAAGAGGCCCATGGGAGCAAAATAACCAAGGTAGGAGAGAACTCAAAGGCGGACTCCTCTTCACGGAGAGACCAAGTCCAACCTAAAAAACTATCCTACAAGTAAGTGACCAAAGGAGTAAGAATGGGAATTCTACACCCTAACTTCCCAGAGGTACTACTCACCTATGAGCAACAAGAGGCTAAACAGGAAACAATCCTGAAGCTGATACTGTACTCAGTAAGTGACGGTGTTCACCCTGGCTTTCACAGTATCCACAATAGACAGGGACATATGGTCCTAGTTCGCAGTGACGAAGAGACTACCAGTTGGCTCAAGTCAAAGGAACAACAACTGGGCTGATGGGAAGGAGCGGCTCTAAAGGAAGTGGCGGAGGGATAAATTCCGTAAACCAAAGTCCTAACGGCTTTCTTTCCAATCAGCAGCCAACACTCAACAGAAGAGATCCGGACACTTACGGCTGGACTGTCCGGCCATCTCTCAGAGAAGGTCGAAATTCCTAGGAAAGGCCGCATTAAAGCCAGATGAAATAAGGGAGATGGACATCAACCAGCAGTTAGGCTTGTGAAGAGCCTTCATCCAATAAATTGATAAACAATAGGGGTGCTACAATAGGCCTTTTAGGCCGAGTTAGAGAAAGGTATCACTACCTGGCCCCGCCAAAGAAAAAAAAAAAAAAAAAGTAACACAACTTCTAAAAAATACTTTAAGTTGATGTAAATAATAAAAATTTAATATAATGACTAATAAGTTGACCTTGGACAGTAGTTTATCAAATCACCAAAGCAATGTTTGATGAATACTTGTTTGTTAAATGGATGCCTCTCGTTTTTTAAGTTTTTTTAATAGGATTCTTAAAAATACATAAATTGGAAGAATAGTATTTAGTATACACTGTATGAAAATTAATGAATTCCCAAAAAGCACGTATGTCCACAAAGATCTCAGTGAATGCATATATGACCGTCTCATTCACGCAGCCAGTTCTCAAACGTACTGCGGCAATTAAGTTAGATACTTTGTTGCTCAATATGTTTGAAGTACTTTCAAAGGTCATCCAAGAGAAGATGTATTTATTGAATCGGAAAATAAACTGTCACTGTAGAGGGCGCCCTTGTCAACCACCTGAGGTGGCCTATTGCAAAATTTCCAGACGGCAAGACTTGTGACTCAGCGCTACCTGATGACTTATTTTGAATTAGTGAAAATATTCATGACAAATTTAGAAGTAAAATAACTACATACCACAGCATGCTGTAAAGTATTGTTGGCATTCAGAAGATAACAACCAGTACCGTTTGATGTAGGAAATCAAAAGGATCTTTGAGCTGTGTCTAGGATGATGATCAAAACATTCTTTTCTATGAATAATTTTTTTTCTTAATGGCTGAACAATCACACCAAAATCCAGATCTTTTTAAAAATATACAGTGATGAAAAAAGTTGTCAATCTTACACAAGACAAGTTCACTATTAATTGCAGACTTAACACTGCTTTCTCTTTGTCATTTAACCCTTTAATTTCTGTGGAACGATATATTGGATCACAGTTTTTACTAAATCCAATAGGATATTGGATCTCACCTTTTATAAAAACCAAAAAGTGCAAAGATCCGATATCTACTATCTCACCGCCAATGTTGACACAGCAGACTAATATAGAAATGCCGGTTGTCATCTCGAAACCCTAATGATTGTACTCCAATGTCCCCAACTACCCTGATGTCTTTTTGAAATTCCAATATTATCAATATCTTGAGTATTGTATTCTATCACTTTAGGCCGGTTCCTACGTGGGCGACAGATGCGACGCGACGAGAGCGACTGGAGCGACACCAGCGACAAGCTTGCATCGCCATAACGTTATACATTGTAAATTGTTGTCGCTCCTGTCGCCCACTAAGAACGCTCCAATGCTTATACATTTGTTTGAAATTTTGACGCTCTTGTCGCGTCGCATCTGTCGCCCACGTAGGAACCGGCCTTAAGGTTGACAATTTATTTCCTAATGATTTTTTCTCATGCATTTGCTTCTCAACAAAAATTGTTTATCAATACAAATTAAAATGACAGTAAGACCTCATATTTGACATGAATACATTATGGCAAGCTTATTTTGATTTGTTGACTGCTATGACAATAATTAAAAAAATTTTATGTGGTTAAATTGTTATTTCTCAAAACAATTTCAATTGCTATACCCATAATCATACTAAAAACTTTTAACTTAATTTTTTAATGCTCTCTTAACTTATCTAATTACTCTTAACTAGGCTAATCGAAGATGTTTAGAGAAAGTGTAGTGTCAGTAAAAGTATTCATAATAATGTTTTAGATATTGAATTCTGTTCTTGAAACTATTAAACATGATTTACTCTGTAATAGAAAAATAATGCACATATTGTTTCGTGTAGTTGCAATTTTTTAGTATTAGAACAGTTTTTACTATTTGCCAACTAATTATAAGCTTTATTATCGCTTCCTGGCAATTCTTAACTGCCCCCTTAATTGTACCCCTGACTTCTTAACTGAAGTGAAAAGCACACTAACTGTTATGACATTAAATTACTAAGACACAAAATTACTTTGTTTTAAATTGAAATTTAATTTTACATTGTCAGCCATTTTTGCTATAATTTCTTTTGTATGTTCCAGGATTGGTTTGCAACAACTAAGTGAAACCATTTAAAGAAGAAAAGGACTCAACCGTTACTAGGCTATGTTTTGTATTAATTTATCAATAAAAATATTTCTTATATGGGATTCAGAGTATTTATCATTATTATTATGTCATTCAAACGTTTACTTTTAGCAGCCATTACATTAAAAAGACTTGAGTGCATAAGCAAATAATGTATACAGAACCAAATAAGTTGGACATCCTTATGTACACTACACTATGTACACTATGTACATTGGCTACACTATGCACATGTACATGTGCCACTATGTACACTACAGGCGGAAAGTGAGAACGCCGCCCCCGAAACACAGATAGCACCACCAAGATGGTAAGGATTATGCTGATTGGTCAAATGGAAACAGATGATTAGATTAAATTTACAGAAGTGTGTTATTTTTTTATTTTTTGTAAACAAATATGCTCATTTTGACATTTGAGAGGTAGAAAGAGCACTTCCCGTGACAGTAAGGAGAAGTAATCCTAGCATCAGCGCTTTATTTTCCACTGGTTTTCGGGGGCAAAACAAAAATTTTTTAACATGGGATGTCCCTACTTTTTGGTTCTGTATATACATTGGCATAAGGCAGTGTTACCACATGTCATACAGAACGCAAAAACATTTGTAATAATTTTCATATAGCCCTAATGTTTAATAAGTGCCAATAAGATTAGTAAATTGTGAGAATAATTACCATTACTGGAAGGTGGAGCAAGATATAATTGCCTAAACCAAATATTTTTGTTGTATTTTATCTGCATAATAACCCCTAAAATTTATCAATACTGACTACCAAACATATGGTGTTATAAATAATTTTTAATAATTTTGGGATTATACAGGAAACCTCTTCATGGTCATTATACTTGTTGTTGCGTAAAGGATCAGTATTTATTATCCTGATGGTGTAATAGTGTTTTTGCTAAAAAACGTTCCCCATAAGGGCAGAATTCTAGGAAATGAGCCAATGATTTGAAAACATTATTGTCAGTGGTCGAACAATATCAACACTGGGTGCCATGCTTGAACCTGCCTGGGTTTGATGTTGCAGAAGCCAGGAGAAACGTCACCAATCATTTTAAGGCATGCTTTGTGTTCTGTTGCTGTTATATTCCTTCCATATTCAGAGGCGGATTTAAAAATTTGCCGCCCCTGGGCTATTCAAAAGATGCCGCCCCCTCCCCCCGCCATAATTTCCTAATTTATATCCACAATAATTGCCCCAATTCCTATATGCTATTTAGACGGGAGGCGACATAAGAAGCTGAAAATAGTGATTAGGCCTACACGGAACTAAAATTTAAAAACTTGAAATCAAAGATTTGCGATGCGATAAAAGAACTACCAAAGTGTGGCTCAAAACATGGCTATGACTGGTTCTTTGACCAATCCAAGACACAATAACAAGTGCCGTTGCGAACAGTCGAAAACTAACCTTTGTACGCGTGCGTAGTTCACGTCCAGTGGAATAGGGCGGAATACTGTGACCTTCGTTCCCAGTCCCAGTTGATTTTTTTAGGTTTGTTAAACACGTCTGAGTGTAAAAATAATAAATTGGCATAGTGATTTTAATTTTATTCTAGATACAAACCATATAGGCCTACTACAGTACTTAAAATGAAGTAGTATTAGATAAAGTGCAATAGCTAAATTACGGGTATTTCTGTGTTTTCCCGTTAAAGTTTGAAGTAACAATAGTGTCAGTAGCAGTATCAATTATCACTGCCACATAACCTGACATAACCTCAAATCACCCATCCTGAATGCACTGGTGCAGCTCGGCGGTGGCGGATGTATATATACGGGGGGAGAAAGAGGGGGCGGCGAGGTGGCGGATGGTTCCTTTGCGCCGACGCGTGGATCGCTACCGTGACAAATCAACGTAATGCTGAGTTCTCCCAGCTACTCCTTAAAGCTCTTTAATAACCCCTTGCGCTAAGATATTATGATCTTGCTTAGAAAATAGTCACTCTCGGTTCTCAAATTTTTCTGTACGTACAATTCTTCCAAAAAATTTCCACCTCCAAAAATTTGAGTTTTTTTAATTTGAAGCCTATAAAAAATGCCGCTTTTCAAAATTTGCCGCCCTCCGAAATCTGCCGCCCTGGGCTATAGCCCATTTAGCCCATATGTAAATGCGCCCCTGTCCATATTGTGGAACTTTAAGTTTGCTGAAGTAGTAATCCAGTAGTTTGGTATCCTTTGTACAGCAGATTTTGTTATGAAAGAAGGCAAAGATTTATTTAAAAAATGAAATTGTCTTTATATGTACACTTAACTACTGATATTGAGAACACCTTGGTTACCCTTCATTAGAAAACCTTCCTTATACAGCTGGTGAGTCAGGAGAAGAGCCATGGCATCAATTATTTAAAATAAATCGAGAAGGCTCAACAATTGATTGTCAATGCATTCATGTAATGCCCTATAGCAAATATATATGATTCTGATTCTAATATGTGAATTTGAACATCAGTGTTTTTCGCTTATAGGGACCTTAAAATGAAAAAGTAACATATGGTCCTGAGATCATACGGTGAATACTGCCACATTGATACTACCGTAGTATCGTATTCCTATACAGGAAATTGTGCTCAATCCAGGGCTTACTTGTCTTTTGAACAAATTTACTGTAACGTATTTTTTGTGTTATTCTACATCAGTGTCATTTTCTGTAATATTCTGATTGGGTAACGCCCAAATCCCGGTCTTGTTACTATCTAAGTCAACCTGTTTTTGTTACACCCCCAGACAGCAAGGATGCTTCCTGCAAATATTCACTTGGTTTGCTATTCGGTTGCAGTGAAAATATTCATTTTAAGTTCAATGATAACTATATAAAAGCTCTGCTACACAAATAAGCGAAGAAAGTGATCAGATAACATGAGCAAGTTTTTTCTGCAACGGGAAGTTTATTGTTGTAGGGCTACCTGCCTCAACCCTTATTAATTCCGCCTGGCCGACCCAGGGCCGCACTAATGCGAAAGCGGTCACGCGGAAATATGCTCTGAAAACTATTTGAAAAATATTTTATCTATGGAATGTAAATATTGGTTGTAAATTTTCTGAATATGTTTTGAAAGTTTTCGGTTGAGGACGGTCAGCTTTTGTTGAAGGTTACACCAGCTTCTGATCTATTTTCACTGCCCAATTCACTACATCATTCAAAGGCTAAGTGAAGTTTGCCACATCGTAACATTTAAAACTTGTAAATTATTCAATGAAAACAAAATACATTTTCTAAGAATTATGTTTTAATGCCTTGTGAGGATACTGTACTCCATGCATTATAAACTAAATATCTATCAAGCCATTTTATAAACAATAGGCCTAAATTCAATTAGCCTATATCAAAGCTCTGAGGGAGACACCTAGCCCATATTTAATATGATTAAGTTTTACAACAGCCACTTGGTGATTGTATAAAATCGATCTGGAGTTTCTTAGATTACGGGTTACATTGTTTTTTCTGTTTGAAAAATAAAATTAATATAAAATGGTGGTATTTTAACAATTTTTTACAATCATTTAAACAGGCTACCGTACCAATAAAAAAAACATCTAATCCTTTAACTTGAGCTTACGTGATTCATAGAATATAAATGCCCAAATAAACAAATAATTATAAATTTCATTTCATATCGTACATTCTCATCATAAAAGGTAGGTATATTTTGGGAAAATAGGTCCTTTAACTTTATGTCGTATGTATTGCCAACTGAACAAAAACGGCATTGAGCAAAAATAAATAAAAACGAATTAATTTACAGTAGAAATAAACAGATTATTTAAGAGTAAAACCCTATGAAACTTAATTTTTTCAAAAGGTTATCGCAATTTGTAATTTGCATAAACTCCTTTCAGACCTACCTACGTAGGTTCAGAATACACTATCAATGTAATTTTTAATACCACACTATTGTCATGTATGCACCAGACAAAGGAGAACCTGTTGGCTGGGGTAGCCCAGCCCCTCGGCCCCTTCCCTAATGACATTCTTGGAACTGGCATAATGCCGCCTGCTCAAAGAATAGGCGGATCTATCTATGGAGTAACGGGAATCGAGATGGCTGAAAATTTTGCTTAGTAATATAAACTATAGGCACGACTTTGCTTTGCCTACACGTTGATGATTGGTATAATGAGTAGGCCTACACAATACATGGGGAGACGTTGAGGGATTTTTAAAATCAAATAAACTTGCAGTTAATTGTATTTAATTTTTTTCTACTTATATTAAAAGCCTATAGTGTACATAGTAAGTAGACCTAAACACAAATCCATAAACAACCTATTTAAAAGCAACACGGATATACTTCTTGAATTACAGTAGTCTTTATGTGATTTATATATCTACTCTCTCTCCTAATAGTTTCAATACTATTTAAGTTGTTCATTTTAAGTAATAGTACCAGGTTAACCGAGCCTTGCTCGTTGGTTTTAATTCACTTTTGTTATAATTTCATGGTAATCAAGCTATTAAAATTACACCAGACTCTTCACAGTTAACAGCTTTTAAAAAGACTTCTTATTAAAATTAATGTTCCTTTAATTTTGTTTACTTTTAGTTGTTATTTCGTTACCAAAATAGCAACCCATAAGAACAATGTTAAAAATTACGATTTTAAAGCTTAAACTACTATACGTGTTGCTCAAAATCAAGCAATTTATTTTAATACAGTACAAAATGTTCCTTTAGCTCTAAATCAATGACATCTGACCAATCCTATAATGTAAAAATCTATAATCACAAAATAACTACATTTATTTACAGCTGATTATTAACAGATATTTAAAATGCTTTATTTAATCCCAATGTTATTTTAATGGGAAGTTTTGAAATTTCAATGGTGGATAGCGCCTTTATTTTAAGTCCTATTCTCACAATTTTTTGGCGGACACACAACTACAGACAAAGCCCTATCCAATGACACAAAAAACTTGCAAATCAGTTGAAAATTGTAGGAGGAGTTCTCAACACAAAAAAACCTTAGCGTATTAAATAAGTATAGATTTTAGACAAAATTGGATTTTTCTTAGGGTTGAGGCTGTTTCTAACTTACTTTTGAGCCAAAACACTTTTAAATGCAAAGTTTTAGCGAAATCCACCCGCTAGATTTCGAGATCGTGGAACACACGTCCCTTCAGACATTGCTCGTATTATAGTATAGGATAAGGCTAGTTTTAAAGTAATAGCACAGGGGTATCTGTGAAGCGCATAATATGTACATTCATCAGATTGGGTTTACATTTTTATTGTACAGTTCGGTTTGGCTTCTTCAGTACTGTGCAAATAAAGGGCTACATGCACATCATTCAGAATGGAAATACCCTCTAAATACACCTTATTATTATACAATACTACGAACTGAGAAGAATAATTTGACATTTCTAACGGTAAAATTTGTAAATAAATAAGAAAGAAGTTGGATTTACAAAAGGGTGTTTCTCGTATGCTTATGTATTATAAGGTGGAAAGTGTGCTATAAATATTTTAAACTTACGCGAATTAACGTATAACAGTTATTTGTGCAATAACATTTCCAAATCCATTTATGAAAAAGTTTTAATTCTATTGAAACACTATACTGTATATCGATTAGAGGGCATTTGTTTGTGTGGCCAATGGCACTTTCACAATTTTTTCTTATCAATGATTTAGGTTACGTTATAGTATTTGCAATAATAATAATAAAAAACCAAAAAAAACACAGCTATATATGTGATACAAACGTTTTATTGTTGAATAGGCCCATTTATTTTTCAGTTTGTTGTTACTCAATCATTCTTTATCAATTTAAAATAGCTTAAATTAATTACCGTACTTTTGCAATATTATCCAGGTTTGTTATTTTGAGGTGAGCTGCGTTCACACTGGTTTAACGGACATATTCTGCCGAACTGTTGTTTGTTTGTTAGTATTTATTTCTAATATGTAAATTATGTGTGGTTAGCAAGCGTTTGACGTCGTAATTCCTGTATTCTGGTTAGAACAGGTGTGAGAAATCTAAATCAATGGGTGGAGTTGCGTTTGCCGCGATCATGGATATGGCAAGCACAACTAAAAACTGTAAAACATCGAAACGTGTAATTTTTACACAATGTTCAGTAAATAGTCTTTTTTCAATTTATGTGTTTTAAGACATCAGTTCAAAATAACGTAAAAATAGTTGCTTATGTATAACAAATAAGTACCAAATTGACTTCATTCCTAATTGGGCCTACAATTATCTTTTATTTTTTAATAGAAAATAAAGTTCACAAAACCAACATCCAACTTATACCCTTTCACAGTTAAATGTGTAAAAGTATGTAATGTTATTTGTTTACCCTTTCTTTGTTATTCCGTTAGATCTACTAAAATAACAATAACCCAACACCATGTTAAAAATTGCAATTTTCAGACTTGTTTTCCAACTCAGCAATCTGTTCTGGGGTTGAGACTGTTCATACATTTATTTTTGGACACACATGCTATTACATCAAAATTTCAGACAATACCTGTATAGGCTACGCTAAATTTTTAGATCAAAATAAAATACATTGCTACTACAGACACTCTTCGTATATAGAAGATATTGTAAATGAACACCGTAAGTTCCATATGAAGTTTCATTTTTATTATTAGCGAAGTTGTATATTAGGCTAACATGGTAAAAGTTAAACATTCGTCCACGTTGAACCTGGGAATAATCTTTACTAAAGATCGCCACTGGCATGAATTCGACCAAAAATTTAGTTGATCTTTACATAATACATTTTAAATATAACTTTAAATGTCCATTCAGTTCTTCCTGATTTGAAAGCATTTGCTATTACAACAGCTGAGTTGGTGTATGCTTAGGCCGGTTCCTACGTGGGCGACAGATGCGACGCGACGAGAGCGACTGGAGCGACAACAGCGACAAGCTTGCATCGCCATAACGTTATACATTGTAAATTCTTGTCGCTCTTGTCGCTCACTAAGAACACTCCAATGCTTATACATTTGTTTGAAATTTTGTCGCTCTTGTCGCGTCGCATCTGTCGCCCACGTAGGAACCGGCCTTATCTTTAATACAGCACACCTTTCTAACGGTATGTGCGGATATCTCTTATGAAGTAGCCTGCGCAAAAATTGAGAAATAGGAGGAAATTTAATATTATGCTTGAGAAGCTTGCATAGCCTATAATTTTTAATTAACTGTTAGTTAATTTTATAAACGTGGCGGTTGGGGAAGTGCTTCTTTTACCATTCCATGTAAACTTAGTGATAATTTTTCTATCTTTTTTGGAAATATTTGTTTTTGTACTCGCCATAAAAGAAATGGCGCTAAGAAATTTTGAAAAAATACAGTAATTTTGTTGCATAAACTTTTATGCTTAATGTTATATTCTATTTATCCTTCAAGGCTCCGGTCTACGCCAGCCAAAACAACAACAATGCCGAATGCCGCCTCGCGGCCGTAGCGCTAGGCGAGTTTGATGGCTGCAGAGGTTTACGGGGATCGTGTTTTAAAATTAACCAATTAAGATAGAGATTGGCTGTTAACTTTTTATAAAAGTAGAAAAAAAGGATCTAGTCGGCTATCTTTTTAGAATTTTTAAATAAAATTTCTAATTCCAGTAATAACTGTCTAAAATCAACTGTCTTTTAGTTTGGTAAATACAGAGGTTTACGGGGATCGTGTTTTAAAACTAACCTCTTAAGATAGAGATTATCTGTTACCTTTTTTGTAAAGTAGAAAAAAGGATCTAGTCGGCTATCTTTTTAGAATTTTAAAATAAAATTTCTAATTTCAGCTATAAGTGTCTAAAATCATCTGTTTTTCTCGATTTTTAACTTAAGTTTTCTATTGGTTTTAATGAACTAATTACAAAAGTGTAACAGAGGAAAATTAGCACCGTTATTCTTCTTTAATATGACACCTTATTTATAGCTCTAGGCTTCATTTGGCAGAAGATAACAAGATTCTAAAAAACCCTTGCATTTGGGTGCGCGCCAGGGGTAGGCCGGAGCCTTTCTACCCCTACTTGGCTGGCGCTGTGACGGTTGGCGTTGGCGGTTCGGGGTCCGCCATTTTTATTCTATTCATCACCTGTTGTTCCGTTCCAATTCCAAACAGACGGCCGTTGTGTTGACCGTGCGTCAATAATTGTTTGTTTTTGTGTTGAACGTTATAATTTCGTGATTATATTTTACTGTGCGACGTTCTCTACTCACATTGAAGGTAAGTTTTCCGATTTATTGAGGCTTTCAAACTAGCTTAAAGATAAATAAAGTTCTGAAGAAGTTAGGCCTATTAGTAAATTTATGTCTTTCAACATCAGCAATCAACATATAACCTCACTCAGTCAACATTGTGTCTTGTGTGAGAATTGTCTTTATCCATTTTTTGTTAATTCATAATACTACTACAACCAATAATAAAAAACAACTAAACATTTTGAATAACTATGGAGAGTACTTAGTGCTTTTAATTGCTTTTCAATTGTAACAAAGGCTATTTAGGCCTAGCTAGTATAGGCCATACAAAATGTCTCTAAGGTTAAGTTATTTGTAACCTGTCCTGTTTCGTAGGTCTGTTTTCATAATGTAAATTAACTAAGTTATTGTGTTGAAGATATGTATTTCAAAAATGCTACACTATTGTGGAGCAATATGATATTTAATATTCAATACTAGCCCATATAAGCCTGCATTATAGGTTATTATCGATCACTGCAAAACAATCTAGGAGCTAAGCCTATAGGCCGACATCAAAATAGAAAAGTAATTAAAATTGTTTTTATTCTATCACATGTAAAATTACATTGAATAGAGTGAGTGCTAAACCGTCACAAAATACAGGGTACACGGTAGTTGAAAAGTAACTTGCACCCCTCCTTTACTTTTTGGCTATTTGAGATAAGTTATTTGAAATCAGTTTATTTATTTATTTGTTCCAACGGCTTGTTGCCAGTTTACAATTTAACACAATTAGAGAAAAGATGAACAACAAATCATGAAGTTTAACAAAAGATGATATCTGGTGTGCAATAAATAAGTTCATGAGTTGCAATTTCACTGTGGAGTACTACATGCAGTAACTCTAGAAAAACCAAAAAGGACCTTCATTCAACTTAGAAACAAGCAAATATAACTTGTCAAGACTAACTAGCATATACAATAAAATAGTTAGTTTGCGGCAACCTTCTTGGATTTGAGGGGCTACAATAATGATGGACAGTAACCTCATGTCCAATAAGGTTGCTGCAAACCAACTTCAAATAGTTAAATTGACACATGTGAATTTATTAGAGAAAAATATAAATTTTAAGGCATTAATGTTGCAAATTTTTTACATTTTATGTACTACCGTCAATGTCAACTGGGGAGACATGGTCAAAACCCGGATTTTGTTATTTTTTCCCATAAATTATTCTAAAAACTCTAGTTAGCCTATATTAAAGTTGTTTGTTCTTTAAAATATCTCTAAAATAAAAATAATAATAATCTTTATTGTATAAGGCATCATTGATGCATTACAATATAAATACTTATACACACACATATATAGGCTGCTAATTTACAACTATTTTAAAATATTCATTTGTTGAGTAGAGGCAGTTAAAATTCTGTTAATAGTAGTTTGATGCAACTCTTAAATTTTTCTCTTGATAATTCTTAAACTTCATTAAAAAGGTAGTGCATTGAAAAAACTTGGCTGGAAACCGCCTTGTATGAATTAAAAATTAAACAGCAATTATTCTTTTAAAAAAAGTCCCACTAACTCTGGCGCGCGACTGGCAGAAAACTCATTTCTTTCTTGAGGTATTTTTTTCTTGTTGGCCTAATTTGGTTTGCAGTTAAGAAGATCTAAAAGATCCATAAAGTCAATTTCATACAAAAAACATTTTGCAAAACTTGACAAATTTTTTATATTTTTCGGAGTGACTATGGTCTAGCTTGAATATAACAGTTTGCAAGTTGTATTCAAGAGAATTGGCCTGTTTTCCTCCTTTAAATGATTATTTTTTTCATCCGGCATTGAAACAACAGTAAATTAGTACATGTTAACTAATCTTTTCTTTATGTTTGCGTGAAGTTTTTAGTGATTACTGGTAGTGACAATTACTAACTTTATGATTACTTCTAACTATAACCATGGTGCTTAAAGGCTTAGTTAAAAGTGAAAATGTTTAAGCAGAAAAAAATTATAGGCCACAGATATAACTGTGTACATATCTGTAAATATTTTTTAATAAATAAACACTGAATTTTTTCTGAAATTGAACAAACTACAATTTTAAGTGAGGAAACCGCCTCACACGTTTTATCAAGTTTTCACAAGGGAGGAAAAATTTATTTGTTGCATATATAATTTTTAGCGAATTTCCCATAGGGAGGAAGCTATTACCGTAGGTCTTATGGTAAGAACTAAACCCGAGACCATGTTCCTTTTTTGTTTTAAGATGTTCAATGTTCACAGGTAACATATCCAACAACTGTAAGGAGGGAAGGACTTTCTGGAGAGCTAACAACGTTGCCACGGGCTGCTTGTAGTTTGCAAATAATGTAAGTCAAATAATTTATTTATTTAAGATTCTCAACGGATACACTGTTTAGTTCCAATAATTATTTATCTATTGCTTTTTAATAATCAATAGCCTACGCCTAAAAACTCAACCTCGCTTGCTGAGTTAATAAAATGCAGGCAAATATATGATTTTTCTTTCAATTTAGGCCTACATGTGTTTTAAAGACCCCAGTTCAAGATAACATAAAAAAGTAACTGGCTTATGTATAACAAACCAGTACCAAAATGTATGCAGTTTTATTTTTCATTATAGATTGCTCTATTTTAAATAATGTTAAGTTTTAAAAAATGGTTCTGCAATTAACTTATTTTTTCCACTTCAAAATGCGTTTACAGTACAAATACACTGTAATTATGTATCATCGTAGAGCGGTATTCTAACGTTACCAACTTATCAAATTATCAACAAAAAAGTTTCAATGTTTAGTATATTGGGTACAAAAAAAATTAATACAAAAGTTGGCCTCCCAGGTGACTCCCCTTGCACTATAAAAGACGCCAATGATAGACTATTAGTTTCGTAAAATGATTCCCCATTTTAGTGCTATTTTTCTATAGAATAATGCCTCTCTATAGTTGGAAATTTAAATTAATTGAATATAAATTTTAACAAACCTATTAAAAGTAATTGCAGTGGAGGGTCAATTATTCAAACTTATTGGGATGGGAGGTGTTTCGGATAGTGAAACATGGAAATTATTTACAATTTGGAACAACTAAAAGTTCATTGACTGTTTTAAGACTTAAATATTCCTTAAGAATCTATGGCTTTGATAATAAATAGCTCTAAGCAAAAAATTGTAATTACAAAAAGTATACATTTCTTAATAGTCTATTTTGTTGACACTTTCGTTAAAGGTTTTTTTTTTTTAATACTGTACACTGAATTGGTAGGCCATTCAGGGGTTTTTGGTTAATTGACATTTGGATATATCGACACTTAACTACAGAGCCCTATTCCAATTTGAGATTTTTTTTATGATGAAATCAGAGAAATAAGTTAATGGCTGAAGATGGATGAGAAAACAAATTTGGACACCCAATCAAATTGTTCCCTTAATAGTATATTACAATCTTTTGAAATTTTTTGTTTCAGCTTCAGTGATGGAAATTCATTACAAGTCAACAGAGGACGCAGTTAACACATAGGCCCTCATACAGCTGGTGAATCATCTGCTTTGCTATAAAGTAAGTGATAGTACATTTTATCCCATCTCTTTCACAAGTTCTTTCCTTGAATATTTTGGGTATCCATAAGGCTCGGGTTTAAGGCTCTGGTCTATTTCTGGCACACCACCCTAACGCAAGGGTTTTTGAGAATCGTGTCATTTCCTGCTACATCGAGGGTAGAGCTATAAATAAGGTGTCATATCAATAAAGAAGAATGCACTTACTTTCCTCGGTTACACTTTTTAAATTATTTCAATAACAAAACTAACCGAAAAGCAGTTAAAAGTTGGGAAAAACATATGATTTTAAAAAGTTATAGGCCTAACTGAAATTGGAAATTTTATTTAAAAATTCTATAACCACAAACAAATTTGTCTTTCTTATTTCTTATTTTTCTAAATATTACAAAAAACCCGGGACTAAAGCAAAACCGGCCGGGACACCGGGACAAGAGCGAAAAACCGGGACTGTCCCGGTCTAACCGAATGTATGGCAAGCCTAGTTATAAGCCTCCAAATATTCATGTCTTGATGGTTCAGTCAAATAGGTTACCAGCTAAGCAGACTCCATGCCACGCGCGTCTGTGACTTTTAACAATGTACTCCATTTAACACCAAATGAAAAATTGGTTTTTATAAACACTTGTTGCTTTCCAACTTTTGAACATGTATTTTCTCGGAGATATGGGGGGTGTCATTTTATTCAACTCTTTAATCTTAATAGGCCACAAAATTTTTAGAGCTGTTTTTGAGAGGTTTTGATTTTTTATGGCTTAAGGTGTTTTAGGGTTCAATTACCCTTATAAACCAAAAAATGGAAAAAACACCTTGAAAAATATTATGGATGTTGACTTACATGCCAAATTTAATCCAAATCAGACCATTCACATTCTCTACATTCTCTAACACACACACAGAAATCACTCTGTAAACCACTTTTTTTAACTCAGGGGGCACCATAATAGTTAAATCCACCAACAACTCAAATTAGAAAATTTTGGCAAAAACAATACTTTCTCCATATAATATAGTATAGGGGGAGGAAGTAAAAATCAAACGAATTTATAGGTTCACGATTGTGCCAATTGCTTTATTTTAAAATAGCCTAATAGGAGTGATAGACAAATTTAACCGCTATGTGAGGTCCTTGTCTCAAAATAGTGATCTAGTGATTTAAAGAGCGACTAACATTTGGTTTAAAATTATCGAGTAGTGATTTCCAGGGTCGAGTCAAGTTTTTTGGTTACAGTTTATTTAGAGTCAAGTTTATATAATATAATTTGTTAGCGAAAAACAATAAGTTAATACAATAAAGAAAGGAAACCCCTTACTTTAGAATTAACCCAATACCATTTCATCAACCGACTAGAAAATTCATCCTCATAGAAATACAGGGTATTCGGAAAAAAGTTTCAGGAATTCATTAGATTGTTGCCCACCTCCAAATGAGCAAAACAATCCTGTAAACATATGTCCTAAAATGCTTTGTTAACCTGCTAGCTGCCATTTTGTTTTTTTTATACGAAATAATTTTTATTTCCCTAACGAATCATTGTATGAAGTTCATATTTGGCATGAATCTGTATCACACTAATGTTAATTTTCAGGAAAAATTATTTTTTTCTGATCTGTATTTTCAAAATGGTGACCATTTTATTTGTTTAAACTCAAACATCTCAAAACCAGTGAATTAATTATATCAAAATTGTATAAGAGACAAAAAGTTGACAAATTTAATTATCTAATTAATGATATCAAGTTTATTAGGATCTAACAACAAATAATGGAATTATTGCGATTTTTCTACTAAAATAACCTTAATTTCCATGAATTAATTCTAATAAAAAATCAACTCCATTATTTGTTGTTAGATCCTTACAAACTTGATACCATTGGTTAGATACAGTAATTTAATTTTTCAACTTTTTTGTCTCTTGTAACATTCTGATAAAATTTACAGGTTTTGAGTTATTTGAGTTAGAAATTTTAAAATGGCCGTCATTTTGAAAATATAGGCTACATTGGAAAAAATTTTTTTTTCCTGAAAATGAAACTTGGTGTGACAAAGGTCCAAGCCAAATATGAACTTAATACAATTATTCGTTATGGGAATAAAAATTATTTGGTGTAAAAAACGAAATGGCGGCTAGCGGGTTAACGAAGCATTTTAGGACATATGTTTATAGGAACTTTCATGCTTATTCATGTGGGCAATAACCTCCTGAATTCCTGAAAGGTTTTTTTCCGAAAACCCTGTATACATAAATATTTACCTATGATCAGGTTTAAACTAAAATGGTGCAAACAGTCCTAAAATTGATGTTTTGCCATATTTTTAACATGCCAGGGCAATATAGTAATTTAAAATTCCTTATCCTTTAAAACAAGATTTTATTTTGTTTTTTTATATGAGGTTTTCAGTAGTGATTGAGAAATGTGAGTGTAGCAGGTCCCATGACTAGAAATATGTGAAAAATAGATTGTTAAAGTATTAACTAGTGCACGTGTTGCTCGAAATCTAGCAATTTATTTTGATACAATACAAAAGTTACATTTTAGTTCTAAATCAATTAAATCCAACCAATCCAATATTGTGAATGTCAGTGATCACCAAGAACTACAGCTGAACGTTAACAGATGTTTAAAACTCTCAACCCAATCGCAATGTAATTCTAGTGGAAAAAATTCAAATTTAATTTGTGGATAGCGCCCTTAATTTAAGTCCGATTCTCATCAATTTTTGGCGGAAACAACTACAGACCAAGCCCTATCCATTTTTGGCGGAAACAACTACAGACCAAGCCCTATCCAACGACACCAAAAACATGAAAATCGGTTGAGAATTATAGGAGGAGTTAACACAAAAAAACCTTAGCGTATTAAACAAGTATAGATTAGGCCATTTATAGGCCTACATTTTTTAATTCATTGTATTTTTTCAGGGAATCCAAAGGAGCTCAACCAGACCAGAACCAAACTTACTACTTGTATATAGTTTATGAATCAATATATCTGTAATATATCTATATATCTGTAATCTATATACCTTTAAATTTATAATCAATATATCTGTCTATCTATCTAAGCTCTGTAAATAATTCAAAATAAATATAAGTGCAAAATAAAGATTTTTATTCTTACGTTTCCTGCTTTTTTGTTATAAAATTGTTTATAATTTATTGAAACAAAAGAAAACATTGATTTTATAATAGTATTCATGCAATTTATGAAACATATTAAATAAAGTTTGATTAACTGTAAAAAAACTCGATCTTAAAACAATTTATTTTTGAGTTTATGTACTATGTGTTTAAATTACAGTAATTTAATTTTTAAATGTTTTACTTTTGAATAACTTTACGATTCATTCTGCTCATGACGATTCATTCTGCTCATGACGTGTCAAATAACTAAAAGTGTTTGAAATTAAGCTGTAGCCTACATAAGTTTATATAAACCATATTTATTTTCCACATTTATTAACAAATGACCAGCAACCCATTCTATTATAAAATTATTTTCATCTCTCAGTATTTGAAAGTAGCTACTTTCCGTACAGCTGAGGTCTTTTAAAAAGTCATCAATTTCCAAACAGAGATCAAACTACAGTAGCCACCATAAGCTGTTTTTTTTGTACATAAACATTACTTTCGATCCAAGGAAAACAATTTTTTACCTTACATCAACAAACCTTTCCTGTACAGCAACAACTCAATCAGCTGAATTCAAAACAAATTAAATTTTTAATTCTGGCTTTGTTAACTACTAACAACAAATTTTTTAATAATTCTCCCAGAAACATTTTATATTTGTTTTATATTTATTTTTAATTTTAATTCATTTTTCATTTTAATTTAATTTTAATTAATTTTAAAATTAATTTTAATTTTATTTTTAATTCATATATTTTATTAGTTGCACAATGATGAAAAGTATCGTTCACAATTCGTCTGGAAAGTGACCAATTTTGGGGCGAGAGATAGTGTTTTCCACGATTGGCTTTACCTCTCGCGCGTAAAACACTATCTCGCCCCGAAATGGGTAATTTTCCGGACGAGCGGTGAAATATACTATTCATTGCACACTATTTGAAACATCTTTTTAACACTTTTGGCAAACATGCATTGGTCACTTTTGGAAAACATTCGTTCATAACTTTTGGAAAACATTTGTTCATATCTTTTGGAAAACATTTGTAGATCACCTTTGGAAAACATTTGTTGGTCACGTTTGGAAAACATTCGTCGATCATGTTTGGAAAACATTCGTCGATCGCTTTTGGTAAACATTCGTCTATCACTTTTTGTAAACATTCGTTGATCACTTTTGGAAAACATTCATTGATCACTTTTAAAATACATTCGTTGATCACTTTTGGAAAACATTCGTTGATCACTTTTTGCAAACATCTGTGAAAATCTTTCCGCAAATGTGAGAAGTGTAAACTTGCATATTTGCGGAAAGTGCTTAAAACAATTTCATGTTATCAATGAATATTTACAGCAAACATTTTCGTTTGCAGTTGAAATTGATGTGCAAACTTCTTGTAAACGTTCATTGCTGTCTGGGCAGGGTGAGTTTTTAGTCCCTTCCCCCTACTTATTTTCTATACGGTATAAGTTAGAAGGTTTAAACTCCACACATCTATGTTAGACCTAAATAACTTGTTTTTCATGGGTTCATCGACTCTCCACCTCCAATAGTCCACAAGGAATAAGCCGAGATTCTTAAATACAGGGTGAGTTTCTTAAAGTGATCCAATAGCTAACTTTTTTATTCTATATCTGACAGTATACTTCTTATGGGAACCCCCTTTTGCTTTTATTTATGTATTTCAATTTTCAAAATTTCCCTCCATTTTTCCACTATGGCGGCCAACTTTAAAATTTCTTCTTGAACACACTACATTTTTTGGTGCTTTTAAAATTTCCATGTGATTTTAAGACATTTTATTCTTTGCCATTTTTCTCTAAACCTAACGGTTAGGGAGCTAGAGGCAATTAAATTTCACTTTTAGTTCCATAAGAATAACATGGGGAAAACTTTATCAGCCCCATAACTTCGAAACCATTGATTAAAACAAAAAAAATACTCAAGAATAAAAATGTCTTAAATTGATGTTTTAAGAACGTTTTTTTTCATAATAACATAATTTTTTTTAATTTTATTTTTAGTCTGTCATATTGGAAAAAAGTTAATTCATGCGTAAATGATAATTTTTATGAGTTAAATGTTAATAGTATCTAAAGTCAATGATCAAACGATCAAACTATATATATGGAGCAAATAGTCGCAGAGAGCCCACTGAGTGCTTTCCCTGAAGGATTGACCGGTCTGCATAGCTCAAGTGAAGCTGGGCTGCATTGGCTTAGCGCCCTGAATAAGCTCTCTAAAGAGAGATCTAATTTTTATTTTAGTGTTTAGTTTTTTTTTAAAGAACCAGGGGGACCGAGCTTAAGCTCGGTAAAATTATTGCTTTCGTTTTCACACAAAGCTCGTTCCCTTCGCTCACTCGCAAAGCCGAAGGGTGCTGCACTTTGGTATAATTTTCTTGAACTACAGGTTAAAGATGTAACACATTGGTTTATATATACAGTTATCAGCTGATTTTTGTTCAATTAATAAAATCTCCATAAGGATAACATGGGTACTTTGAAGGGCTCTAGAACGAAAACCGGATTTTTCCCAGACATCGGACCAGCTCCAATCGATTTCTGGTGGCCAAAACCCCCATATTCAATAAAAAATCAAAAAAAAAAAAACAAAAATCAAAAAAATTAATCCTTGGAGCGAAAAAAAAGTTTGCCCGTACAAACAGAGCTTGTTTTAAAGTATAAGATATACTGACTCAGGTGCTGTGCACGGCAGAGTTTATTTTCTTATTCTTGAACCTTGGCTGGCTAAATGAGCCATACGATATATATATATATATATATATATATATATATATATATATATATATATATATATATATATATATATATATATATACCAAAATGACGTCATAGCCATTTTAGCAGTTAGGCCTGAGTAATCTAGTGAGGCTTTGATCATAACCACTTAGCTACCTTACGCAGCCAGATACCCTACAGAACCGTTAACATAGCAAAGTGTAGTTTTCACATACATAAATATTTTGACTAAAGGTTAAATATTTTTACCCTACTACTTTATTGTATTACCGATTTTGTAATTTTTCGATTTTTATAGTTATACTTTTAAGGTTTCAAGGTAAAAGCGTAGATTTAGATCATTAAGGCATTAGTTCGTTTCCCGCGAATTCAGCCTGCTAGCAAAGCAGTTGGTAAACCTGTCAACGATGACTTATTCGAGACGTCTAGCGTAACGTTGTGTTTATGTCCTTGTCATATATTTTGTCATGAAATTTTTACGCTTTTGCTTGTCATGCATGTCAATAGTGTTAAGAATTAAATGAAGAAATAGTTAAACACGATGAAGAATAGGCAACCAGGCAAGCCAGCTAGATTGGCTGGCTCTGGTAGAAAACTTGTAAGTGCATTTAGGCCTACTTCAGACTCCAGCCCTGTGGAGGATAACGAATTTACAAGAGCTGCTAAAGAAATAAGCTATGGGTTGGCTGTTTTTCGCTTTATTTTTGGTTCTGAAGACGAGACCCAGGTTAGTTGACTAGTTGTATGGCATTAGTTATTTGTTTATTCATGAATTTGGTTTGTTCACATCAAAGACCCGTAGCAACAGGGATCCATTGTTTTGTTTACATCAGCCTTGATTGAACGTCCATGAAACGATATTTGGTTTTGTTCGAAATATCTTTTAGCTGGCCAACTTAATAGGGCCTAGTCCACATTTTATTAAGAGTAAGTGAAGTAAGCTGACAGAATGCAAAGTACAAATTAGCCTAGGACCTATTTGAGTTTTTGGTTTAGACCATAGTTCTATTCCTAACCTAAACCAGACAAGCCAAGTTATGCAAACATTCGCGGTTGCCATTCTATACCTGCGCTTACAATGGAAACATTGGTGATTGGTTTACAATACCTAATTAGGCCCTACCTATTATGTTCCATAGGCCTACGGTACACAAAAAACAAACTCTGTAGGTTATCGAACATTTTAAATATTGGACTGACCTTGACCATACATCTACCTTTTAATACTTAAATACAGTTGTACAATTTTCTAAATTTCTTCAACTTATCCTAAATAGGCCTATTACTATGAAAAACCATATGAAGTTTTTGTGCACCTTATTCAGTAGCCTAAGTTGTGGTAGTGGTGTTTGTCACATTCACCTCTTGTAGGCTGCCTATCTCGTCCTAGATGAATCAAAAGGTTGCATTCACAGCTGAGTAGATAAACTTAGGGAACTGACTAAACACCCAGCAGTCCCAGGGGTGAAACTTTGTTATTCGACTCCAATGTTTTTAGACCTAGCTAAAAATTCGGCGAAACTTCGTTATCCGACTCCACCATTATTATCGATGAGGAAATTTTGATATTGCGATAATATTGCTATTATATCGATGATACAATTACGATTTTATCACCTGATTTTAGTTTCATTTTAATAGGCTTATAATTTAACAAACCGTAATCTGTAACAAAGAAAAACACAAAATAATCTAACCATGTTTATTGTGTAGCTGTATCTAAATTGTGAGAAGAAGCAGACTTCGTTACAGTAGATCAAAAATGGCGTCACACAAATGCTGCCAAATACAAATCAGAAAGGTATTTTTTGCTATTGTATTGAGGGAATATGCGTTTTAAATGTTTCCAAACACCATTGATTTTGTTGTTATAAACATAGCTGTCAATAAAAGTGACGGAGGTTTACAGTTACACTGTTAGGTTAGATTATTATTATGATACATTTCTTATCTCAGTATCGTTGTTGAATTCGATCGTTTTCATCGCACAATTTCAATCGCAATATCAAAATTTCCACATCGATAATAACGGTGGAGTCGGATAACGAAGTTTCGCCAAAAATTCTATTTTGTGATTATTTTTGGTCAAAGTCACGAAATGGTATGATTTTTAATCCAGTAAATTTGTATTCAAATGAGCCTCTAGCTAGGAAATTGTGTTGTCGTTTTGACTTTTTCCAATTTTTATGTTTTTAGGGTCACTAAATCTGAAATCCGAGGTTTGCTATCAAAAATAAAAAAATGTGAAAAAATCAGTATATTTTTTGTATTTTTTGACTTCTAGGTAGGCCTATGTTACCTCAACTTTTCGTAAATAATTTATATTACCGGTAATAAAATGAAAGTGTACACAGAATTTGCTACAAAAAGTAACTTATCCCCTACATGTTATTCTCTGACAAGCGGTTTGGGCTCCAGGGTTATTTGAAAATTGGATCATTTTAGCAAATTTCCCTATGTATATGGACAAATTTTGATAATTTTTTGTTTCCCCTTAACACCATGGAGATGAGGTAGGTTTTCCGCCGCATGGATTTCGCAAGCAAATATAGGCCTACTTTATACCTTTCCTAATATATAGGCTCTATATTATACCTTTCATAATGAATGGGTACCTACATACCAAATTTTATCAAGCTTTGTCAATAAATAAACAAGATAGAGGGTTTTGTCGATTTCCCATTTAAGAACGAGGTAACCCACCCAAATACCGAACAGTTAAGGCCATTCCTGGGTAATATAAATCACAATTCCTTAAAATATTGTATTCATCATTAACACTTAGCCTATGTTTTTTTATTTGTTGATAAGTTTCTTTTACAGTTTTATTATTTTTATATTAAAACATCAATTATTTATTTTGTTATTTACTTTTTTTAACGCCCTCACATTCCAACCTCAATCCCTAACAACAAACGGCAACTTCCTAACTACGAATTTCCACTTCCCAACAACGAATTTCCACTTCCTAACAACGGACGGACACACGTAACTTATCTCTCCAACACCTAATGTCGATGACTGTAATAATTATTGCTGTGAACGGTCCTCAAACAGCCTGAATTGTTTATTGATATATATATCGTGTGGCTAATTTAGCCAGCCACCTTGTTTTAAGAATAAGAAAATAAATTCTGCGGTGCAGAGCACCTGAGTCAGTTTATGTAAAAAGATAAACACTAAAATAAAAAATTTACATCTCTCTTTATAGAGCTAACACAGCCTAAATTTTTAAAATGGCCCTGGAAAGGGCCATTTGCATTTTGTCTGGCAGCTGGCTTAGCTGAGAGATCACGTGCGTGATAGTTCAGCTGCCAAAGTTGTTGTTCGTTTAGCACCACCCGGGGAGTACGTGCAGCTTTAATGGAATGATGCGGACACGAACTACATCACCCCACAATCTATATATTAATACGCAAGCATGTTTCATTTCCTCCTTTTTTCTCAGCTCGTGAGCATCGTAGGAGAAATCCGCGCATACCGTTAGAAAGGTATAGTCCTGTAGATGAGCAGAATCACATTCTAATTCACATCAGACTCAGGGCAACGCCCCACAGGCTTTCAAAGTTCCAATGTTAATCTTATGGAGGAAGGAGAATTGAATAAATCATTAAACAGCTGTTGTAAAAATAAGAGCTAGAAAATTTGGAAGAACAGATGTTTGAGTTATAAAATATTTTTAACTTCTTGGGTCCAGATCAACAAAAGTTTTGATCGAATTTCGATCAGAAGGCGATCTCTAGTAATAATTAATAATGTTCAAATCCACCATTCAAAAAGTGCTAAAAATACAAAAAAATATATTGAGATAATGACTATGACTCCGTCTAGAAAGTCCTGCAAGCAAATATTCAAAAAGCTTCAAATTTTAACTTTTCCTTCATTGTATATTTACACTCTGTTTCAGCAAGTTTTTATTAACAAAGAAAAATATTTTAAAAATAACTTTGACCATAAATACAACACTAGGAACAAAAATCATCTACTTCAATATCCTTTGCACAAGACTAAATTATGAGAAAAAAGTACCTTTTATATGGAAATGAAAGTTTTTTAACAAAAATCCTAATGATTGGAAAAACATGAAACAGAGATCATTATTCAAATTGCTCAAGAATTTCCTTATACAAAGAGGGCTACTATTCCGTTGAAGAGTTTTTAAATGATGATTTCAGTCTCTAAATTGATACAACACCAGACCATTATGTTAAATATATATTGTTTAAATTTATATTTTAGATTTAAGTCAAATCATGTGCTGACTAGTCACCTGTTTGAGCAGGATTTTTTTCTGAAAAATCAAATGTTATTTGACATTAAATAAATGAAATGAAATGAAATTGTATTAGGCTAATAATTTATTTCAAACCTGCATTTGTCAGACAAATCAATCATAACCTTAAAATACGGGCGATGTAACGTATTTACAAGGTTTTTTTTTTTTTTTTTTGAGGGAGAGGCGGAAAAATGCATTACGCACACAGGTGGCCAGCCTGTAGTGTGGGGCTCCCCTAAAAAACGGGTTTACCAACTAAAAAACCTCCTCTACTCTTTAGGAATCTAACCTGGAATTGTTTATCACATTACGTCAGGCTAGGCCTAAATTTGGCTTACGCCCGTCGGGCTCGCTCCTTATCCAGCCGCTCTATCAAGGGATCTGGGCCACTTCGCGGTCCAGATCGGTTTTCTTTTCCAGGAGGATGCCCCGGACGAACTGTGACAAACAATCCCAGTTGCCCTCATCCTCCAAAATCTTTTGGCAGACCGAGTCCACCGAAAATGCACCAAATATTTGTGTGGCCTCCAGGCGGGGCCCTTCCCAACGGGGACAGCGGAAAAATGTGTGTTCCGCATCGTCGGGAACACCCGGGCAATAAATGCAGTCCGGTGAACCGGTCTTTCCCATCCGGTTCAGGTACGACCGGAAATAGCCGTGACCTGTCAAAAATTGGGTCAGGTAGTAGTCCACCTCCCCATGCCGCCGTTCCACCCATGGTTGGACCTGCTTGATAAGTCGCGCAGTCCATCGTCCTCGGGTGTCGTGCTCCCAGCTGTGTTGCCACTGCTGGAAGGTTCGGGAGCGCTCTTCTGTTCTTGCCGTGTCCTTGCCGATCTCGCCTTGTCTCTGATAAATCGCTTTCCTCTCCCCTGCCAAGAGCTTGACAGGGATGACTCCGGCGACCACCAGGACGGCAGGCTCGGACACTGTCCGGTAGGCGGAACACACCCGGAGCGCAGCTTGACGCTGAACCCGGGCGAGTCGCAACCTGTAGCACTCCTTATCTAGAGCGCCTGCCCACACCTCTGCCCCGTAAAGGAGCACGGACTGGACCGCGGACATCAACAGACGTCTTCTGCTGGATTGGGGACCCCCGACATTGGCCATCAGCCTACTAAGGTGAGTAACTACCTTAGTGGCCTTGTCCGCCGTACGGAAGATCTGATCCCTCCAGCTTAACTTGGTGTCCACCATAACCCCAAGGTATTTGGCGGCACGAGTTGATGTGACCACCTCCCTTCCCACTCGAAACGGGACTACGGTGTCGATCCTCTTCTTCGTGAGAATCACGATCTCCGTCTTACTAAGAGCAAGCGAGAGACCGTGATCGGACATCCAGTTGTTGACAACCCGCATAACTCGGTTCAACTTTAGTTGGGCCAGCTCAACGTTGCGTGCATCAATGAGAGCTGCGACGTCATCGGCGTACCCAACCAAAGTGGTTTCCTCAGGCATCTCGGACCTCAGGAGGCTGTCATAGGCAACGTACCAGAGATCCGGGCCGAGTATTGAACCTTGTGCGGCACCAGAAGTGACTTCCATCGTCCGCGTTCCGTCCCTCGTGTCATAGATCAGGCTTCGAGAGCGTAGATAATCCTCGATGAGCCGCAACAGATATGCAGGAATACGAAAGGTGTTGCGAAGCGCATCCAACATATCGACCCACCTCGCCGAGTTGAAGGCATTCTTGACATCAAGCGTAACAAGAAGCACTACTCGGCGGGAGAAATGGTTGTGGCTCTCGGCTCTCTCCACAGCTCTCTGAACTTCGGTGACAGCGTCGATCGTTGACCGTCCCTTTCTGAAGCCGTACTGACGGGGGCATAAGTCCCCGGCAGCTTCCATGGCAGAAGTCAGGCGGGAACGGATCAGCTTCTCGAACAGCTTCCCAGCCGTGTCCAACATGCAGAGAGGCCTGTGGGACGACGGCAGTTCGGGATCACCTTTGCCCTTGCTGATCAGTACAAGCCTGGCTGTTTTCCAGGGAGCCGGAAACACCCCTTCTACCAAACAGGCATTGTACATTCTCAACAACAAGTCAGCGTTGATTGAAAATACTTTCTTTAAAGCCTCACTGGGAATCCCGTCCGGGCCAGGAGCCTTGTTGCTCTTCAGGGAGAGAATGGAGGTTTCCAGCTCCTCGAAAGTGAAGAGTGGAACGTCCTCTACCCGTCCGAAGTCAACCGGCGGTCGCTGTGGATGTTCAGGAAACAACGCAGCGACGATCCTCCCCATGGTGGCGCCCTCCATGATGGAAGGTGGAGAGCGATCGCCGAGTTTCTGTGTTACAAGTTTGTAACCCAGGCCCCACGGGTCGGAGTCAACGTCGTCACGAAGTCTCCTCCAGCTATTCGCCTTGCTCCTGTTTATCGCCTGGCGGAGAGATTTTCTCGCAGCTTTATAGGCCTCCGACTTACGAACTCTGTCTGCGGGAATTCTCGCTCTTGTGGCGGCTCGTCTAGTTCTTAAACATGTTCTTCTGAGTTCCGCAATCTCTTCAGTCCACCAGTAAACGGGTTGTTTGTCGCGTCGGGGTTTCCTTCGCGGCATAGACTGGTCGCAGGCCGAGACGATCAGTTCCATCGTGGATGTTACTAGTGCCTCGGCCCCAGCCTCACCAGGATTCCCCTGCGCTCCCCGAGAGATGACTTCGGTGAACTTGACCACGTCCAGTTTGTTGGTGTTCCACCGGCGTGGCCCTTCCCGAGATGCGGAAACTCGACGATTTGCCTGATCATGCAGGTCAAAAACGATGTATTGGTGGTCGCTACCCGTGTAGTCCTCCACAACCCTATCCAGAGATCCTCGGAAGGAGCGACTCAGACGCAAAGGTGACGTCGGGGATCGTGCCTCTCTGCCCGGGGCGCCGAAAAGTAGGTGTGTCGCCCTGGTTGAGGACGACAAGACCGGCCCTGGCGATGAAATCCAGGATGTATTTCCCCCGGGAGCTGGTAGAGGGCATTCCCCACTCGACGGCCCTGGCGTTGAAATCGCCACCAACGACGACATGCCCGGTAGTGCCGAGAACACACTCCTCTAGGCTATCTATCTTGTCGCGGAAGTCCTGGACGGCCTCATTGGGTGTGAGGTAGCAACTGAAGATAGTCACGTCCCTACACCGAACCCAGACGAATCCTCGGCCGCGCCCGTGACTCCGCACCAAAACATCTCGTGTATTACGAGCCCAAAATGCAGCAGTACCGAGGCTGTCCGAGATCCAAATGTTTGGGTCTCTGTCCCGATACTGTTCACTGATAAGGAGCGCGTCAGCACCAAGTTCTCGGGCGAGCTGATCTAGAAGGTTATCAGCTCCCCAGGATCTATGAAGGTTGGCCTGGAGGATGCGAATTACCGGCCGCTGCCTTTTGCCTGTTCAAGTGCGGCTCTGAAGGCACCGCACTGACCAGACCCGGGTAAGTGACCGAGGGCACTGGAGCCTGAATCCTTGCAGAGGAAGCAGGAGGGGCTCGAGGAACATTCCTTACGTTTGTGGCCCTGGCTTCCACACTGGAAGCAGTTGGCACTCCTGTCGGGCCCTTTACAGTTTTGGGAGGAGTGGCCGAAACTGAGACAGCGGAAGCATCTCGAAACTACCACCCTCCGTTTGAGCCTGCAACTGACCCAACCGACTCTGAGGTGCTGAAGGCTAAGCAGCTTATTGGCGTGCTTTTCGCTCATCTCAGCAACAGCCATCCGGAGTTGACTTCGGTTGGGCTTAGTCAGCCATACCCTCACTCCATCAGCCGGTATCTCCGGGAGTGCCACCTGGATCGCACGGGTCACCTCCTCTTCGGTGGAGAGGGCATCAAGGTCCCGAATCTCGACCGAACACTTCGGTTCTAGGGCCTTGATGGAGCCTTTGTCCCCAAGTGCAGTCTTGAGGGAAGCGGCAAAACCGATCTTGTCACTCGACTTCCCCAGTTCGAGGAGGACATCCCCGTTCTGGGTTCGCCGAATAGACTTGATAACGGTGTCGGTCTCTTCCGGTTTGGCCTGCGATCTAATCTGACCCAGAACATCGGCAAAAGATCGCCCCCCTAAGGGCTTGATCAAGATTGCCTCCGTCCTGGGCTTCTTAGGCCTGGGTTGTTTAGGCTTTCTGACAGACTTGCCAGAGGCCTCCCCAACGGGGTTTGAGACTTGCGTCCGCTCCACCCTCGACGCACTTTTCGAAGCTGCCTCCGCTTGCTTCTGCCTCCTCCTTTCTTTCTTAGACAGGCGCGTCTTCCAGCCCCCCAAAAGTGTTGAGGCAGAGTTTGCTGCCAAGGCAGGATTAGCCGCCGGAGCAGGAACCTCTGCAGGAGTAGCCGCTGGAATCACGGCAGCGCCCGGGGCGGATTCAGTAGCCTGGACAGGAGATGTCTGCGATGCCGCAGTGACAAAAACCGGTCTCGGCACTGAGTCCACCTCAACAAGCTCAGGGCTTCCCGGCGAAGAACCACTCTGCCTCTTCTTTCGCTTTCTGGCTCGAGTCTGGGACTCAGTCAGATGAGCTTGAGGTGAAGCAGAGATGACTCGGTTCGTGACATCGCGCTCCTGCTTCACTGCCTTTAGCCTGATTTTCCGGCATTCCTCGATTTCTTCTAGAGCATCTTCGAGTTTCGGGATCCCCTCTTTTATCGCCTTGTTTATGTTCTTTTGAATTAGGAGGACCTTGGCCATCTCCTTCAAAAGAACTTTCATCTTCTTCAGACATGAGTCTTCCTCCTCGTGGGCGTCGTCCTGCTGCTGCCGAAGCATTTGCAGCTCGAATGCCGCACGAAGAGGGCTCTTCCTGGGAGGGATTCCCTGCATCCTGGCTAGAGGTGTTACCGGCTCGGTCACACCCATACCCAGATCAACCTCATCTTTCTCCTTTCCAGTTACGGCCGATGATCCAGCGACACCAGCAGCCTTGAACGGGGCCGGCGGAGGGGAGGTTTTAATTCCAACCGTCGGCGTCCCAGTCTTTGAGGTCGGAGACCTCTGCACAAGTGAGCTGCGCCTAAAAGCAGCCTGTTCGTTCTCCTTTCCAAGATTCGTGTTTTGCAGTTGACAATCCATACTGTTTTGTAACCAGCGCATCGTGCGGCAAGAGGCGGCCCTTCATCGGCCGAGAGCGGGTACACCCTCGGAGGTCTACCCCCCGTAGGAGATAAGACACCCCTACCCCGGTACTCCGGGGCCCGAAACCTCCGTTTGCCCAGCACCGATACACAAAATGTGCCGGACGTGCTGGGGGTCGCACCGTGGCAATGCAGAGTCCGATCCCTGCATCCATGCCGCACTCCCTGACTAAGGTCCGAAGCGGCTGGCTTCTGACGACACACTGGAGGAGACCATCGGCAGTGCGAGGCACACATCAGTCCCTGCAACACAACAGGGACACTCCCAGGACCCCCCAGCATGCGCCGGTCAAAAGAAGGTGGAAAGACACCCTTGATTCGGGGTCGAAAACAAGAAGGTGAGCAAGGTTAGCTCAGGAAAGAATAAAGACGGTGAGCTAAGACCTGAAAGATGAGAAGAAAGGCCCTAGCTCGGGAAGAACTGTGAGGCGGGTCTCACAGCTTGGCTCAGGTACCCCGGGGTCGCCAAGAAACACCCGTACAGTGGAAAGCCCACTGCCCCTGAGGGCGTATTTACAAGGTTGAACTAAAACAAAAGATTACTGTCACCTCTTGATGTTACACGTTATTATATAAAATAAAACACGCAATAAAACTAAAGACTAATTTACTTATTGCAGATCGAAATTTAAGGACTGAATAAAATTTGAGGAAGGGATGAAGTAATACATTTTATTAATACACGATAAAATATTTTAATATACAATAAATCTCATTTCCTTTTCAAAAACAATATTCCAGGTAGGCCTAAGTTTCTTTTCCGGTAACTGTCGTTGCTGGAGTGGTTGGTTCTGTCGGTGCTGGAGTCGTCGGTGATATCGGTGCTGGAGTGGTGAAGAGTGTTGAAGTACTGGGTGGGTCATATGATGAAGTTAGGGCAGCAGCAACAGTTGGCAGAATTGATCGTCCTCATTGTTTTAAGATTCAGCACGAGATTATCATAAGGGCTTATCAAATTTGTTTTGCGCTATTTTGATTTAATATAGGCCTATATTTTTATTTTTGAAAAAAAACAGGAAAAATAAGTTACTGAGAATAATTTATGTTATAATAAGTTACATAGAACGTTAAGAAAGTCAAAATTACGAAATACCTAAAAAATTGTGATTGATACTTCGTATTCAGAAGAATGTTAAGCCGGGTTTACATGCAACAATAAAACGTAACGTTTTTTTTCTGAACGATAAGACGTTGCATGCAAGACAGAGCGTGTAAACCGCAAGTCGTCACGACTTGTCGGAGTTGGGGCCAGAGTTGGAGTGCGCCAAGCGGCCAGAAATTTCAGCCATTTTTCAAACTTTGAAAAAAAAATTAACAGTGTCGCAACTACCATTGATAAGCTAGTCATGTGCATACTCATTTTGTTCGGAGAAAAACGTAGATTATCAATAAAATAATTTTAATGGGATCTCTGCTGGCACATTTTTCACAAAATGTGAAAAAACAGAATTTGTTGAAAATTTTTGAAATATTTTTTAAAAGTAGAGTTCTAGAACTTTGACACTGATTTTTATACAGACAATCGAAGATATACAAAATGTAGACAGTATATTTCCCTTCGTGGAAATATGGAGTAGGGTATTGTGACCCAAACCTAGTCTAAGTTTTAAAATGTCTGAGTGAGGTATTATGGTTATTTTGTAATGGTCCTACACAACGGATTGGTTTTCTATACCGGTGCTTTAACACCTTTCATCTTTCATAACTTATATATTTACCTTCTTGTAAACAATTAAAATGTAAGTGTAGGCTAAATATGGAGTAGTGTTGGAAGACATTTAATCATTTCACCCTAAATAATGGTCTGAATAAAATGGTTTAACTTAAATACCAGTTCTGCCAAATGGTCCTTGGTTAAAGTTAGCTTGACTACAGCTGTTTTGTGTTTAAATAACACATCTTCAGGTCAAAAAGTCATAGTTGAAACTGATTTCTTCTAATCCGCATGGATGTTGTCACAAGTTTAAAATAAACACAGAACACGAACACAAACGGACACACGGACATTTAAACATTAAAGTTGCCAAAAAAGGAACTGAATATTAGGACTAACACATATAATGCTAATCAAGTTATTTATAAGATTATTACTACCGTTATTTTGTATAGATACAAAAAAAACTCTCATTGGAAATTGAATTTGGACCAAAATGATTGAAACTGGGATTGGCTCTCTGCCACAGTCAAGCTATGTGCCATGGCCGGAATTTTTATCTTGGCTTTTAATAACATTCTTTAAAGCTGTATGTCCTGCTATTGAACATTTTGGTATGCCCAAACTTTTTGCCGCTGCAGAACTTTATGCATAAATTTCGCACTGCCGCCCTTTGTTCTGTTTTAAGATAACTCTGTTTCTTCCTCCCCTCTCACTCCCCAAGAGGATCAAGTTTAAAATAACTACTGTATAATTATTTATACAAATTGAAATCCACAAAATTTCCTACCTATTCATCTTTTGTTACCTATAGTTATACCTTGTTAATTTGTAGGAATCTCCATTTCATGGATTCAGTCCTCATGAAATAAGATGGGCAACTGATAAATCTTCAATAAGGAGAAGACAAGTTGAAAATGAACATAGAGCTCGTGGTGTTTTGCTGTCACCGTTCATGCTTGGCAGCCAACGCAACACATTGTTTCCATCATCTTCGACAGGAGTTCCTCAAAGACATCCTAATGATATCCAAAACAAACAAGTTGTAAAGAGTGAGGAAAAGAAGTCACCTCATTTGTTGAAATCTTCCTTGAATGAAAATAGTCTCAGAAAAAAGGCTCTTAAACATCATCTGCAAAGAACCGTAAAGGACACAGAAAAAAGTTATGGACCTTCCAGTGCGAATTCAAATCATACCAGAGGAATCGTAAGGAAGTTTGTGTTGCCTGTGCGTAGTGCGCACTCATCTAGAGTCATTAAGCCCAACAAGAGGTTCAGAGATATTGATGGGGAAGCTGAATCCTTCGACTCAAGTGAAGGAATCAGAGTCAAGAAGATAAGGGTTAATGCTGATACTGATGAAGACTCCTCCTCTTCTTGGATAGGAAAGAGAAGTATGTTTGCATGATATATTTTAACATTAGCCCTCTTTTTATGTAAATTAAATGACTAAGTATGTTAGTGTCCACTTTGTTTTCTTTTTAAGATTATTAACTGACTGGAAAAATTATAATTTTGTTCTCTATTAGCTTGTTTATTAAATATTTACAATAGCGTAGCGACGCATCAGGAATTTGAAATATTGCTTTTTTTAATGTGTTAAAATGTTTTTAAGAATCACAAAACTACCACTTAACCTTGGCGGTTTGTTTCTAACCACTCAAATTGTCAAAAATGTCATGCGTAGAAGTGGCAGAGCGGTTGTTGGCTAATGTTGTTTGCAACATGTTGTAAGCGGCCTGAATGCGGGTTTTGTCTATATTTAGCATTCTGAAAAGTAATTTAGAAAAAATTCCATTACTGAAGGGAAAAAGCCTCTAATTTTCATCTTTAGGATTAGAATACCTTGCAATCAGTGCTTCAACAGTTTTATAAAGTTTTTTTGAGAATCATCTTGTCCTTCTGTACAATTTTTATTCAAAGTTGAATCAATACTGATTGATGAATTGGTTCAGTAAATAAGTTTTGTTGTACTAGTTTATTTACCCCTTATCACTTTCATAAGGCGCTTTTGCACTATCAAGGCATATATTTAATAAATGACTAAATACTGTTAATTGTAGAATGGGTATGATGCTTTGTATAGTTTTGTTACAGACTAAGAAGTAAGCTGATGAATTTGATTATTAATGCCCTGAATCATAGTCTAAGTGCCAGTGAAAGGCTACCTGTATGTATATGACCAGACTTGGTTTTTTGTATTATATTGATGCCCCTATACCCACTATAGATGAAATGGGGAGCCACTAAGCCCAGAGTGGGGGACATTTCGCGAAATTAAAAAAAAAATTTCATATTCATTAATGACAATATTTCTGTTTCCTTTCGACTACCATGTTATGTTTAAACTTATTTGTTTTGTATTATATGTTTTTATTGTATTAATGTAACTTTACAACTTAACGTATTTCAATTATATACAAAAATAAATATATAACACTAATTTCATTACACACTAACCCAAAATTTTACATCCAAAGAGGTTTAAACTTTATAGTTTGAATTTAGTTTAGCCTACATCTAGTTAAACATCGTTGGTTACATCTGTATTATTTATAAGGTTCACAAATATACTGAAAATATATGAAAAAACTTTTAAGGTTTAAACATTACATTTTAGTCAAAAAAAGATAACCATATTGTCATCAATGTATATGAACATCTATATATTTAAAACACAAAGGTAAAAAAACCTTTGGACAGTTCGTCTGTGACTTCTACAGGACCGATTTAAATGCGGGTTGTACCATAATAAACGTTTTCGGTTCTATATTAGCAGGTTTTATTCGTATTTCAAAAATATTTATGTTAAATCGGCCAAAAATGAAAAATAAACTTTTCTTATGGAGATTTAACATGGGGAAAAAAGCCAAAATTTCCAATCCTTTGGACAGTTCGTCTGAGACTTCCACTGGACCAATTTACACGCAGTTTGTATCAAATAAAACGCAAACCTTTGTATATTAGCAGACTTTATGTACTTTAACGTTATCTTACTTCCTTAAATTAAAAATATCGACATTTTCAAACCTTTACAATTTATTTATTTTACACGATTTCAATCAGCTGATTGTAAACACACGAGGTATTTTGTCTAAATACAGAGTGGATGAACAAAAGCTCATGAAGGATTTGGTTTATTATGGCCAGTACCTCAAAATGTTTACAATTATTATGATGTATAGTTATTAATGAAAAGAAAGTTGCTTAATCATATAATTAACATTATCTTACTCCCTTAGATTAAAAATGTCGACATTTTCAAACCTTCACAATTTATTTATTTTACACGATTTCAATCAGCTGATTGTAAACACACGAGGTATTTTGTCTAAATACAGAGATACAGAGTGGATGAACAAAAGCTCATGAAGGATTTGGTTTATTATGGTCAGTACCTAAAAACGTTTACAATTATTATGATGTATTATCCTTTAAATGGAAAGAAAGTTGCTTAATTATGTAAAATAGCTGATTGCTATGAAATTAAGACTGAATTGTAAAGGTTCAGTTTAAAAAAATTGCTCACATTTGTATTAAAAGAAACGGATGCATCGGAAATTTTGTGCAATCAATTTGTCGTTTGCAACGTTGTAATGCTTTACATTTACTTTGCTTTACAACAGTATTTGTGGCGCAGTCGGTAGCGTGACTTGCTCCAATCCATACGGCCCGGGTTCCAGTCCATTCTTCACACATATACTTTTTGTAATGTGTCCAACAACGGCGTCACTAATAAATGTTTTACTGATGGTACCGATATTTATTTTAAACAAAATAGATACATTAAAATATTTAGGCCTGTTCAAACTGTCAAAAAACTTATTTATTAAACTATCAAGTTTACAAATTGATAGTTTAGGCTTGCTTATTAATTGATGTTTTTAACTAAAATATAACGCTTTGATTAGGCTACTAAGGTTTAACTTAGCAACTTAGGCCTAAGTAAACAACCGATTTTTTATGTTTATAAAATACTAAAGAGTGTCTGTGTTACATAGTAAGGGTGCAGCATTATTGTTTTTAAGGAATATGCCTATAGGCCTACTTTGACAGACACTCCAACTAAAATTATGTAATTTTATGTGAAATAAATTTGTATTCTTTAAATTTGGATAGTTATTGAAACTTGCACACTACAGCATAAATATTGTGATATGGAAGTGGTTATAAATGGTTTCTCTACGTTCTATCCTACCCTAATACCAATATTTGTTAAAGCCAACCAACATAAGTTACAACACTGTAGGCCTTTCCTAATTCTTGGAAAAAAAAAAAAAAAAACTGTTAAGAACAATTTATCCAATAGGCCTACAAGTGGATATTGGTCTACTTATTTATGATGTAGTTGAACCTATAATAGAACGGTTTCCTTAGGCTAATTAGGTTTGCGCCTACCTAAACAATCAAATTGACATGTTTATAAAATACTAAAGAGTAGGGCCTATAAGTACAAGGATGCAACATTATTGGTTTAAAGGAATAGGCCTACTTTTCCGACGCTCCAACAAAAATCGTAGTATTTTCTGTAAAATATATTATTGTTCTTGGTATGGCAGTTCAAAGAAGTACATTTTATAGACTACCTTACATGTTTGCACTATTATAGCGTTTCATTTACCACTAATGGAGCTATATCCGTCGAATATCGACGGGCAACAACTAGTATTTATATAATTACTTTAAAAGGCCCTCACTTAGGGCTTAGTGACTCCCCATTTCATCTATAGTAGGTGTAGGCGCATCAATATGCAAAACCAAGTCTGGTCAAATACATACCGGTAGCCTTTAGGCTATTAAGTTATCTGATTATTAATTTCACTGTGTGCTTAGATAGCTGAGTGTGGACCCAGCTGGTCAACAGGTTTTGATCCTACAAAAAACTAACTTAAAAACTTTTATCAATATCATACTGGAAACACTCTGATTAAAATATAAGCTCTATAACCCCCCAGCTACCCATCCACTTAATTTACAAATTTAAATCAAGGGAAATAGATTTTTTTGTTTATTTATTTTCTTTATACAGTTTAGATCAACTTGAGTTAAGTAGCCTAGAATTGTTAAGCCAAAGCCGTTGGATTGTTAGAAACTTTCCTCTTTGACAGTTGAACAAATCTGATGGTGTATGCATATTTATTATGCTGGAAAACCATTCCAATTAGTTGGAGCCAATATATTTTTCCTCCACCTAATATCTAAAGCCGTATTTTACTCCTTGGAATAGAGTACTAAAGTACTAGTTTTTATCCCATGTGACTTGAATACTAAATTTTTCTACCTAGGGAAAACTCAATTTTTTTGTACCACGGGGCTAAAGTTAGTTACATAAGAATAACATTAAAAGAGAGATTAAAAAGAACATGAGCCACAGTCAGCTGTTACTTGTATTTGTTTCGTTACTCATTGTTTACTAATAGCAGCTGTAGCTGCTGCTCACTGCTGACCAATCTGTCAGCAGTGAGCAGTGTCCTTTTTTTTTTTACATTTCGCTTGGGAAGGCCATTAACCTAAGAAGTCCAAAACATATGTGTAAAACTTTTGAATAGACTTAAATTCTATTTTGTTTTTTCGTGTTGTTTCAAAATGATATAGCCTGCCTTGTGTGTGTTTTATGCTGATGTGACTGATCCAGCTTGACTGAACAAGGGATCATATGAAGATAAAGTTAAATTATATACGGTATGCCTATTAGGCATAAATGTTATTTGTGTAGGTGGAGGAAAAATTTTGTGTGCATCACGGGACTAAAGTACTTTTCTCCCTCAGGGAAATTGTCGTCCCTCGCCTTTGGGCGACAACAGTTTTCCTTCAGGGAGAAAAAATGATACTTTAGTCCCTAGAAGCACAAATAACGATTGTTGTGCAGCAGGTGAGTCGAGTGATGGGGAGAGCATGAGCGGCTGGAGCTCCTCCGTGAGCACGACTGGCTCCAGCGTGAAGGACGAAGACTTCCAGCCGCACGCTCGTGGGAAGGTCATCTTACGCAAAGCCAAACTAAAGGTCCACGAGCCTGACCCACCAGCAATCCAGGGACCTTTCTCCTCAGGTATTTGTCAAAATATTTCTTTAAAATATCTAATACATAGTAACTTTTACATAGAGGACACGTTGGTTACAAGGTATGAATTATTACAGTATGTATCTTTAATCCCTAATGAATTGTAGCACCAATAATAACGAATTTTGTGCTTTCATTTGATTTTATTGTTAAATTTACTGAAGTCCAAAATTGTTATTGAAATTTGCCTGGCATAGTAGGAAATAGAAACTTAAATTATCAGGAAATATCTTCCAACACAAAAAAATCAAATACTTTCAATAATTTATGGAGACAAGGGGTAAGCTGCAATATATTTTTTATCCAATGCATGTTAAATGCACAGTTTTGCTAAGATCCACTGAGGACAAATGAGGACATCTTTTCTTTGTCAGTTTAAATTTTTCAAAAGCCTTATTTAAAAAAAAATTATTTTAATAAAATTTTTATTAATCTTACATATTATTCAAAGATTTTATTACCTTTTCAAAATATCGTTTAACATGTCCATTGTAATTTTATGTAAACTTCACGTTATTGTTATTGATGGGATAAGGTTCAAAGTAATCTAAAGAATGTAACATTATTTTTAAAATGAACAATGACTCTAATGTTCGTAAGAAGTTAATCGTTGGCAGAACGAGCAGCCGGAAATAATTTGCCCCATTCAATTTGTTACCTCTCTCTGCCAAACCACAAAACTGTCGCCGTCTGGAGTAACGCTTGACTCATAACCAGTAAAAATATGTTAGAAGCTTTATTTATAATGTTAACCAAGAATAGACGTAATTTGTCTCATTTTACTGACAGTCTGAATCTGATACCAAATATTATGTCAATCAAAGAACAATCCAATGCAGTAGCCATCACTTCTAGTTTGCTCAAACAATTAGAATATTATCCAAAATACATTATAGAGAACAATAGTAAAATGATTTTAATCCATATTACCATTCTTAACTAATATAATAAATATTTAACATATTTATAGCACATTTATGCATAATTTACATGCGTTGAGCTGAGTCGCATTAACTTTAGGCGGGGACAGTGTTATGGCCGTGCAGAGAGATATGAGTTAACAGTGCAGATTATTTTGGACCAATGGTTCCTCCTAGTAATAACTTGTCCAAAATTATAGTTCAATTAGGCCCTATTCATTTCGTGGTCTACAGGCTATTGCAAATTTTTCCTCATTTTAAGAAGTTTTTGAAGTTCTGCTAATGGTAGCTTAATTATGAAAAGTCCGCACAAGTAAGTATTCAAAAAAATAATAATGGTATATTTCTTTAAATTTAATAATTAAATTTATAACACTGGTAATCTTATTGTTTATTTTCAGGAGCTTTGGTGCCCCAGAAGGTAACTTGTGGTGTTTGTGGTGCCGTAAGGTATTACAGATATCTTAAACAAGCCCGCAAGTTTGGCATCTACAGTTGTGAATCATGTAGAAAATTTATATCTAGGATATTACATGCTTTTTGGGCCATTCAGCAACAAGGCATTGAGACTCACACGTTGCCGTGTAAATCCGGAACTGGTAAGTGGTAAAAAATTATATCATTTTAGCCTCAAGTAGGGCATCTATTCTAAATTTCTATTGTTAAAATTAGAGCCTACCATTACAGCACCATTACAGTGGTACCGTGCACCATTATGGTACCATAGGCACCTTTACAGTCACATTGCTTGAAGCCATTTTAGACCCACTGTCAAATTTCATCCGCTTGCATCTAATTAATTAATGCTGGGCCCATAACCAATGCTTGATATATTTTTCGAGCATTAACAGAAAATGAGTAAGCTAGGCCTATATAAGATTACTGATTATTACTACTTTGAAACAAATTATCACAACAATTCACATTGCGGCATCACTATCAGAACATTATTATCTGACTATAACCTTAAATCAAAAGCGAGAAGAATATGAACTAATTAACATTCGGCACCTCAGTAGTCTATAATTTCAGACATAAGTAATATAAAACTATGCTATAACAATAATCACCAATGTAAAGTACTATTAAATACCCCTGTTGCAGCAGACCTGCATACTCAGCGAATTTCCAACAGGATTTGATTTTCTTTTTTAACTTCCCCCGTGAAAACCATGGGAACGAGCATGTATGTTTGAGGCCATTGGGGTATTGTGAATAGATATAAAAAATCCCTTCCCAGTGCACGTAAATACTAAATTTCATTAAATTATGGTGGTTTTAATTTTCCCCATTACCCCATACATTCCATGGGGGTTAGTAGGTAGGTTTGCCACCATATGGGTGCTTTAAGTAAGTGTAAGTTGAACCATTGACTTTGTACACTACGTGAGTAGACTTCTCATAGCATAGGCGTGTGTGAAGCATTTTGACGGTGGTGCGATCTCGTGCGGCATACATCGAAGTACACGTAACATATGATAGATAAATCAGTTTTACCACTCTTCCCAACTAAGGATGAAACATTTTGTAGCTGAAAGTTATGTTTATGTTTTGGTAAAATGTTTTGGCAGCACTGTAAATTCAGCTGAATAATAACAACATCGATGGCAGCGACTGGTGCGGCGTCCACCAAACTTCCAAATTTTTGTCTCAAACTAAATGCATTGGATGAGAGGTCTATTCACGTTAGTGTACATAGTCAATGGTTGAACCCTACTTAGTGAATGTACATACAAAATTTGATCAAGTTATGTCAATAAACGAATATGTGAAATGGAAGGTTTTGTTAATTACCCATAAGATTAACACGGAAAACCTATTTTGAATTTTCTCCGTAACCTGTTAAGCCTAGTTAAAAATTCAAAATACAAAATTGTTTGTTTTGGGCTCTTTTAAATGGCCTTTGTTAAAATTTTTTAATTTTGAAAATTGGGCCAAAAATATCAAAAACCCATTTTTGACCCTTTTGCAATCCTAGAAAACCCCATATGAATTTGAACGAACGTTGTTTTTGGCTTCTAGGGACCACAAAACAAAAAAATAGTCCCGGGCTTAGGTTTTACCAAGAGTACTACTGTATTAGCGTATTCCCTATAGGGAAATTCGCTTAAAAACTGATAAACTTAAGTTATTTATTATAGGATTTCAGTAATTCAGTTACTGTTTCCAATGTAAAAACCACATTTATATACACGTGGTCCATGCTTTGACAGTTGAGTGAGCTGTTTCAACAACAACTCTTTTGTTTTGATTTTAAACTATAAGATCAATGTAAAACTTTAAGGATTTCAATTCAAGATTATAATGAAACAAGATATTTCCCTGCATGGAGACTTATCTAAATATAATTTTCATCCAGAACTGAGTTACTCGGAAAGTTTGAAGAAAACTGTTACGGCCGTTTACAACATCCGTGTGCATTGGCTACACACTCAAAATATACCTTACTCGCATCAGAGTATAGGATATAAGGCTTTTATTGATTTCCTTTAAAACCAAAGTAAGAAGCTTAATTAAAATTTTATCTTCAACTAGTTAATCCAAGTTAATTATTTAAAACTCTAAATTTATAATGATTAGTTGTTTGAATATTTTATGACTTAAAATACTAAATTAATACCCCCGTCGCAGCAGACCTGCGTACTCAGCGAATTTCCAATGGAATTTTGGTATATTTTCTATTTCCCCATAAAATCCATGGGGATGAGAGTATGTAGGTTTGCTGACATATGGGTTTTGTTGGTAAATATAAGTTAAACCCTACCTAGTGATTGTACATACGGTACCAAATTATATAAGGCTATGGTGTTCTTTTTATTTTCCCCATAAACCCTATAGGGGTGAGTATGTAGGTTTGCCGCCTTATGGGTTTTCTAAGCTAATATAAGTTAAATGCTTCCTAATGAATGTACATACCAAATTTTATCAAGATATGTCAATAAATAAGCAAGATAGAAAGTTTTGTTGGTTTCCCATAAGATTAACATAAAAAACATACTTTTTGGATTTTCTCCATAATCTTTTAAGCTAGATAAAAAATTCAAAATACTGATTGTTTGTTTTTTTCAGCTCTTTTAAATGGTTTAAGTTGAAATTGTTGAATTTTCTAAATAAAAATAAAAAAAGCCAAAAACCCATTTTTAACCCTTTTGAAACCCCATAAAACCCCGTTCCCATGGTCCGATCATTCTGGTTCGCAAACTCAACCTAGTAGATGCTGGCTTACACCCCTGTACCAAATTTCATCAAAATCAGAGGTTCCCTTCAAAAGTTATCGTGTTCACGGACACATAGATATATATATCAATTTGAACGAACGGTGTTTTTGGCCTCTAGGGACCTCAAAACGAAAAAGTATCATGGTCCCGGGCTTAGGTCTTACCGTGACTACTACCGTAATAGCGTATTCCCTATAGGGAAATTCGCTAAAAAATGATTTAAAACTCTAAATTTATAATGATTAATAGTAGTTTGAATATTTTATGACTTAAAATACTAAATTAATTTGTAAGTTCTTTTAAGTATTTTGATAGTCTGATCATTCTGGTTTGCAAACTCGTTCACAATTGCACTGCACTTATTTATCACTTTTCTCTGAGAGGACAAACAAAAAAGTTGGCCTAACATGGTTCCGGATTTTTGTCTTACCATAACTGTCACAGCATCAGCGTTTTCCCTATAGAAAGTTTACTAAAATCCTAATCCTAATTCAGCTCCTAATCATTACTGCCACTTGTAATCATTTTTGGTTGTTTCTCTTGCAGGTAATTGCTTTGTTCCGCAGTACTGCAAGACCGGTGATAATCGCTGCAAAGCTTGTTGGCTCAAGATGTGCCTTGGGTGCTATGATATGCCCCAAGATTTGACATGCGCTCTCAACCAGTGGCTGCCCCACTTCATGAGAGATTCTTCTTTCGAAACGGTAAACATTTTTTGACATATCATTTAAGTTTGCAAAATTTTTTATCATGAGGTTTTTGCATTGCTCCTGCTGGCTGTGCACTAGCAGAAGCATTGAATTTAATACAGCAGACTCCCGAGTCTCTGAGCCTCGGTTACCGAAAACTCCGGGCTACCCAAGGTCACTCTAAGCTGAATTATTTTTATTTTAATTTCTGACCAGAGCAGAATTATAACTTTGAGTAAAAATATTCATAATTAATAGCTTTAGAAATAACTATCAACATTATTATTTTTAACGTACGAGTTGTACATGATAACCTTTCAAAAGCATATGTTGACAAACTTAACGAGCTGTCTGCAGAACGTAAACAACAGTTTGAGTGACAATAGATTTTTCTGTCTACGCTCTGGGACTTCGGGGACTCATACCACAGCCAAGTCTATATAGTCACGATACTCATATTGAAACTACTCAAATTAGTGTGTCCCTAAAGTTATTAAACTCTCAAAGCAGCGAGTTTATAAATAAATCTTAAAACATTAACGATTCAAGCAGATTTAATAGAATCAACTGGATGCTAAAAGTTTTGTGATTGGCTGTTGAGTCAACTCCGACGCTGATCTCATCTAGTGAATTGTTCACTACTGGAGCTGATTGTGCCATCTATTGGTGCTATTGGTGTGCTAGTTTGCTATGGGGGGTTGCACGGGCAGTCTGCAACCTGTTCGTTTGTTTGATTATAGGGAGAGTTAGACATTAGTTTGTATTGTTGTGAACTGTAGCATGGGTTTAAAACTTAAAAGAACGGTACTATATTTCAACTTTTTTATAACTATAAATTTTTTAAATGTCGTATATCCCATATATATTCATAAAACATATATTTAACAAGATTTTCATGCGAGGACAGGGTCTTGTAACTTCCTAACCACACAATAACAGTAACTTCTGGATTGTCCAAGGTAGCCTCAGTCCTGAAGACTTAGGACGATTGGGAGCGTACTGTACTTGTAACTTTGTCATGACATGTTTCAACAATTTCAGCCTCAACAAACACTTTTCATAGTTAAAAGTCCATCCCGCAAGCTTAGTATGGCAGGGGGGCAGTAATTCCGCTGACGCCGCTACGTGCCACCAGTGGCGAACTAATGCCCTTTCTATTGGGTGAAGCCTGGGTAGCCTACTCAGCCTCAGAAATAATTTTCCAAAAATTAATGTTTATAACAATTTAGGCCAAACTAAAAAGCTAACGATTTGTAAGAAATTGCAACAAATACATCAACTTCACGTTTTGATTTGTATTATGTTACAAAAAAATCTGGTTGAGTACGTTTTATTTTTGTTGAAAGAGGCAAGTAATTTTTTATTTATTTACAGTAGTTATGAAAGGAAAATTTAATGTATTTCATAAACAGAATTTAAGAAATAAAATAACGATCAGGTTAATTTTCCGAAATCGCAACTTCTGTCAAAATGTTTACTTTCAAAGCCCGTAACTCCCATATTTTTTGTCAGAATCTTACAAACCAAATTATCTAATTTCTAATGTTCATGTCCGTCGGTCTTTTGCGATTGTGTCAGCCAGACTTTGGCGATCGATCGTGTCGGCCAGACATTAGCGATCGATCGTGTCCGCCCCACTGGAGTGATCATGTCCGCCGATTGGAGTGATCGTCCGCCAGTCTAGGAATTCATGTCCGCCTACCGGGATGATCATGTCCGCCAGTTTACGGCAATCGTGTCCCCCAGTCTTGGGCGTTGCTGTCCGCCCAAACATGATGATCGCGTGTCCGCCGGTCTTATTAAATCATGTCCGCCAACAGGATGATCATTTCCGCCACCGAAGATGGTCTCGTTTGCCGATCAGAGGCGTTTGTGTCAACCGAATGGAGGCACTAGCGTCTGCCGATTTGAGGCGCTTGCCCCTTCTTGTTGTGACGTTCTCTGGGCCCCAATTGATGAACAGCAATAATAATTTTTATAAAATTTTTTATAAACTCTTTGAACTATATTTGACAAAGCATGAAAATACAGAAAATTCCTAAATTTAATTTGGTGGACATCCTGATAAAGGTAAATAATAATATTGATTCGGGTCTATATTGTAGGAGAGATTTAATATCGTGGAAATTTTGAAAGTGAATTGAAAGATACCATACTTACTGTACCTTAAATGGACGGCTAACATTCAAAGTATCACTGTGCTTGGTGGTAATACCCACAGCACAAGTACCGTCCATGGACAATACACTTCAATATTTCAGATTAATTGTTTTATTTTATTTTATTACATCCAGAGTACTAGAGTTATCATATTTCTATTCTAAAAACATTTCTTATCTTTTATATGTTTGTATTGGTTGTTAACATAGAAATAAACACTAATAAAAATAACTAATTAATACATATTTATTTTGTTTTCACATTCATGAACCACAAAGGAATCATAAAAATTTATTGTGGTGATGTTTTGCTCAGCATGTAGCAGTGCTTGATTATTCAATGTCATTGTGTTTATTTATATCGCAGATGATTGAATTTTATTCCATTTTAAGATAAATTTCAATTCTCCTTCTACTGTAGCCATCTTTAACCTCAATGATTATATCAAGAAGAAAATTGGTGGACGAGTGGCATGGCGCCACCGTAATGTGTAAGCTCCCACATCACACTAGCAGACGAAGTGGCATAACACATGCAGTGGCACCACTCAAGTGTGTAACGAGCCTGACTCTCAAAATAAAACTGTATGTAAATGTAGATTGTAGCACTTCTAAAATTAAAATAATAATTCCTCTTGAAATTTAATGAAGGTAAATAATAACCAATCCATTTTAACTTCTTTTACTTCATTTATTAGGCTAGTTCATCAAATAATTAAACTGACTTGTTATAACTTGGAGAGATATGTTATTTAAACTATAATCATCCGTTTCTATTTTATTAAGGTAGTATTCATAGCCATAATCTTTAACCCAAAAAAAAGGACAAACCTGATTAATATTTTATTAGAAACAATCTTTATTAAACCTTCAAACTTAAAAAAAATCCATTTAATTAAATTCAAACAATTTTAATATTTACTTTTAAAATAGGAATTGCAATTGGGATAAGCTGTAAATTAAATGTCTAAATAAATACTTTAAATAAACTTACCCAAAAGGGGAATATATTAGCACATGTTACAACTTTCAAGTAATTCACTACTGCAACTTCACTGATCAAAGTAAACTTTTAAAAAGAGGACTCTAAGCTGCTGAGACTGACTTATATAGATTTACAGAGCTGCCCTCTGATTGGTCTGGACTCACAGGTTCTAGAATGTTCCAGCCAATCAGGGTGCAGCTTGCCTTGCAATTCCTGTACAAAAGATTTGACATGCTAATTCAACTTTCCTGAACAAATTTGTCTACTGTTCCTGCTTAGTTTAAATTACTGATTATTTCTTCTTTCTTTTTTATTCTTATTATTTTAAATAAAGAGCAATACATTTACAATTTTTATCATGCTAATTATTTTTACTAAAATTTTATTTATGAAGTTAACAAAAAATAAATAAATAAATAAGTACTAAATTCAAAATGCTACAAGATGAAGAAAACGAGTCTTTAGCTGAGCCAATACCAGTACACAATGAAAATCCTTTGAGAAATTGTTGCAATATTTGTATCATTTAAAATTATAGAGGTTTTCTTTTCATGTTGGGTGTTATTTTACATGTTTTATTTATTGTTTAAGATACCAAAGAACCGAAGGCAAAGAAATAGGCACCAGTTGCCTCAAAACAGTAAACAAAGGGTTAGCAGAAAATGTACTGGGAAACAGTCCATTGCCAACCACATTACAAAGAGAGCAGCAGAAGCGATAGCAAGAAAGGAATTGAAGATTAAATCAGAAAAGAAGTCAGAATTAAAGACCTCTATTGTGGCAAACAAGTTGTTAGGAAAAAGGAAACTGGGAGTCAAAGGTAAATGTTTGTTCTTTAGCAATTTAACATGTTTTATCAAGGTTCAAAAACATATATATATATATATATGGAAAATCTCAAATAGAGCAATGGTCTACAGTTTGCTACTTATTATTAAATCTTTAATATAATTAACAACTATAGTATAAGGAAAAGTTATGTGGAGTAAAAGGGTACCTGTAAAGATATTTTGGTTATTTTGGATATTTTTTGGTTTCACTTTTGTTTTAACTAGTGTTTGCCTTTTATTACGTTATCTACTGGTTGGTTTAGGTTACCATTATGTAGAGATGTGTGGAACAGGCAGGGTTGGATGCAGGTCAAAATTTGGGGACGAGTCACTAGAAGTTTTTTTTTTTTTTGGGGGGGGGGGGGTGAGGGTATGCATATAATACTCCTCAAAACCTGGGGGGTGTTAAAAAATTTTATAAAATAAATGACTTCTATAACACAATTGTAGGCTATCTAACTCATAAATATGAAAAATTGTATTTTATGGAGGGCTAGCAGTTTGTTGAAAAAAATTTGGCATGAATTAGAAATTTAGGAAATAAAGTAAAATATCATGATTAATAGCCTCTTCATAATTTTTCATACCAAAATAATGGTTTATGTTATATGTCAATGTTCCTAATTCATTATAATAACAACTACAACTATACATAGTATTGTTGAAAGAGCAGGTAAAACACTATAGTTACTAAATTTTCCTCTCCCAAAACAAAAGTGATGTATTCTTCCTATCCCCTAAGAATTTAAATTAGTGACGCAATTCGTGAAAATTATAAATTTATATTTTAATGCTATGTTATGAGAACGGCGATGCCTAAAGGCCACACGACATCTTGGAGTGCTGTCAGTGGACTTGGTCTCCATAAACAAGTTGAAGGGTGAGGACAAATGACATTGCTTGTCGCATTTTGTCGAGAACGTCCTTTGATCTATGAAAACCAATTTAGACTTAATCACTGCCTAGATTTTTGGGAAATTAATGGCTCAATATGGAGTTAGCCCTAAAGGGCGAGGGCAAAAATTGGCGTAGTGCTGATGTAATGCTATAAGCGATCCCAGGGTAGTGTGGAAGCGAAAGTAATATTCCTGGTGGAAGTAACTGTCAATTAGATTGATCCATTGATATTTCAATGTATGTTGAATCGAATCACAATTTGATGCATCGATTTGAAATTTCATTTGATTTTCAATGCATTGCAAGATCTTGCAATATCCTTTTAAAATCAAAATAAAAGAATATTCATTGCTTTTGGAGAATCTATTTTATAGCGTAATCAAATTGTTCAAATGTATATTTTTAGTTGGTATAATTAGGTCATTTTACTGTGTGGTGTATCTCATAGCATTATTGTTTGACTTTGCTTTCATTGTATTTATGACATTGTCAATGATGTATTGTACTTTCTTAAGACAAATAAAGATCATTTAAATTCATTTCATTTACGCATTACTTTAGTTAGTAATTTATAGAACTAGGAGAAACATTTAATAAAAAACTGTGATCCTTTTAGACAAGATTGTTGGCCGCCCAAGTTTGAAGCTGAAACGACTGAGGAAAGAAAAAGGTGATAAAGAAGACAAACTAGCTAGAATACAACGTAAACGAGAAGAAAAGTTAGTGCGACTTCACAAGTTAAAAGGACCAAGAGTGAAACATGTTTGTCGAAGTGCGTCATTGGTTTTAGGACAACCTGTGGCAACATTCACAGGTGAGGGCCTAAAAAATCTATAACTAAAATTCTGAAATTTAAAGATGTCATACAATAAGCTCTCATAACCACCCTCTAACCGCCTGTCAGATTAACCACCCTCTTTCTAAGAAAGATTCACATCACATCCACCAGTACTGCTGATTTTTTGCCCCTTAAGTAAAGCAAACGTTTAGTTTTTATTTCCTTTTTGTGACAATTCTGGGTATTATTTCTTTTAATTGACCCTTATATATTCCCTAGAATACAGTTCCATTAGATCCAAAGGGATTCCAAAGGGTCGCTTAGAAGATTTCCAGAGTAAACAATGGTTAGTTTGTTTTTTATGTTGAAAATTGTAATTTGTTTATTTTCCATGCTAATAAAAAGCTTTACTATTGCAATTGCTTTGGAATTTGTTCATTTTAAAATAAATTTCGTGCGATTTATTGTAATCGGAGTTGTAACAAATTATTTAGAACATAAGAGGATGAATTTGCCAAATTAAAAGTAAGTAAAATATACTTTTAATCACAGTACCAGTATGTAATGTAATTTGACAGTTAAATCTGTCTTGACACAACAGAATGCTTTTTACAGGGTTCTTACGGTCCTTGAAAGTCCTTGAAATTTAACCCTTGGTCTTAAAGGCCTTGAAAAGTACTGAAATTCCATAATTTTTTTAATGGTCGTTGAAAAGTCCTTGAATTTTGTAGGAATGTTGGTATTGTCTCCTTGAGTGCTATGACATTTTTACTTTCTCCCCCTATACCATAGTATATGGAGAAAGTATTGTTTTCGTAAAAATCTTCTCATTAGTTTGATGATGTATATATCCATTTTGGAGCCCCCTTTCCCCCTATAAATGAATATATGGAGAAATTATTGGTTTCGTCAAAATTTTAAAATTTGAGTTGTTGGTAAATTTATCCGTTTTGGTGCCCTCAGAGTCCAAGAAAGCGGTTTTCAGAGTGATGTGTGAGTGTGTGTGTTTGTGGATGTTTGTGTGTGGATGTAAACAGAGCCAGAGAATCCCCTAATGGTCCGATTTTGGTGAAACTTGGTATGTAGGTTCAAACCCACAATAATTCCAGGCGTTTTTTTCATTTTTTTAAAATTTTTTATTTTTAAGGGTAGTTTACCCCAAAAAAACGTAAAAAATCAAAATTTCTCAAAAACGGCTCTAACGATTTTGATTAAAATTTTGTGGTTTATTAAGATTAAAATGCTGAATAAAATGACACCACCCGCATCTCCGGGAAAATGCGGGTTCAAAAGTTATAGAGCAAAATGTGTTAAAAACTCAATTTTTGGATTCGCAAAAACTCGTGCTGCTCACCAGGTGGCAATCCGACTGAGCCATCAAGACATTAATGTTTTGAGGCTTTTAACACCTTTTCATATTCTTGGGAGAAAGTATGTGTCTGATACCGTATGAGTAAGTATGTGTCTGAAAGTATCTGATACCGTTTATTTTTACTGCCTTAAATTTGTAAGATTCTCGTACACATATTTTAAAGTTAACTGAAGCATATATGTAGGTACTTCAGGTGCATACTAGACAGCTGCCATGGACTCTGTGAAACAAAAATTATCAATTTAGAAACAAATTAGTATTGCTTTCTTTTTTATTGTGTATATTTGGTTTTTGTTTGTTATACATAAGCCACAACTTTTTTGAGGTTAAAAAAACACCTCACTTGAAAGAAGACTATTTCCTGAACATAGTGTGAAAATTATACGTTTCTAAGTTTTACATTGTTATTTCATTGTAAAAAAATCTGGTTCATACATAGGCCTGAGCAATGACGATCCTTAATTTGTCACTTCATTATTAACTGTGACCAATAACTTTGAAAATGTTATTTATCACTCAAACATTTCCATTTACTCTCAATTTAGCCTAATTATTTAGATTGTTGAGCATTCAAATTTTAAACTTGTGTAAGGCTCAATGCCCAGTGTTACCCATTCTGGACAAACCTACTATTCTTGTTCTAAACAACAAAATTGTAACAATCCTACCAATCAATGTAAATATAGTTACTTCTCGTGGTCCTTAAACCATGAAGGTCATTAAAAAGTCCTTGAATTTTGAATATAGTTGTAAGAACCCTGTTTTTTAGTACAGTAGTGAGCAGTCGTAAAAACGGAAAGTGGTAAGTTCTTAGTGGTGCACTAATCACATTTCTACATACCATTGCAAATATTTTTGGTAAATATAACACTCACATGGGGTTTTAGGAAAGCCTAAACATGGACATTTTATTTAAAATGTTTATTAATGATTGTATTTAGTACAGTAGATTCTCACAAACTCGGAATAATGTAGACTGAATGGTGTTTGGGTCTGTGAAAATTCCGGGTTATCAAGAAAGGAGTTAACAAAAACAATGTTTGATAGTTTAATTATTTCTTTAAAAAAATATTTATTGAATAAAGTACATAATACAAAAAAAAACTTAAAAAACTTAAAACTTAATTTCTAAAACAAACTTAAAGAAAAACAAAGCACGTTGTGCTCTGGTGAAACCCATGGCGCCTAGCGCCTAGAAACCCTGTGCACGTTACTGCTCTAGTAGGCTTTCCGATTTATGAATAATTCCGATTTGTGGGACTCTACTGTTGTTAAATCATTTTTCAGCCTATTTAATTTGTTTTGGGCAAGATTTATGTTGTAAACGATAACCAGTATACCAGTAAACTGTAAAGCAGTATAGGTAATCTCTTACCACTTTACATGATTTAAGAAATAATGATGATTGATAGTTTTGTTAATGATATTAGCATTATGTAAATGTCTCATTACTTATGCCTGAGTTACTCTTTTAATATTGACACAGTTTGATATTGCAATTAAAAGTAATTTTTTTTGTACCAATAACAAGATTCTTTGTTACAGATACTTCACCATCAAAACAGAAACAGTCCTACTCAGGAAAAACAGCTGAAGACCTAACAACATCAGACCTCTCAAGGAGCAATAGGTAGAAAAATCATCCAAGTAATTTAGGTTTAAATAGTAAAAGTATCTTGTCAAATAAGTTTTGCTAAACTTTTGTATCCTTGTTCAAATTTTTGTTCAACTCAAGAAATCATAAGGCCCCCCGTATATTGAGACACAGTCCGAGCAGCGCAGCACAGGGCAGGGTAGTTTTTGTAACTTACGTGTTTGCATGGGCGCGCGCGAATTGAGGCGCAGGGCAGGGCAGCGTAGCGCAGTCCCGCATTGGCTCTTGTGGCAGAGGCACAGAAACTGTGCCACATTGCTCACCTGTGCCGGTTTTTAACACTCACACCATGCTGGCTGGCATCAATACTCCAACGACACTTCTACACTAACTGCTTCCCAATATGCGATGTAAACTGTGCGACGCAGTAAACTGTGCGAGTTTTTGCCGATTCTGAACTGTGCTGTGCTGTGCTGTGCGGCGTTGCGCTGGCCGGACTGTGCCACATAGCTCAATGTGCGCCTAGGCTAAAAGTTGATAAAAGTTTTTAATATTTTTTTTTGTTAAGAATTTCAGTGATAAAAAATGCAATATTTGGATATTTTCTGTTATTATTTTTAGCAAGTAGAAGTATTGTTTGGCTGATTGTGATAATTTATGACAGTGTTGGGGGAAAAATTACTGTTAGTTATTAGGTTTACCGGAAAACCAAATAGGCCCAGGGCCCAGTAACTTTGCCTTTTTTTAAGTACAGTCGACCCCCTCTTGTTTGGGCTGCGATGGTCCGGACACCGGATGGTCCGGATGACGTCTTGGAAATGGGTCATCAGTACGCGCCAGGTTTCTTACGGCCGAAATCGGCAAGATTAAACAAGTCTATTTTATTTCTGGCCTACATCTTTAAACAAAGAACCTCAGTTCGGCATACGATTGCGCTCGTTCCAGGTAGTCATGAAGCAGTTTAGCTGATTTTACTAGTTACCGTACTGTATATTATTGTGTGTTTTATTAACTTCGAATGCAAGTTATATCACTAAGAGGTTAATTTTTAAGTGAAATTGCAGTAACTGCATTTTATAATTATAATTTTATAGTAACTAATTTTATAAATCTATAATTGTTCTAAAAAAAAAAAATAAATCTATGTAGTTTTTACTTTTGCTGCTTTATGATTTTGTGTTATTTCCTGTTGTGTGGTATCAAGTTTGTTTTATGAATGTCTTGAAAATGAGGTGTTCCAACGAGTTGGTAGTCAAACCCCGTAATTTTTAGGTCATAAAATTGTCTTAAAATGTGATTTATAATTATATATGTTTAATTGCACATTGAGATAAAAGATTATAAAGTTTATCGGTAAATAACCGCCGGATATCTGGAAATTTTTTTATCCAGGCTATGGTCCGGTCCCGAGGTGTCCGGATTAGAGGGAGTCGGCTGTAGTGAAATTGATCCATCTTTTGATGTCCATTACACATTGTTTGAACATGTTAAAAGACAATTAGATATTCCGATTCTGAACCATGTCCATTATTTCTATGGTGTGTACTGAACTGCTAACCTTATAATAGCTTTTTCCGTATTGTGATAGTTCATGTTTTTAGGTCCCTGGATGAAACAAGCAACACTAGTGGCAAGTTTTCTGAGTCCAGTTCAAGGATTAGGCAATCATGCAATGAAAATGAGGGATCAAAAAATAAATCAACCACTTCAAAAAATTCTGTAAGTTTGTTTTCCTTATAAAATTAGAAGAATTTTTACTAACAAATTGTGTACTGTAAAATTAATAAGAAATTGTAGTTCCTATCTTAGTTGTAACTTGAATAATCTCGATGTGATAAAAATGTTACTGCTTAACACGATTGCTACCACTGGCTCATATTTGAGCCACTCTGGTCACTCAGGGCTCAACCGTGAAAACCTTAAAACCGTGAATTAGCTGTGAATTTTATCCATCGTGAAAAACCTTGAGTGAGCTTTTAATCGCAAAACCTTAAAAAATTGTTCTTTTGTTTGAGGTAGGTTACGTGTCTGTCTTTACACGAATCCGCAGCTTTATGTGGAGCATTACGACCGGAACTATTGAATTGGAGTACATCCACAAAATTGCAAAGGAACTGAGCCGAGACTTAGTAAGCCCGGAACTATCAGTGCCGATGAAGTATTTATTTATAAAACAAGATTAATTTTATACGTTTAATTGGAACTGCTTCATCTGTCGCTGTTGCGATAATAAGAAATTCCAACCAACGTAATCAGTTCTTGGAACTAGTTACACTTTTACCGTAATCTCGGTGACAACACGTTGTGACCAGTAAGAATGATTGGAAGATCGGTAACGAAGACAATCTGTTGTTTGAGCCTGTGGTTGGATTGGTTGGATGGCGATCGGTAACCAGGGCAACATGCTGTACACACTGCGTAGACAAATTCAGGAACAAAGGTCAAATAAAAGTCAAAGGGAGGGATTGACAATGATGTCTCTGTTTTGGACTGTTAATAGTGGAGTTTTGTTCCCATCCTTATTACTTTACTGAAATACAACCGCATCCAATCAATGTATCATTGTTATGAATCACACGGGAAACTCATTTTGGAGTGTCACTCGTCACTAGTTTACATAAGATTTTCTGCTAATATGTCGCATGGAGGTATGGCATTTTTTATCATTAATTTGCAGGTTACTTTAATAACGTAATACAACTACAGTAGATATATATATTTTTTATAAGAATATTATAATGTGATTGTGTGAATTGTTGTCCCAGATAATTTGTTTTCAATCTTGTGTATTTTCATGGGCCGTCAATTCTATTTTGTTAATTTGAGCTACCCAATATCATATGACACTATTCCTGTACAATGTGCATTTTATGAGTAAAGATATTTTATTGATTGATGTACGAGGTTGAATGGTCATATTTGACGTAAAACAACATTGAACGTGTTTACACACTTAAGGTTAGGTTCCGGTTATGAACGAAGTGGAGAGACTTAGTTGGCTGCAAGTCAGTTGTTGCTATCCCAGACTACCAACGTTACAACTATTTGTCATATTTGTCAAGAAACACAGAGACGAAGCTTTCAGTGTATGCGGCAGTTTCCCTATATACAGTTACAAAAGTCCCAAGGCTCTGAAATAGACTGGTATTTCATAAACGAAAATTTTGTTGCTCAGCAACCCTGGCTAATGTCTGAGCTGCTGGGCTATTTTGACGAAACTCTCCGGCTCATAGCTGAGCCGCCAGGCTATATTAGAGGATTAGCTGACCCGTCGGCCAGCCAGGACATATTTTTGTCCTATTAATTTTTGCATACCGGTAGCGAACATGTCTAAACTGTGCACAGCAAAAAGTCTTGGTAAAAATTTGTAGATCAGTGTTATATACATTTAATTAAATATTAATTCCCCTAAATTGTAAATTTTTCAAAGCAACTGATGGTATTGTCCATTTTCTTTAGTTTTATATTTTAGAAAGGAGCTGTTGAAATATACAAAACATTTATGATAATATATGCAACCAGGAATTGCAGGTATCATAACAATTATTACTCAACATCAAAGTAATCCAAGTTAGGTTAATCCTTAGTTGACAATTGTTTCGCCCCTCTTTATAGAAGCATCATCAACACATTCTGTTGTAGCCGGCATCATCAGCCAGACAAAGAGGTATTCAAGCCATAAGAAGTAAACAACCCAGAAAGCACAGCTCCAACTTTGCTGCTCACATACACAACATGGGGGCAGGGGTATAGAAAATGTGTTGATTCCTAAAATTTCCCCCAATTCTACTGTTACGGATAAAAGATTTCCCCCTAAGATACACAACATATATGACATTGCCTTGAAACTCAACAAGTTACAATAGGATAATGAAATAATAAATATATATTTATTTATTATTATTATTATTTTTTTTTTGTAATTTTAGTTTATTTTATTAAAACACAAGGAAGTCTACTTCAAATCAAATCAGAACTACTTTCAGTACCTGTATAAAAGTATTTCTATACAACTATTTTAAATTTTGATTTTTAACATTTTGTATGGTTAAAAAAATGTCACTGCCGTAGCTAAATTTTTTTCATAATTTTTCCAAAATTTACCCAGACACCTGGAAATTTTCCCCTATCATAGATTGCCGGGTCGGACATATTCTGCACTCCTGCACGGGGCATGCTGTAAATGACGGCCTTGAAGTCCTCCACTATGGTAAAAAGTTACAAAGGCTTGATAGATTGGAAAAAAGTGGAGATCTATGAGGCTCATAAACTTAAACCTCACCTACTCATTAATACACAGACCACTTTCACTGCCAGTGCCATATATGAAAAAGTTATCACTGAATGTTTGTCAGCTCATGCGTGTCGTCAAGTGAAAGTTAGGGTAGACTGGCCGGTGCAGTATTAGTGTTTCTTTTAAATGTATTTTGCCTTGTGCCTGTGTTTCATTCGTTGTTTTTATGTGTTTACGTATTTTAATGACGAGAACTAATATGTTTTAACCTCAATCAAAAAGGTATGCTGATGATGCACCTATGAATAGCCGCAATACAATCCTCCACTAATTGTTTACATAACTTGGATTGCTTTGACGGTTAGTACGGTAATAATCATTACAAAATATTTTGTTCTCCCTATGAAGTTTTACCTCTCTAGTTTATCAAGGTAAGAAATGACTCTTCTGATTGCATTATTACTGATGGCATTTGGGTTATTAAAAGCTCCTTATTTGACATAGCACAACACAACCAAAAAGATTTCACAATCATAAGTGTCATCAATCAATCAAAAACAGTTTTATTTCAGTTAGATACACATCTTTACAAATATTCCACTGGGCAGCTTAACATAAAAATAAGTAAACTTATCCTAACTTAACCTACCTGACCATTAATAATAATGAAATTGTATCTCACATACTCCTGTGCGTGAGATAGAGTCGTAATCCTTTAATTATAATATTTAGGGGTGGGCGAGTACTCGACTAACGAGTAATTACTCTAGGGATGGACGGGTCTCGAAATTACGAGAAATTTTCGAGAAAGTTTTAGTCTCGTTCACCGAGACGAGATTTTATTTTGATCAAGATTTTTCGAGATGAGAAATAATTCGTGAATAACGATAAAAACGGGTATAAATAATCTACGGGTATAAATAATCTACGAATTGCTAAGCCTATTTTACTATCAATTTAATACTGAAAAATAAATTATTTTGAAGCAATGTGTTTTATTTTTCCTATCATCCTCACAACTACAAACTTAATTTGCCATCATAAACTGTTAAACTACGGTTGGACTTCCAAGACTTGGACTGGACTGGAGACGGAGACGTCTGCATCTGCAGCTGCACGGACTGTTAGTGGTAGTTAGTCAACATAGCTACTGATTTATAAAATAATTAATTCATTTGTTTGATAAATCTTTAGAACATTGGAAAAACTTTATAAACAATAAACAATCATAATTTGACATTTAATTGCTTCAAGATGATTATATAAAACTAATTCAAATAACTTTTGGAAAATTTAAGAGCTGTTTTGACATTAACACTAATAGTAGTGACAATCAGATGAATGACAAGGTGGCCAATCAGATTTAATAATGGCTAACCTCAAATATCCCACGCAATACAATTTAATTTCCTTTCACACTCTTTGCAGAGTTCAGCTATTTTAAGCCAAAAATGCTTAAAATCGGGTGATGGTTGATTTTATTTAAAGGTTTGGATACTAAAAAAACTGAATAGGCCTATTAACAATAATTGTTGAATAGCAATAAATAGGTTGTGTTGAATATATAGAAAATCAATGGTCTTAAAAGAACCATACAGGCTTCATGGCTATACTAATGCTTGCCTTTATTCAGTTAGGAGCAAAATAAAAACCTTACCACTAGCAGACGAAAATTGAGGGAATTACGTGAGTTCCAAAACAGTGAAAGTTTAAAGTTATGTATAAAGGTCTTGAATAGTTTGGAGAAATGACAATGAATAGCAAACAAAATGAGAGCTGGATTTTCTTATGGACAAAGACAAAGAAGAAGAAAGAGTTGAAAATCAAAATTTAAATCCACCAATTACAAGGGATTTCTTGTTAGCCTCCCGGCCTCTAGTCTTGTGACTCAAAGTTAGTGAGCCTTTGCCTATTACAAAAACTGTGAGTGAGGAAAATGTCTTATTCTGGAACATTTTATTAAAGTAAGTTAATAGTGAAAAGTGTGATACATGAGAGTGAAAAGTGAACAAAGTAACTGTGACAGAGTATTCTCTTTTTATGTTTTATTAAACGTAGGTTGTAGGTCGATAGGGTTTATGGTTAGCCTATATCTTCTCAATCTTTTTATTGGGTACATTCCTTTATAGGCCTAGACCATTTGTTAAGAAAGCGACTTTTTTAACTTCAGTTTATTAACATAATCAGCATTATACAAAGTAATATTTGTTCCTTCACATAAATCAGGATTTAACAATGTTAAAAAATCAGATTAAAATCCAGAACGCACATGTCTCGTAATGTACGAGAAGGAAAATCTCGTCTCGAAATTTTATGAGAATTAAAAATTCTCGTCTCGTCTCGTCTCGAACTAAAAATCCAATCTCGTCCATCCCTAAATTACTCGGGTAGTTAACACTACTCGGCATCCAGTCGAGTAGTTTAAAATACTCGACCAAACGAGTCGAGTAGTTGACAACTCCGCATCTATTGGCGAAATCGGCAAATCGCTGAAACGGTAATATGGTGGTTACCTATGGATAATGGGTATTCGGAAAGCTGATTGTGGACCTATGGTGGTATTGAACTTAGTGAGTAGCTATTGGCAAACGGAATTGATGGACTCCTGGGGTCGAGCGAGAACATGAATGGGGCTGACTGCTCATTTCTAGGTTGTAGGTGATTAACCAAAGGTGACTATGGAAATGGTTGAGGACTGAGGTTTAAGGCGTGAAATGAGATACCTGGGAAATTCGTGGCTTATTGACTGAACCTAGGAAACGTATCTGAAGGACATAGGCCTACTGTGGGTTCTACCCAGAGACGGATCGCTGCCAAGCACAGGACCAGAACCCATCAGCCATTTTGATGAGTGTCTTAATTATAATCTATCTATACTAAATTTATTACAAGGTGAATATCTAATAATGAACTGTATCTAGAAATCTAAAACCCATCCTATGGCTGATGGCCCATGTCGTGAAACGACATGAGCGTTAAGGTTATGGCTCCAGACTACCCTCTACAGAACTAGTTCCAGCCTTAATTGACTGGCTACATAATAATTGTACTTGAGATTAATTAATTAATTATCATTCCCCCGCTCATCCCTAGCCTACGTAAACCCCCAACTAAACTAAAACTTATCTGGCCATGGCGTTGCAGCGATGTGGTACAGGAAAACGAAGATGGCGAAATGGGGCGAGACCGACCGTGCGTAGGAATATCTTTCGCTCCGCGGGCCGATTCGAGAAGGTTCTGGAAACAGGCTGTCGGATTCGGGCCTGTGGCCAGTGCCTCGAAAATCGCTACTATATGGAGTGCTGGCGGCACGAGCCGTCACAGCCAAACTCCCTTCTCGGAAAGAATTTGCACCGCGACTTGTGGGGTGAAGGCAGGAATGGTGGAGGTGCAGGAGGTGTGATTCCCTAGAATCCTTGCTTTTGTTTTGATTTGAAAAAAAGGATGGGACGCGCCATCTCATCACCGGGCGGTGGATCACGGGGTCGAAAGGGCGGCGGAGCCCTAGAACGTGTTTGGGAGAGACCCTCAGGAACCCGCGTTCGGTGATGGGTGGTAATCCACGCTGGGATCCCTGTGGTGCCAACTCGTTCGAAGCGAAAAAGACGGAGACGAACTCCTTTGAATGTTGCGGAATTGGACATTGACATTGCCCGGACTCCTCCCCCTCTTAAATGAGGTAGGGACCGGGGTTGGAAGAGGCTTCCAGGATTGCCGATAATCTACAAAGGTGAGCGGATTGAAATGCCGGAAATAAGTGTTGATAAGTCAATGACAAGGTGCCCCATTGTAGGGGAGGCCGATGTTGATGTTGGATGCCGGTCCGGGCAGTGGAGGACTCAGGACCACACGCAGCAAGTGCAGGCAGGTAGATGGCAGAAAGGGCCCGGTGGTTATGGGCGTGCCTGGCAGGTGGTCGGCCGCTACCGCGCTGCGAACTTCCAGACTCAGGTTGGGAAGGCTGGTGACGATGCGTGGTCGATGGTGTGGTGAGTCTCAGGGGCCGGAGGTCAGGCATCCACACGACACTTGACGTTCCCTGTCCTCAGTGCCTCTTCACAACGGTGTCGATATGTGTGGAAGGTGTCAACAGCACTGGTCCTTCAGTTGCTGGGATCGAGTCAATCACCATCTTAGCTTAGCCTTCTCATACATTTCCTTGGTTAAAATATTGCTTCCATATGTTTTTTTTATTATTATTTATTTTTTTTTTTACTCTTATCTTTGGTCTATGGATGATTGTGCAGATTACAAATTCGCGGTAAAGGTACGGTTCAAGCAAAACCCTGAAGGGGTGATCGAGTGCGGCAATCCTGACTCAGTGGGGTCAGGTGGTGACTGTGGAGTAGGAAAAAAAAATCCAATGAGGAAATGTTCGGGAATGTCAATGTCCAATTCCGCAACATTCAAAGGAGTTCGTCTCCGTCTTTTTCGCTTCGAACGAGTTGGCACCACAGGGATCCCAGCGTGGATTACCACCCATCACCGAACGCGGGTTCCTGAGGGTCTCTCCCAAACACGTTCTAGGGCTCCGCCGCCCTTTCGACCCCGTGATCCACCGCCCGGTGATGAGATGGCGCGTCCCATCCTTTTTTTCAAATCAAAACAAAAGCAAGGATTCTAGGGAATCACACCTCCTGCACCTCCACCATTCCTGCCTTCACCCCACAAGTCGCGGTGCAAATTCTTTCCGAGAAGGGAGTTTGGCTGTGACGGCTCGTGCCGCCAGCACTCCATATAGTAGCGATTTTCGAGGCACTGGCCACAGGCCCGAATCCGACAGCCTGTTTCCAGAACCTTCTCGAATCGGCCCGCGGAGCGAAAGATATTCCTACGCACGGTCGGTCTCGCCCCATTTCGCCATCTTCGTTTTCCTGTACCACATCGCTGCAACGCCATGGCCAGATAAGTTTTAGTTATTATTATTATTATTTATTTTTTTTTTTTACTCTTATCTTTGGTCTATGGATGATTGTGCAGATTACAAATTCGCGGTAAAGGTACGGTTCAAGCAAAACCCTGAAGGGGTGATCGAGTGCGGCAATCCTGACTCAGTGGGGTCAGGTGGTGACTGTGGAGTAGGAAAAAAAAATCCAATGAGGAAATGTTCGGGAATGTCAATGCCATTTAAATCTGGGAATCGCAAGCAAGAGCCAACCGGGGCCGAAAACTGTCGAAATGCTGCGCGTAGCACCACGTTGAGTTGGGCGGGATCTCCAGTGTGGGTGGTTTTCGTTTGGTTCCATGAGACATTTGATGATTTTGCGGTTTGAGGATAGGATGGGTTCTAGGATAACGAAAATTTCCTTGAAAGCGGAAACGCAAAAAGGCAAACACGAATGCCGAATACAAGCAAAACAAACGGACACAATTCACGGAGACGCGGTGTTTCCCCTTCGCCTAAACATACATTCTCCCAACTTCAACATTCTAAACACAAACTTTATTGTTCTGAAAATCCCATTGTTTGATAACAAAGCATTTTCCCAATAATTGATACCCTAAGTATATACCTTTATCTCTTTACTTACTTATTCCCTTTCTTACCACATAATACCTACTAAGACTAACTAAATCTACGAAGGTCTACCTAATTAAGCCCTACTGCTAGTGACTAGAATTTCCCTAAGTGACGGCCGTCGAGAGAACAGAGGAAAGGTGAAGATAGGAAAGTAAAGCAGAGTTGTGACTGGGTACCAGTTGGCATTCAATGGATTGTAGCCTGTACACAACTACAATCAATCGACAAGAACGGAAGTCATCCGAGGCCCCTCGCTCTGGGATTGAGAAAAAAAAATAAATAAAAAAAGGTTCAATCCAAGGGCGAAGATAATTTATAAGCAAAAGAAATTAATTTAAATATTAAAACAGCCTCGGGGAAAAATCCGCCTATGCCGCTGGCAGAAAAGAGGAGAGGGGAAAAACCCGCTCCACAGCTGGGGGTAAGGTGTAGGCATACCCATCGCAAAGGAAGGCAATGCCCTAGACTCACCGCCCTCAACTGGGGGGGGCTAGAAGGAGAAGAAGAAAAAAGCTTACAACTACTATCACTAGGTTCTGGCTGGCTTGGCAGACGATCGTCGGTCTGGGTAAGAAAAGTTTGATGAATCCTACTTTTTACCTGGAAGGGTTGAAAAACCTCTTCAACTGAGAAACGTGGGCCTGTCGTATGAATTTTCCATTGGTGGGGTCGAGCAATCGGACAGTCACAGGCGAGACAAAGGTCTCTATTACACAAGTTTTGGACCAAAGGGGCAACAACTTTTGATTGACATTGTCAATTTTCTTGCTCAGGGGGTGCAATTTATACATTACCCAATCTCCGGGCTTGAAAGTGGCGGGGGTCCTATCCCTATTATATATCCTTTCCCTTTTGGCACGGGCCTTTCGAAGATTCTCGATGGCTTGTTCCCACTCCTCCTGAAGGGAGGGTGATGGGCCATTCTGGTCGACCAAGGTATCAAGATTCCAATGGAGTTCTAAAGGATGGTGAAGAGTTCTACCCAGGAAAAGGCGGGATGGTGAATTGAGGGTACTCTCGTGGGCTGCGGAATTGAGAGCTATTTGAAACCAGTGAAGGTGCTGATCCCAAAACTGTTGGTGCTTACTATGGAAAATACGGATGGCCACCTTAATTTGTTTATTTACTCTCTCAGCATGGGAGGGGTTTGGGTAATATGGGCTAGTGAAAATGTGTTGAATGCCCAAATCCAGACACAGCTGTTGAATAATTCTAGAACGGAAGCCGGAAACGTTATCAGAAACTAAGTACTTTGGTGGACCGAAAATAGAAAAAACATTATTCAATAGAAGATTGGCTGTTGTTTGGGCTTGAGTGTTTCTGGTGGGTATGAAAATACAAAACTTTGAAAAGGAGTCAACTATGGTGAGGATGTATTTGTTGCCTTGGTAGAGCGGGGTAAAGGACCGATGTGGTCAATGAAAATTTTCTCCCAAGGTTTGGTGACCACTTCAGATGAGAGCTGCCCTAAGTTGGAGTTGGGAGCTTGCTTGCAGCGTTGGCACTTGACGCAAGCTTTTACTCTCTGGGTGATTTCCTGTCGAAGATCCTTGGCCCAGAAATAAGCCTCAACACGGGCTAGGGTTTTACGAATGCCAAGGTGAGCGGAAGTGGGTGACTCGTGATAATATTTGAATAATAGATCCATTAACTTAGGGGGCACGACAACCCTTGGTTTGGTCTGGTTGGGTTGTCGATACATGAGTACACCATCTTGGACAGAATAACCCTCGCTTACTGGTGGAACGGATAATTTTTGCTAGGGAGGGGTCCTCTACCTGATGTTGGCCTATGTCTTTGAACAATTCCGGCAAGCCCAGGAGCGCCATCGTGGGAGAGGGATCGGGTTTGGGGGCCTCAGTAGGGCTCGGAGCCCTCAAAAAGCCTAGAGAGACAGTCAGCCACCACGTTGTCCTTGCCCTTGATGTGATGAATTTGGAACTTGAAGGAATTAATGAATGAAATCCACCTGGCTATTTTGCCTACCTGACGAGGGTGATTTAATAACCAGGTGAGGGCTGAACAATCTGTATGGAGATGAAATTCCCTGTGCTCCAAATACTGTTGATATTTTTGCAATGCGAAAACTATAGCTAAACACTCCAATTGCAATGTGGAGTAGTTCAACTCATGTTTGTTGAGAGCACGGGATGCATAAGAAACCGGGAAAAGGTGACTGTCGTACTCCTGGTACAAAATTGCCCCTATTGCTGTCCCTGAGGCATCTGTATGCACGATGAAGGGCCTACTAAAATCGGGCATACGTAAAATGGGGGACGAGACCAATGCCTTCTTTAAGGTTTCAAAAGCCTTCCGCTGTTCCGGCCCAAAAACAAAGTCGACACCCTTTTTCTTGAGCATGTTCAGAGGCTGGGCTATCGCTGCATAGCCCTTGATGAATCGAGCATAGAAGGCTGTCATGCCCAAGAATCGAGAAAGCTGTTTGACATTCTTGGGCTCCGGGAAGTTATCAATGGGTTCGGTCCTATCCGGATGAATAGAAATGGAGCTGTTTGAAAATATGTGACCGAGGAACTGGATATGGTTTGAAGCTATGGTGATTTTCTCGGGGTTGACAGTGAGTCCAGCCTTGTGCAGTCTTTGAAGGACGGTCCTGACTTTGGCCAAATGGTCATCAAAGGAACCGTTGCTGTAGACGCACAAGTCATCAAAGAAATTATAGATGTACTGGAATTTTATATCTCCAAAAATCTTGTCTATGAGAGATGTTAAGACCATACTTCCGGAAGCTAGTCCAAAAGGGAGATAATTAAACTCGTACTGAGCCCAAGGGACAACAAATGAGGTGAAGTGCTTGGATTCCTCGGCAAGGGGAATCTGGTTGTAGGCCGAGTTAAGGTCAAGAAGAGTGAACCAGCGGGCTTGTCCCAGGTGCTGAAAGGCTGATTCGATGGTTGGCATGGGGGTGGCATCTAGTTCAAGGATGGAATTGAGACTTCTATAATCTACAACCATGCGAGTCTTGCCACCCTTCTTGGGGACCAGAAAAGCTGCAGAGGCGTACTGCGAATTTGATGGCCTAATAACTCCCTTCCGAAGAAGTTCCTCGATGTGCTGTCTCATTTGAAGAAGTTTTGGGGGGGCATACTGATATGGTTTATTTCTGACAATTTTGTTGGAATTTACTCGGATATGGTATTGCACCACATTGGTTCTGCCCAAGGCCTTAGTGATAGTCTCTGGAAATTCACTGACCAAAGCCTCGACCTTGGATCGCTGGTCCGGACTAAGATTTTGGCCCATACTGACAGGGGCTGACTCACTGTCGGTGTCTGAAGGTATCAAGGCAAAAACCTTTGGGGTGCCGTACGGAAAAGTGAGGGTATGATCTGCCATATTGATCATGGCACGGGCCTTAGTGAGAAAATCAGAGCCTATAATAACTTCTACCGGTAAACTATCTGAAACTTGGAAGGAAAAGCTCCATGAAAGATGCCCTATCTTGAAATGGATGGTTGCCTGAGACTGAAAAGCAAAGATGTCGCCGGAAGCGGAAATGGCTTTTTCATTGGTTGGGCCCACAGACTTTACGCAAGTGGTGTCCTTGCGAAGCCTGTTGAACACATTCAGGGAAATTAAACAGAAAGAAGCGCCTGTGTCTACTAGGGCCTGAAGCTCAATACCACCAAAATTCGTGATTATGTGACAAAGGTCCATCTTGGGCACGGATGGGGCCTTACTGGAGACAGGGTGTTGTTTGGTTTTTGATTGGGTCAACCTTAGGGGTTCCCCTGCGACATGACATCGAGGGTGTACGCGCCTGACGAAATCCCATCGGGAACGTCATGGGTTTACACGCTCTCAGCGTCTGACGCTGTCGCGCAGTGCCAAGCCCTGGGCCTCACCCCGTTGGGCACTCTTGCTCAAAACAGAGCCCTGTTGAGCGAGTACTTGGCTACTTTGCAAATCAATGGTGGCACTGAGCCCTTGCCACCCGGTCACGCTTCCGATTCGGAAATTCCCATTCAGGCGAAACAGAAGGACAACCCCGAAACGAAACAAGAGTCCGTCGGGTCCGAGTCGAACGACCGACCCTCATCGATTTTGGTTACCGAGACCGCCACCCACGCGCCTCCCGCGCATTCCGTCACTCAACCTCAGCCACCACCCCTTGCCAGCTGGAAGCGTGCTGGGCCCATAACCCAGAGGTCCGTGGATCGTAACCACGCTCTGCTACCATATGAAACGGTAATATGGTGGTTACCTATGGATAATGGGTATTCGGAAAGCTGATTGTGGACCTATGGTGGTATTGAACTTAGTGAGTAGCTATTGGCAAACGGAATTGATGGACTCCTGGGGTCGAGCGAGAACATGAATGGGGCTGACTGCTCATTTCTAGGTTGTAGGTGATTAACCAAAGGTGACTATGGAAATGGTTGAGGACTGAGGTTTAAGGCGTGAAATGAGATACCTGGGAAATTCGTGGCTTATTGACTGAACCTAGGAAACGTATCTGAAGGACATAGGCCTACTGTGGGTTCTACCCAGAGACGGATCGCTGCCAAGCACAGGACCAGAACCCATCAGCCATTTTGATGAGTGTCTTAATTATAATCTATCTATACTAAATTTATTACAAGGTGAATATCTAATAATGAACTGTATCTAGAAATCTAAAACCCATCCTATGGCTGATGGCCCATGTCGTGAAACGACATGAGCGTTAAGGTTATGGCTCCAGACTACCCTCTACAGAACTAGTTCCAGCCTTAATTGACTGGCTACATAATAATTGTACTTGAGATTAATTAATTAATTATCATTCCCCCGCTCATCCCTAGCCTACGTAAACCCCCAACTAAACTAAAACTTATCTGGCCATGGCGTTGCAGCGATGTGGTACAGGAAAACGAAGATGGCGAAATGGGGCGAGACCGACCGTGCGTAGGAATATCTTTCGCTCCGCGGGCCGATTCGAGAAGGTTCTGGAAACAGGCTGTCGGATTCGGGCCTGTGGCCAGTGCCTCGAAAATCGCTACTATATGGAGTGCTGGCGGCACGAGCCGTCACATCGCTAATTTTGTTGGTGTTACTGATATTTGACAAATAAATTTAAGAAAAAATCAATGTTTTTAATGAATTCATTTTTCAATCCCTCTTTAATTTGTTTAAGTTAAAAACGTACTTAACCTATCGGCAACCAGAACATCGCTTGAGTCATTCATTTTGGATTTAACTCCAGCAGACAATAAGGAGAAAGAACGACCGGCAGGCGAAAGACAAATTACAGTAAATTAAAATATATTATTATTTAATTGTTTTTCATTTTATTTCATTTTATTATCTTAAAACAAAAGACAGATGTCAAGATAATGAAATACTTCCAAGTCTTGGACTGGACTGGCAATCTGGCATTGTGGTGACAGCTGCAATACTGCACAGATTGTTAGGGGTAGTGAGTCAATATAGCTACTGATTTAAGTAATATTCCTTTGTACGGTACATTTTTAAAACATTTGGAAAACTTTAAAACTAATAATCAATCATAATTTGACATTTAATTGCATCTAAACAATGATTTGAAACTGATTCAAATAACTTTAGACAAAATAAAGAGCTGTGTTGACATTAGCAGGAAGAATAGTAGTAGTTCTGGCAGACTGACGAGTGACAAGATGAACAATCAGGTTTACCAATGGCTAACCTCAAATATCCCACCTAATACAATTTTATAGTTGTATGTTATTTTTCTAATTCAGTATTTACTAAAATATATCATGTTTATTAATTGATAATAAACATATTTTTCTCTAAAATTGCTTTGATTATAAGACAGATATTGAATTTATTGTTCTTTGTGATCTATAAGTCCTAACAAACAGGCTTCATGGCTGTTCACTAAAGCTAGCCTTTACTCAGTTAAGAGACATTCTGCCACTAGCAGGTAGCAGACGGCAAATGGAGGGAATTACGAATTACATGAATTCCAAAAAAGTGAAAATTATGTGTAACTTACATAGCTTGAGTATTTTGGAGAAGTGGCAATAGTTCCTAAACAAAATGAGTGGTGAAAGATTTTCTTATGAACAAAAACAAAGGAAGTAGATGGAGTTGAAAATGACAATTTAAATCTACCAATTACATCTAGGGTAGTGATTCAGCTGTAGCATCAGTCTAGGCTACTCTTCTGACACAAAGTAGGCCTAAATGATGCCTAATACAAAAACTGTGAATAGGGAAAAGCTTTTATTTGGAAACATTTCAAAGTAAGTGAAACATGAAAGTGAAAAGTTAAGTAAACTGTAACAGGGGATTTTCTTTTTTTAATTTAATGGTGGTTATAGGGTAATTTCTTAATCTTTTTATTCCATACATTCCTTTAACCCCTTTTGATACTTAACCAAGTTTTTAGCTTAAGTTTTTTTTATTTTTTATAATCAGCGATTTAAAAACCAATATTTTTTCCTTCACATAGTTTTTAAGCAAAACAAACTTAGGCCTAAAGTGATCTTTTGTAGGCCTAGTAGGATAGGCTAGTTATTTTACTATAGTAGGCTAGTAAATTTTTATATTTGAGTATAGGCTAGTTATTTTAAGGCAATTTTCAATATTTTTATGTTCACGTAATACTCGACTCGGCTCGAAACTCAAGTATGCTACTTACTACTCGACTCGACTCGTTCCAAAAATATGATACTCGCCCACCCCTAATAATATAATTAATTAAGAATACATTTTATGTTAAATGTTATACATAAACAGTATAACACTGTTTATAATACTATAACATCCTGTAATAGTATTTTGCAAAATATTTAATTGCTTAAGAATTGTGTTACGACATTAAAATACTTTTTTCAGGGGAATATTGATTCAACGGAAGAAGGGCTACTGGAAGGAAAGGTAATAATAGGCCTATTTGTGATAAACTTTTACAGCCTATAAGGTAAATTAATATAGAAAATCTTTTGAATTTTAAAATCACAGGTTTAATTTTAAATAAATTTTTACCCTTTTAAGTAATGCTTTCGTGGATTTATTTGATATTATAGCCCGGCAAATATGTAAAATGATTGTAGTTTTGAAGAATCCGGAACACAGATCCTGCATACTGGGCGTACTAGCCCAGACTACCTTTGTACTACCAGGTAGTCCAGACTACCTTTGTACTACCAGGTAGTCCAGACTACCTTTGTACATGCCTTTAAAAACAGCATTAATTTTTTACAAACACGCTCAAATTGTACCATTAGGCCTATAGGATTTTTTGAAATTATTGCCGAATTTTATATGGCGGTGACTGCAATAAGATACAATTTCTTTTTATCTTTTTAAAATTTTTCCAAAAGTCAACAGCAAAATTTGCAATCCAAATACTTTGAATTTTTCAATTTTATAATTTTCTTTGTAGCAATTAATTTTTTTGCTGTACATATTTTCATCTTTTTCAAATGCACCGCTTCAGCTTATTCTTCACTGCTCTCAAACTAATACTGCTCTCACTGTTGGATCTGTAATGTATCCTTGATTATTACTTCTGTCCAACTCCGTAACATTGTTCACTTGAAGACAATTCTGCTAATCTACCCATCGTTCCCTGTAGTTTGATATTTAAATAAGAGAAATCGGTTCAGTGGTTACTGAGAACTCAGCACTGCATAAATATATAAAATTCTATTCAATGGTCCCATATCAAAACATTCTATTTTTATTAAAGTAACTTCCAGGGCATATTTAAATCCATTATCATTTCAGATTTTTCTAGTGTTTCTTGACTCATTCTTGAAATCATATTTCAATTTGTCCAGTTAATGTTTTCCTTTTGAGCTTGCAAATTGACAAGATTATTCTCAAGATTTTCAGAAAATTTAAAACACTAAAATTATTTCCACCAAATTTTCTGTTAAATAGTAAGAGGCACACTTCTTAACCAGAATCAAAATCGTAGGTCAGTTTCATCTCCAACCTTGTGATGAACTCCAAATATACAGTCTGAATACAGTTGGCTGGTACAATGCAGTTCAGCATTACTACTCGCCATCTCAAGACAGTAAAACTCAGTATTGTTCTGCATTGAAAATTTTTCTTGAGTATGATTCATCCCCCACAATAAAATGTACGTTTCCCAATCTATTGTGCACACAACTTGGACATGGATTTCCCTTTGCCTATTTTCGTGGCAGTGCAGAATAAATATTATATCGGTATTACTAATCTTTATAGTAAATAACATAAAATAACAATATTAAATAAACATGAACTAAAAGCCATCATAAAAGCCTTCTTGATTCCGAACACAGGACGCCATATTTCAAAATAGAAGTTATGAAAACAATAAGATACTTTAATCATTTAATAACAGCTGACACATTAAATTTTGCTTGTCTGTAAAATAAATGTTAGTCTTCCTAAACAAATACCTTGACCCAAATCTTTGAATGGTTGTAGGGTGCAACCCCAAGGGCGATCATGCATTTAAAGGAAATTCTGCAAATCTACACATCATTCCCTTTAATTTGACAGATAAATCATGGTGATCGGTTTGGTAGTTACTGATATCCTAACGTCACAACCGTTTATTAATACATAGGATTTTAAATAGAAAACTGAATTTATTACCTTATTAGTAAATTTGAGATGGTATGGTAACATTCAGAAAAACATTTTTGTTTTAACAGGCAAGAACACTACAAGACCTCTCTCGTCAACATTATGAACTCATTAATGGTGAAACAATCGGTGATGAACTAGGCCTTGTATCCATCCACTTTTGGGAGAGTTACGACCCAGAAGAAGTTGGTAAAAATGGCTTCTCTTTGATTGGAATAGGTGAAACTTCTCTCCCAAATGCAATTTGCTTCATATGTGGCAGCGCAGGATTAGACAAGGTGAGGATCTCGATCTTTTTATGACCCAGGGCAGGTTTTTTTTTTTTTAACTTTGTACAATTTGCAAGAAATGTCAGAAAAGAAAAAAACTCTAAGGGCAAACTTCTAACTACTAAAAAAATTTTTTTTAACTACCCATTTTGGTTGCATGAATACATAAAAAAATTTTAAACCCCTTTCATTTAAAAAAATTACGATCTGAGGGGTGTTACATATTTGAAAAACATGTAAAATATCGAGCATGTTCAGGATGTTTCAAAATAATCACTTGAGTATCAGTGACTTACAAAATACGAAAGCTGACATAAATATCAAACTGTCACTTTACTATGTTTACTGTTTGTTCTGCCATGTAACTTAAAACCTTAGGTTTTTTAAAAGAAGCCTAAGCTTGGCCCCAATAAATCTGTGTGTTGGTTATGTAAAGCTATACAGAGCTATACAAATTAAAACTGCTTGATATTTTTTTGAAATTTCTAATTAATATATTTTCATAATAGCCCAAATAAAGATTGTCAAACAGATAGTAATCCTAAAATTTCTTTTGGTCTTATAAGAATCGCCACTAACAATAATTTCTTACTTAACATATTTTTGCAGTCGAGTATATGAACTATGAAGTGGCGGACAGCTTGACTACATTAAGAATAGAGAGGATGTAGATAAAGTGGAGTTGGCAGGGAGTCTGGATTTTTCAATATAATTACCTGTAACATCTAATGGATTATTTATTTATTTGTGTCTTTCTACGCCAGTGGCATTTTTTTTACTTTTTGATGGGGAACGGTCCAAACCCCAGTCCTGTTACTATCTAACATCGATCAGTTGTTAGAAAGCATCATTAATTAATAGCCCAATGACAAATGGCAACTGGGTACGGAATCGAACCTTTAAAAAGCTATTAACTTTTCTCAGGATCGAACCGGCAACCTTTGGATTCAAAGGCGATTATTATAACCACTCAGCCAGTTGATTAGATCTGGAAATAAGTTGTATCTCATTATTATACAACAGGAAATCTTAAAAAGTGATAAATGCAGGTGCAGGCCAGAGACTTGAGACTGATAACTGGGAAGGGATAACTACTTCTTTCCCCCTCCTTTTCCTTCTTGGCTACCTCTTCCACTGCCTTACATCTGCCTTATGGTTGATGCTGAAATCTCCTTCAATGCAAAACACATTTGTGTTCTGCGGATACATGTAAATCGGATTAAAATTTGAAGACATTTTAAGCAAATATTAATCTTTCATGGTCAATTAGGAAAAAAGCCTACTGTGTCTTACTAAAATATTATAATTCATGAGCATAAACAAATTTTGTAAATATTACTTAATTTTTGGTGATATTTGACGTAGCGGTGTTGTTGCAGCTGATCCACTGTGCATGCTGCTGCGAGGCGTACCACCGCTACTGCGTGGAGGCTGGTGGCAGTGGTGGGGAGGAGGGCGGGGACTGGTGGGTAGTGGACTGGGTGTGCGCGCGCTGCACTCTGTGTAGCGGCTGTGGCCGAGGCGGCGGTGCGCAGGTGGCATGTCAGAAGTGCCACAAATCCTACCACACCGAGTGTCTCGCCGCTGACCGCGTTGCAAGCAGACTACACTCCGCCGACAGACCTTGGGTACAATACTAAAATTACTTTAAATTTAATTTGGGTACAATACTAAGTTACTAAAATATTACAATTCATGAGCATAAACAAGGGGTATTTTAGTAGCTTGGGTACAGCTAGCTACTAATATTGTTCATTAAAAAAATTATATAAAATATATTCAATATTTTTAAAGTTTTAAAATTTTGTCTTTAATTTTTTAACTAGGGATGGGTCTATTCCACTTTTTATCTATTCCGATTCCGATCCCGATTCTTGAAAATCTGATTCCATCGATTCCTAACAGTAAACAGGTTAACAAAGTAACTTAACATAATGAATTGTAAAGTCTAAACAAATTATTTTAATTTACAAAACAAAAAATACATCCTCAGCGCTATGAAATAAAAAAATACACATACAGAACTGTCTTACACACAGTTTGCCACAAAATGACAAGTTAAAACAGTTTTAAAACTGTAATAGGCCTACATGACATAAACACTTTAAAAAATTAACTTGCAATTGGATTACAGAACAATGAGTAAGTTAACTCCATTTCATTTTAATATTAAAATAAAACAAACAATCTAAATTATTACATCTATTAAGAGAAAATAATGTATTACCATTACTTATTATACCGGTTACTTAGTGTTGAATAATCAATGTTACAGTATTTTTCCTTTTTTTGTAGGGACAGGAATTTTGAGTAAGATAATTACATTTTGTTTTGATAGTATTGTTTTAGTTTGAATTTTCATGGCAACTTTATTATACTGACATACCCATCCTATGCAAAATAAAAATTTATAATTTAATTAAAAATAATATGATACAAAAAAAATAATAATAATTTTTTTTTTTTTTTTTTATTCACTAAAAACAGATAACATTCAAATTCTTATTGCTACTAGCTGCAAAAGCCAGATGTGGCTTGTCTGCAGCTCATATTTAAAAACAAGTCTGAAACACAATAGTCTTATCTTTAGTCAGTCCAGTCCTTATCTCTCAGGTCCACCAGGCAACTAACACAATCTGTTTATATCCAATATTTCTTCAATTGGAATTTTTCTTTCTATTAGCTTTTTTTACAATTTATTAAAATAAATAATCATACGTAATAGAGTAAAATTATAGTAGCCTAATTAGCATTAAAATAATTAGTATATGTCTTCAATGATGTAATGAAGCATGTTGTTTTTTACAGTTTCTTCATTGTAAACACATTATAACATTAATAAACATATTTTTGTAGTCGTACAACTTTGATTTCAATTTGTGAACATTAGATGAAAAAATAAGCCATCCTTTGTTTTTCTACGACAATTAGTTCAGGAGTGTTTATACGGACATCGTTAGCTATCGCAATCCGCATCTACACGATCGCGGCTAAAGCCACAATTGTCAGAATCGGAATCGACTTTAGGTGGTTGAGAATCGACGTTTGGAATCAACCCATCCCTCATTTTAACATTCCATAGGTGGAAAATGACAGGACACAGCTCCTAAACTGCAAAGAAAACTTTGTGTTTGAAAACACAACAGAGAGTCAAAATACAACAATCTATATAGCGTGATTTACGTGTTTTAGTGTTTTTGTCAGCTCATGAGTACTTTTCAAGGTGAGTTTGCTGTGTCCTATCTTTTTCCTCGTCTGAAACGTTGAACAAGGCTTTATATTCACTGGATGAGCTTTGATGAAATGAGTAACATCAGCCTGTCAACGTCACATTATGTTTTAGCCTAATTAGGAATAAAGATAATTTACTATTTGACACCATTCTTGTATATTTTGTATATACTGATGATGAATAAAGAAAGTTTGAATTGAATTGAATTTAAGCCAAATGCTTTTTTTCTTTAAAAATTTAACTTTATTAATTTTTTGACCTCTCATCCTATTATTGCCAGCTTAGCAAGTGATTTATCAAATTTAAAATGAAGTGAACGTAGTTAATTTCTTTTAGAAAGTTTTTTCAACTAAAATATACGTATATATTTATGTATATATTAATTAGGGATAGACGGGACTCGAAATTTCGGGAAAATTTTCGGGAGAAAATTTGTCCTGATCATCGGGCGGGATTTTTTTTTTACTCTGGAATTTATCGGGACGGGAACTGCCGAACGGCGCGGCGGCCGCGATCGCGCCCGGCGATCTCGGTCGGCGATCGCGGCCGCGTTCTTGGCCGGCGATCTCGGTCGGCGATCGCGGCCGCGTTCTCGGCCGGCGATCTCGGTCGGCGATCGCGGCCGGCGGTCTCGCTAACAAGGAACGGCACAAATACACGTGGCCACATTCCACGTGGCAACATTCATTGGCCAATTGAGACGATCTATTGTTCCGCTTATCTATTGTTCGACCTCCGGCAGTAATTTATTCAAGAAATGAAATGAAATGAAATGATATATTTATTTGTCATTCAAGTTTACATTGCCTGTGATATTTCACAAATAAACATATGACACGTCATTATCTTAATATACATTTTGTTATAAGTTACCTAAATAAAACAATACTAAAATCAATAGAATTTAATCAAATAATCTCATATTTTTTCCTGTTTAGTAAAACAAAAGTCATAATTTATAAATCAATTTCTTAAATATTCATCTATGGAGTACGGACACATTAATTCTAAAAACTCCTTCAATTGTTTTTTAAAAATGTTAATTGATTTTGCTGATTTAATTTGAGCAGGGAGGTTGTTATAGAGTTTCCTACCCATATACAAAGGTGTTTTTTTCAATTTTTTTTAACAAAGATATATAATTGATAAATATACACGGCATGAATTGTTAACAATTTCATTTGCAAAAATAGTGGGCGGCATGAAGTACAAGGTGCTGTGTCAGTTAAAATTCTCAAAGCTTTTTTCTGGAGAATAAAGATACTATCTATAACTGGAGAGCTACCCCAAGCAATAATGCCATAACAAGCCCTAGACATAAAATAGGAATGATAAACAGCAAGAGCAGTATTTAGACCTGCTGTTTTATAGATTACTCTCAGCCCAAATAAAGCCTTGGCTAAAGATTTACTTAATTGTAATTGATGTTCTGTCCATTTTAAATTTTCATTTACGTGCAAACCCAAAAATTTAGTGTTTACTGAAGAATGAATAAGCTCTCCAGATTCTAACTTGATAGTAAAATTTTCAGAATTTAACTGTGGATTGTGGAAATGAAGCAAATGTGTTTTTGAGCAGTTGAGATGGAGACCATTTTGTTTGAACCACAGGTCCATGGTGTTTAAATTTTCAGATGTTTTAATGGCTGCAATTGAAATAGATAGGTGAAATAGATAGGAAATCAACATTGTGGTGTCATCGGCAAATTGTATGATTCTGGAATTTACTGAATATGTTAAATCATTTATGTAAAGAATGAAAAGGAGAGGCCCAACTTTAGACCCTTGGGGAACGCCATGCAAAACAGGACGCCAGTTTGAAAAATGTTTAATGTTGGATTTGTCTTTGACGACAACTTGTTGAAAATGGCCTTCAAGATAAGAATTGAACCAGTCCCAAGAAGAATCAACAATTCCATATATTTTAAGTTTCTCTAAAAGAATATCATGCCTTACACAGTCAAAGGCCTTAGACAGATCACAAAAAACACCAAATGCCCTCTGTGATCTGTCCAGGGCCTCCGCAGCATCAGAACCACCGGCTTAATCATAGTTAATCATAGTTGGATTAGATCAACTATTGCATCCGAGGTACTCCTATTTCTCCTAAACCCAAACTGATTTTTATTGAATAAATTGTTAGACTCAAGGAATGGAACTAACTGTGATAAAGCTACTTCTTCAAATAATTTTGACAATACTGGCAAAAGTGCAAGCGGCCGATAGTTTGATATTTCATCAGATTCCCCTTTTTTAAATAATGGTTTTATTTGTGCATATTTAAGTTTATCTGGAAAACACCCTGTCAACAGTGATAAATTAATACAATGAGTTAAAGGTCTTAAAATACAGGGGGCTAAGGATTTGATGAGGTGGGCTGGAATTTCATCCCACCCTGTGGAAGGCTTATTTTTTAGTTGCTTGATACAAGATGAGACAAAAGCTTCTGAAACTAATTTGAACTTAAAAGAATGATTAACTTTTGACGAGATTTTTTTGGCATTTTCAATTGATTCCGAAACGGCAACTTGGAATGAAAGTCTTGGGCTACACTTGTAAAAAAGTTGTTCATGGTGTTGGCTACTGATTTTGGATTTTTTACCACCTCCCCCTTAGTTTTGATTTCTGGACAAGATAGCTCTTTTACACAAAATCCTAGTTCTTTTTTCACTATATTCCAAGTTGTTCTGGTTACATTGTCACTTCTTTTAATAAGATTAACATTATATAGGTTTTTTGCTGCTGCAACTACTTTTCTAAATACTTTTTTTATTTTTTAAAATATTCTACAAAACCAGGATTTGAATTATATCTAGATATTTTATGTAACTCCCATTTTTTCCTACTAGATACTTGAATTCCTCTTGTTATCCAAGCATTCCTCTTACTACTATTTGTTACAACTTTTGTTTTGACAGGACAGTTATATAATTTATCAAAAAAACAATTAAAACTCCCATTACATGTAAATTGTGATAAACAATCATTCCAACTCTCTTCTGATAAACTGTTGTAAATAGATTTTACATTTTCTTGACTTATTACTCGTTTTGTGGTAAATTTTTTCACTTTATCTTTAGATGCTTCCTTTTTATAGCAAATTACTTATCCTAGATGATCAGATATACCAAAATCAATAATTTGACCAATATTTTCACTGAAATCTACATTTGTAATGACATTATCAATACAAGTTGCTGTTTTGGGAGTTATTCTGGTGGGTTCGTTAAAAATTGCTTTGTAACCAAAAGATAATAATAACATTTTAAACCTACAACTTTTATCATTATCAACTAACATGTCAATATTAAAGTCTCCACTAATATAAATACAATTTTTATATTTATCAGCCTCCAGTTTTTGTAATAGTTTTTCAAAACATGAAAAGAAAGTGTTTAAATTTTTATCATCTGGTATTCTATAAATAATAACAAAAATATTTTTCCTCTTATCCTTTAAATTATTTAAATTAATTGTTTCAATTGCAGTGCATTCAAATGAATCCTCAAGAGACATTGAACTTAAATCTAATCTTTCTTTTTCTTTGAAGTCACTGTCAATCCTAGTGAAAAGACAGACACCGCCTCTATTTTTAACATGTCGATGGTAAATTGTTGCTAATTTATAGGAGTTTAGACAAGTAGGCAAAAAATTGTCATTAATATCAATCCAATGTTCTGATAAACAAATAATCTGAGGTTTTAACTTTAAATAATCCAAAATCACTTTCAATACGACAAATTTGCTCAATGTGGAACCTTGAATGTTCAAATGTAGCAATAAACATGACTTGAAAGAAGTATTACCATTTTCTACTAATAGAGTGCAATCCTTAGCTTTGCATTTTCCAGAATTATTATTGAGCCCGGTTAAAGGATCAGTATCCAAAGCAAAATTACATTTATTGTCATTGTGATTTAGTTTAAAGAAGAAGAAAGAGATGTGTTACTAATACTATTAGGACTATTTACAAATGAAGATACAAACTGAATTGAACAATCACAATTGGACATACACTGACCACAAACCCTTGAACTTCCAGCACATATCACTGGAGGCTGACCGGTAGAGCTTGACAGAGAGTCACTCTCTTCACCTCCATTCTCACACACAACCCCAAAAAGGCTTTTACCCCCCTCATCACTTATCACCACTGTGGACTGCAGAGGTTGTTGGTCAGAAGAAGCGCAGTTATCCATGGTTGGTATCACTGGAGGCCGACAGGTGGAGCTCGATGGGTGGTCAGCTGGGGCAGGTCCGAGGCATGCATCAGATGTTGAGGATGACATTGAGTCAGCTGGATACTGCTGGGAATATGAGGGCATTGTGATCTTCTCCCCGAGAATTCTTATAAAAGCCGAGTTTGATAGGCCATTCCTTAAATTTCTCTTTGATGTGTCATTAAACGCAACAACAAGGACAGAGGCTCCAGTTGCCTGTCTAAATTTTTAAAGATTTGAGACAAAATGGTCAGGCGATACACGGTCTCGCACACATCCCATTGGGGAACAAATCAATTTTTTAAGACTTTTTGTTTTGAAATCTTTAGCAAGTTGTTCAAAGGCCTGGTCATAATCATTCAAGTAATTTGTATGATTCCTAGCATTGAGAAAGTATTTAGGCTTAGTGACCAGTCCATATACCGATGATCCCTGTTTACTCCTCTGATATATGAGATTTTTTGCACAATAATCCATATGACAAGGCTTTCCAAATTTCTCTTTGAAGACGACCGCCACTCCCTGCCTCATTTGCTTAGCATTCTCAAAATCCGCTGAAATGCAGTGGGATAAAGCTATTTCTGGATCATGGCAGTATTTATTTATTACAGAGCTCATGGGTGCATCAATTACCTTAATATTCTGATTTAAAGTGTGCTGTCTGGCCCAATTTGTTACAGCTTCAATGACCAAATATGCTACTTTAGTTTTTCCCCGTTTATTAAAATGAAGACCATTTCTAGTATAGTGGAAACGATAAAGCTGATTTAAGTTAAGTAAATACACATTATCAATTCTTGCTGCCAATTCAGCTATGTATTTGTTAGCTGCTATCAAGTCGACATTAACCGGGTGGTGTAATGGCTTATCAAATCTTGTGGGGACTGTGGTGATAAAAATTGATCTGTACTGGCTTTTTAATTTGAGCTTGTTTTCCAAATCTGAATAAATGCCATCCAAGTTAACATTTAGACTGTCATTTGTGCCACCAATAACAACAACTGAGGTTTTTTCCTCAATATCGGTCGAATCAATAACTTGGATCAAAGTAGTGTTAGCTCTTACGTAGCCAAACGTATTTATTCTGCCAGAACTTAACGTTTCAATTTTGTTCGCTATATCTCTGCCTTGACTATCTGAACAGAGTGTCAATTTAACATTTGGGCATAAAATATCCTGCTTAATCATGGTTTTGTTTTTCATTTGTGCATTTAGTTTTTTGCCTAATATCCTCTTGTTATGCTTATTATTATTCTTGAATGAAATAGATGTACTTTGTTCCCTATTCTCTACTTCAGAATCATCATCATCATCCCTATTTTCCTGGAGAACATCAAATATATTTTCAGTGTTGAGCATAGTTGGGACATTTATTTGTTTATGACACTTGGAATTCGATCTTTTGTTGTGAGGTTTTACTTTCGTCCATCCATTATCCTCTTCTTCAAGTCTTACATGTTGGGGTTCTGTTTGGCTATGTCTGTTTTCCACTACAGGGTGGCTTGGTTTTTTACCGTTTTTCTTAATCGTTACATGGTAGAAGACATCATCACTTAAGTAAGCAGTATTCAGTAAAATATATGCCATCAATGATCGTCTCTCAACAAGGTCTAGTTCTGTTAAGGTGGCCTTTCGAATGAAGTTGATATTGAATTCATCATTGTTAATTATATCATCAACCAGAGATTCAATTATCCAACAAGCAAAAATACCACAATCGTACGTGTTTGGTTGTTGCGGACAGTCAACAGAAATGAAATTTGCTGCCAAAGACATTCCGCCAAGATAGTTTGATAGTTTATTCACAATATTTCTTGCTGAAGGCAAATTGTAATCTCTCAATGAGTCGAAATAAAGAAAATTATTTAAAGTCCTATCATAGAGTAATGTGCTCCAACGTGAGCCACTTACGTTACCTAAGTCCTCGGCGTCATTAACAGGAAGTATTATAGAGTCAAATGATCCAAGATTCAATGGGTCAAGAATAAACTGGAAATCTTGTAAGGTTTTTACTGCATGAGAAACAGCTGGGCTTAATATCAAACATGTTTTGATGACAAAAATGTGTCGCTAATTCTTTGAAGATAAGTCTGCATGGTAAGATCAGTTAGCCAATTTTTACTCAACAATTCATTGCATATTTTACTTTTCGTCATTAGAGTGTGGTCAGTTTGAATTTCAACTTCAGAAGTGAGTTTATTAACTGAAGTACAATTAATAGGGTCAGTTTGGATGGCAACCGAATCCACTATTGTGCTAATGTTAGTTAGTAGGCCTGAACTTAAAGATTCCTGACTAGAGGAATAATCCTGGCTTGAGAAAGATAAATTTTTGCTTTTGTCTTTTTTGACTGTGAAATAAAAATCATCAATATTTATTGAAAGATTTCTTTCAAGTATAAAACTCTCCAGTTCTTTACGGGAGCGAAAAACTTTACCACCAGGTGATTTAATATATATATATATCTGTCTTTCCTTTACTAAGTCCAGTTTTACGTATTCTCTCTTCCCTTACCCAACCTCGAGGTAAATTTTTTGTTTGCATGTTAGAATTAATTTCTTCTGGATCCATTTTATTAATAATATTATCTTTGTATTATTATTATGGAAGAAATTCTGTATGTAATTCACACACATACAAAAAAATAGATTACAAGTAAATTACTTGGTATTAAATAAGTTTTTATTCCTTTTTTATTTTTTATGAAAAAAAAATAAATAAAATACACTCTCCATGAAAATTGTTTATTTAAATGTAGAATCGCCAGACTTTAATATTCTCAGTGTAGACAAGGTTACCGTAGAGCAGTTAATCTGTAGATATCTTATCACTGAGGTCAAACTTCAGGTGGCCGATGAGTTGCCTGGGTGAATGAACAGGACAGATAGGTGACTTCACAGTTGAGCGGCAGGATTTCTCTAACAAATCCTGACCATCAAGGCGTAGTGATTCATATTTTACCAAACTTAAAACTCTTCATACAAGTAGTTCTTTTTTAGTGACTTAAAGAAAAATTATATTTGCTCCTTTTTTCAAGAGATAGTGTTATAAAATGTCTTTTGGTTTGAAAAATACTAACTTTAAACCTTCAAAACATACTGTAGGAAGCAATACATTTAACTAAAGAAATGCTTTTTCTTGATGTGAATTGTTGCCAGCAATATTTAAGGTATGTAAATGTTTTATATTAAATAAAATGAAAATCTTACATGCTTATTAGATTAAAATATGCTACAGCTGTCTATATAAAACTCACTAGTCACATAATAATCTTTCCATTTTCTTGAAAAACACTATTTAATAAGAGCACTTTTAATGAAACTTGCACTAGGCAGCCATTTTTTTTTTTTTTTTTTTTTTTTTTTTTTTTTTCTCAAGAGGGGTGTTTTTTGTTCCTAGTATCAAATGCTACTTTCTGAACCAATTGTCGTAGAAAACTAAGGGATGGCTCGTTTGGTTGATGATTCGTCTAATTCTTACAAATTAAACAAAATGTCAACCAAAGTTGTGTGACTTTCCAATCAAAGGAAAAATGTCAAAGTATTGTTGAATAAATCAATCTTTAATTGAATTACTGTTTTATGATATTAAAAGCATATTATTATAATTTTATATTATTTTTAAATAAAAAACTTCAAATCCCATTAAATATATTTTTTTAAATTAAACATTACAAATACATTTATTAGATTTTGAGGTTCATAACTTTAAACTTTCATTGTTTTTTATTGATTTTTTCATCATACACTCTTTTTTTAATATAAAAAAATAGCTAAATGAATACATAGGAATAAAAATAATTAGGTCTAATAGTGTATATTTTCAAAGTTCAATTTTTATGATAATCTTTAAGTAAGAACCTGTCTCAGTTAAATCTTTAAGTATAAAAAATGAAAAATTAAACATTTCTTGGGGTTATAAATGGCTTTGGTTTGTTGAACCACTACATTCCTTAGTTTGAATATTTATTATAATTTCCATTTGTTGTTTCTTTTTACTGAGGAGGCCTTAGTCCTATTTATGTAATATAGTTTTGTTTTCTTTACAACTTTTCCAATTGTTTTAATCTATATTTTTATGTACATAATTTTTCTTTTCATTCTTTTTAGAAAACGTTTAATATTTCATTCAACAAAACTTTTATAAAATTTTTTATGGGCTTTTTTTATATTTATATTGTTTAGTGATTTGATTTATTTTTTTTGGGTTACAAGAAAATTTAAACTTATTATATACTGCAAATATAAAAATTAGATATTTTAAATCTTTTCAATAAAAGGAGGTTCATTGAACGTAGGCTATACAAAAACAAGTGAAACAATTTGGAAACAGAACCAGTTGATATTTAACATTAATTTGCCTTTATACGACATTAAGATAAAAGTCAAAACGAATATTTCCCGATAGTGTCGAGAAGAGCAATCCCGTCCCGAAACTGGATGGAAAATAAAAATTCCCGTCCCGTCCCGTCCCGAACTAAAAATCCATTCCCGTCCATCCCTAATATTAATGTATATTTTTGAAAAATTGAGAAAATTATGATTTTAGCTTCTATTTTGATAGTTTTTTCACTGTCCCTTTCAACACAGTTTATGCTTTCTTGCAGTGATTGATCCAATTTCTATTGTGCCAATGTTACCTTGCATTCACACCAGTCCATACCTTGTTGCAGTTTTATACCATGACTACTACACTACCGGTTTGCCCCTGTCCTGCTGTTTCATTATTCTGATAAGATTCCCCTCTGATTTTCTCACTACTTTAGTCCTTCTTTGGAATATAAAAGTTTTGGTTGTTTCATAATTTTTCCTACGTTAGAGACACGGATTACTTTTTTAATTATTTTTTTTTATCCCAGAACTAATTTATTTGCAAAGTTTTTGAAGAAAACTTTAGGATCCATTTTGTATAATAGTATAATATCTAGGGATGGACGGGAATGGATTTTTAGTTCGGGACGGGACGGGAATTTTTATTTCCCATCCAATTTCGGGACGGGATCGGGACGGGATTGCTCTTCTCGACGCTATCGGGAAATATTCGTTTTGACTTTTATTTGAATGTCGTATAAAGGCAAATTAATGTTAAATATCAACTGGTTCTGTTACCAAATTGTTCCACTTGTTTTGTATAAGTTACAATGAACCTCCTTTTGTTGAAAAGATTTAAAATATCTAATTTTTATATTTGCAGTATACAATGAGAAAGGGTAAAGTATAAATTTTCTTGAAACCAAAAAAATTTAAATCGAATCACTAAACAATATAGATATTTAAAAAGTTTATTAAACATTTTATAAAAGTTTTGTTGAATGAAATATTAAACGTTTTTTATAAAGAATGAAAAGTAAAATTATGTACATAAAAATATAGATTAAAACAATTGGAAAAATTGTAAAGAAAACAAAACGGTATCACATAAATAGGCCTAAGGCCTGCTCAGTTAAAAAAAAAAAAAAAAAATTGAAATTATAATAAATATTCACACTAAGGAATGAAGTGGTTCAACAAACCAAAGCCATTTATAACCCCACAAAATGTTTATTTTTTTATTTTTTATACTTATTGATTTAATTGAGACAGGTTTTACCTAGAGGTTATCATAAAAATTTGAAATATACACTATTAGACCTAATTATTTTAATTTTTATTTCTATGTATTGTGTTTTCAATTTAGCTATTTTTTGCTTTTTTAAAATAAGGAGTGTATGATGAAAAAATCAATAAAAAAACAATAAAAGTTTAAAGTTATGAACGTCAGAAACTTTAAAAATTATATTAAATTTATATTTAAATCCCTTAGTTTTCTATGACAATTGGTTCAGAAAGTAGCATTTGGTACTAGAAGCAAAAAACACACCTCTTGAATTTATTACTGCCGGAGGTCAAACAATAGATAAGCTGAACAATAGATCGTCTCTGGCGTCTGTGGAATGTGGCCGCGTGTATTTGTGCCGTTCCTCGTTAGCGAGACCGCCGGCCGCGATCGCCGACCGCGATCGCGGCCGCCGCGCCGTTCGGCAGTTCCCGTCCCAATAAATTCCCGAGTAAAAAAAAATCCCGCCCAATGATCGGGACAAATTTGCTCCCGAAAATTTTCCCGAAATTTCGGGTCCTGTCCATCCCTAATAATATCCTTGATAGTGTAAACTCTTTAGAGAGTTAAAAACATAAACCATTCTTATTGGTTTGCTTATATTCAGTTTTAGTAAAATTGAACAAAAAACTAGTATTAAAGTTTTTGAGGATTTTATTTATTTAACTTCATTAAATCAATTTTTTACAGGTATGCATGTCTTGCCTGTGTTGTAAGAGCTGCAACCAGGCAGAAGTGTACAAGTTTGTGGGCAACCTTCCCCTCTGTCGGCAGTGCTTCAAGCTGAGACAGAAGGGTAACTTTTGCCCTCTTTGTCAGAGGTGCTATGATGAGAATGACTTCGACACTAAGGTAAAGGTTTGTAAATGTTTTTGTTGTGCTGTATATATCTTCGGCTTAGCTTTGCTAGAAGTGAGTCTTGTAAGTAGCTAACCTAGCTTGTAACCCTCAAGGTGTCTCATGAAACGTAGAACTGTCAGTTGAAATATTCTGAGAACTTTTGAGTAGTTTAATACAGATGTATATTTTTAAAACCATTTCCAGTAGTGCCTCATTTTACACATTTTTCTTTCCAATGATGTTTGATTATTTTAATTGGCATGACTATTAAAAAATTTTGTAAAACTTCTATTTATTGTTTTAATTTGTTTATCATAAATTGGAATTTGAAAAAAGTTAGTTAAAGTGACTGTAAAACTATAAAAGAAATGTTTCAGTAGACGCCTTGTATTTTTAACGTTGTGGTAAATGTATTGTCTTGTGCACGCTCGATATTTTCTTGCACCATCTTTAACAACTTTGTATTAAACTAATTCCATTACTAAACCAAAAATTATTAAAGTTTTTCATACAAATTGTTTTGCAGCTTTGTATGTTAAAATATAAAATATAAGTTATAAAATACATAATTACATTAAAGAAGTGTACTTGAATCAGAGATTATGTTGTAGTACAAAGCTTACAACACAAAAAAAAAATATATCTTTTAACATGAAACTTTCAGATCAAGAGCAAACAAATTATTGTTCAGTGTTACAAGTATGATGAAAACACATTTTAATCAATTTTTATTTTACCATACAATGTTATGTTTATTAAGAGTTCTTCCAGAAGTAGAAACTCTAGGAGCCAAACATTTTTTTTATCATTTCACATAATAACCGTCACAATATATTTATAAAAATAGTAAAAATCAACGAAAATCATATGAAACTAAAACAAAAACTAATCCAAACTGAAAAATGTTTTTATGGTACAGTACACTCTCGTTCATCGGACTCGGCGACATCGGAACTCCGCTTCATCGGAACTGAAAATCTGGATATCATTAGTTTTTTTTTCTTACAAAATAAATAATTTTTCCGTTTTAGCGCCTTCAATTTTCATTCGTTCTATCCGCACAACAGTGAAGTATCACATTTTGCATCAAAAGTCATCAGGCGTTTTCCATAATCTGTACACATCGATGTGATTTACGAGGCCGTGGAGTATTCGCACAAAAATAGAAAGAGGAAGGGGGCAGGAAGTGAGCATCCGTTTCGTTTCGACCTCTTCCAGAACTGTCATTCAGCCTGTCTCGCGTCGCGACTGCACCTGTGTTACGTGGAAGTCAGTTGACTGCTGGAATATGAGTGGAATATGAATATGGAATATGAGAATAACGATTTTGGATCTTTATTTCCTGCGTTGTTTTTATTCCTATAGGTTCATGGTTACCATGTTCAAAGTTTGAGTGCCTTATTTTCATAAAATCTCTTGTGTTATCTTAAAAACAAGAGTTAATACAATCACAATAGGTCACCGTACGGGCGGAAATGATGACTCACGACGGACTCCGCTTCATCGGAATTTTTTGACATCCGAACCGGCCGTCCGCCACATTAGTTCCGATGAACGAGAGTGTACTGTATATGTAAAAATCATAACAATGATTGTTTACACTTGTTGATCAGAAGAGATATATTGAAATCAATCCCTACCTTTGCATCTGTTGCTCTTTCCTAATTTGTTTAATCTCTTCATTTTATGTTAATTGAATTTCATGCAACTTGGAAAGAAAAACTTTTACTTTTGTCTCCCAAATGTGCATGAATATGAATTTTATATTCATGAATATAATATAAAATATTAAATATAATATAAAATATAATATAAAATACATGAAATAATATAAAATATATGTTATCATTGATAACATCAATGATCCACATCAACGCAACATCCACATCACTGCCTAAAATCAATGCTCCACATCAACGCAACATCCACATCACTGCCTAAAATCAATGCTCCACATCAACACAACATCCACATCACTGCCTAAAATCAATGCTCCACATCAACACAACATCCACATCACTGCCTAACACTAATGCTCCACTGCCTGCTATTTTTAACTGCTGAAGGGGTTAAAAATGTAAATGTATGTTTAACAACATATACAATTTTTTTAACTTGGACCTTTTAAGTATATATACCGTGTGTCCCAAATATGTACTCTAATATATATGGATTAGAGGTTCAAGTTCACTGAATAGGGCTATTAAATTATTCTAAGAATTAAAATTATCTGAATACCCTTCAAAGTATTTGAATGGTATTCAGGTAATTTTAATTCTTAGAATAAATATGGCAAAAAATAGACAGGAAATCTATACGTATTTAATGCGCTAAGCGTTTTTGTGTAGAGAACTCCTACAATTTTCAACCGATATTCAAGTTTTTGGTGTCATTAGATAGGGCTTGGTCTGTAGTTGTTTCCGCCAAAAACTTATGAGAAACAGACTGAAAATAAAGGTGTTATCCACCATTGAAATATCAAAATTTCCCATTAAAATAACATTGGGATTGAAGAAAGCATTTTAAACATCTGTTAATGTTCAGCTGTAAATACGTGTAATTTTTGGTCATTACAGATACTCTCAGTATTGGTTTGGTAAAGTAACATTTGTATTGTATTGAAATAAATTGCTCGATTTCAAGTAACATGTATACTATTCATTGTTTAAAGGACTTATATTCATGTTTTAATGCTAAAGAAACTTAATATTTTCTTCTTTATTATGGAAATATAGAGAACTGCTGCTTGCTTTATCTCTTGTTGGAGTGCCCAATTTATGTTACAATGCTGCTAACAATAAAAAAAGATTGTTATGTCAATTTTTAACTTCAGGATTCTATTTCTTAATTTTTTTCTACGCTCATTGTACACAAATGTAATGTTGATTTCTAGTAGTTTAGAAACCTGTTGTTTATTAATATATTTATTTTAACCAGGCTATGCATTGTTTTTGTTGGATTTGTTCTATAGTGTATAATTATGTACTTTTTTTTTTTAATTCAATCACTAGGTGTTGGAGTATTACCTTATATAAAGTAGACTTAGAAATAATAGTCCAAGGAATAATGTTTATATATAATCTATTGCTAGATACAATTTTAGATTCATTCTTTAGAAGCACGGGTTTTCAAAAATGTAACTCTTAGAAGCCGTCATCACAATTCTAATTCAGCATTTATACCTAAAATACAATTTTTATTATAGCTAATTTCCTTAAGGAAGACACTAATTTAGTAGTAGTAACAATAAAACCAATGCCCAGGGCCATGATACCTTTTTGTTGTGAGGTCTGTAGAAGCAAAAAGTAACCATTTGTTCAAATTCATATATAAATGGAAGTTGGGTTTAGAATGTAGGATGTATTACAAGTTGTTTAAGCATTCCCAGAAGTCAAAACCCCTACAACCATATACATTTTTTAGTATTTCCCATACATTTTACACCTCCAAAAATGTCTACAAACATTGTGAAATTAATGTTCATTAAGATTATTGGACTTAACGCTTAACCTCAAGGACTGCCTACTATGCTCTTTTTGAGGCGCAAATGCGTTATGGACTGATTGTATGGGGGCTATCATCTCAGGGGAACCTTCAGAGGGTATTACGTCTACAGAAAAAGGCAGTCAGAATCATGGCTGGACTGGCATTTCGTGACTCATGCCGGGGGGAGTTCAAAAGGCTGAAACTACAGACAGTAGCTAACCTATACATTGCCGAGGTAGTTACCCACGTAGTTAACAAAAGACCCATAATAAACTTCTCAAAGGCTCATCATTATGACACCCGAAACCAAATCAACTACATACTCCCTGCACATCATCTGTCGGCCTATGAAAAAAAAACCCAGCTACATCGGAGCAAAACTATTCAACACCCTTCCACCTGCACTGAAAGAACAAAAAACCAACCGAAACTTCAAAAGAGCTGTCCTCGACTGGCTACTGGAAAAAGAATTTTACTCTGTTGAAGAATGCCTGGAGGGACGAGGCCAACCTCATCACTGAAGAAGAAAAATAATGACGCCATGACTGTACTTAATGTTCATGTCAATAAAGAGTATTTTGTCTTGTCTTGTCTTGTCTTGACTTGAAGAAACGAAAATGTTAAGACACAGGAACCATCCTTAGCCTCCTATCTTTAGTGATGATGGTAATTAAGGTACGAAATTTGGTATTCAATCAGGTTTTTATACCTGTTTCTCTAGTTCCATAATTCAATATAAACATAAACATACTCTTTTGATAAAAATTTTTTTTTTACTTTTTCAGATGATGGAATGTGAACGCTGCAAATGTTGGGTTCACGCCAAGTGTGAGGGATTGTCAAATGAGAAGTACCACATACTCAGTATCTTACCAGAAAGTGTTGAGTTTGTTTGTAGGTAGGTTGATTATAAAATAAGTAGGCTAATGACACAAATACAATTTATTTGTGAGGTAAAGCCGTGCGTTATATAACCAGAGATTCTGGTTATATAGAGACTCAATGGTAATGGAGAATAAATTCTGTATTTTTAACATAACTTCACAAAAAGGAGTCTCATGGGGTCAAGTCTGGATTGTACGGATGTAAGACAACACATGAGGAAAAGGTGAAGAGCGTTTTTACTTGCCTATTGCTCGTCTTAGGAGCTTCACCCTCAAACCCACTTTAAGGTGTCTACTCATTCATTTATGGTTTCTAAAGTCTCAAATAACAATTCATGCATAAATTTTATGTGTTACATAGGATTTCATACTATATTCATGCTTTCATTTCTTTTCGTGCATTTTTCGCCACTGTGTTCGGACTTTTACAAATGTTTAAGAATCTTTCACTCAAAGAGAGTACCGCCGACTGCGAAGTACGGTCTGTTATCTGTTTTCTATGGCCAAGGACTGAAATCGATCGATATTCATCAAGATCTGTGGAAAAAACAGATATACGGAGAAAACATGAGTGATGGAAATTATTGGGTCCAGATCAACAGAAATCTGGTTGAATCTCGGCCAGTGGGCGATCTCTAGTATATATTAATAGGCAAGTATGTTTCTTTTCCTTCTTTTTTCTCCGCATCGTAGGAGAAATCTGTACATACCGTTAGAAAGGTAGTACCATGTAGATGAGCAGAATCCCATTATAATTCACATTAGCCCCTAGGTCTATGTCCTTCAGGCTTTGAAAGTTTTAGTGTTAATCTTATGGAAGAATGATAAGAAGAATTGACTTAAACATTAGACAGCTGTTTTAATAAAAAAACTGCAAATCATGAAGAACAGGTGTTTCAGTTATGACATTTTTTTAACAAATTGGGTCCAGATCAACTGAAAGTTTGGTCGAATTTCGACAAGTGGGCCATCTCTAGCCATCAATTAAGAAACAATTCTGAACTAGATATTTTGACTATAGAGTTCAAAATTTAAATGGTGATTACCACGATTATAAAACTAGAATTTGTAAACTGTGAGCTATTGCTTCTTGTCATTTGGCAATGTTTTGTTATTAAAACAAATTCATTAAGCAGGAATACAACTTGACAACGAAACTCCTTAATATATTAACTCATCTCAACAAGTTTCAAAACCTTCTAGAGAATGTGTCATATTCTTTTAAAGAACTGTAAATGTTATCGTTTTTGCTTGCAAAAGAGGAATTTGATGTTTTACATTAAAAGTTTTATTGCCTTTTCTGCAATTATTCAGAAAATGATTTTCTGTTTATTCACGGCGAAGCTATTGTCTTAATGAAGCTTGTCATACATTGTTTTAACGTACAGGATCAAAGTAAAATACTACAAAAGTTCTTATGCTAAAATTTAACACTAACAATAAAACAAGTTAAATCCATGTGGGACTTTTTTACTCTCTGTATAATAAAAAGTAGTAACCAAATTCCCCTTCATAAATAGTGTTTATGTGTCTCTGGAAAAAGTTAATTATGTTATTTATTTCAGATTATGTTGTAAAATGCCCCCTGCACCTTGGTGGCTTGCTGTGGAGACTGAAATGAAAGCAGGATTTCTTGCAGTCCTCAAGTCTCTCAGTAAAAACCGAAAAGCATGTGACCTTTTGAAATGCAGCCCAACAAAAATGTCACACCCTGTAAGTTTTCCCCTTTGATTTTCAGTTGTTGAATAGTTTAAAGCCATTCATCTGAGAAGAATTTTATTTTTCATTTATAATAGTCAAGTCAAGTCAAAATATGCTTAAGTACATACTATATGTACATTAAATGGTGTAATTTTTAGATGAGCGTAATAGTGTAATTTGAGTTTGGTACACCTTGAGTTTAAGGCTTTTGACATGGCAAATATCCTAGATAAAAAAACTTAAATATTATGAAATGGTTGGCACCCTTCCCGGTGGTTGAAGTCTTTCTGGGAAGATAGCCAAAAAAATAAGTACCGTAAAAAGGTTTATGCTGAGAATAACTTTTATCAGCCATCATTCATGCCTCTATGTTGCATTTATACTTTTAAATGCCCATTATGAATCAAGAATAACTTATCGAAGTATTTTTGTAATAACTCTGATAACTCATTCTGATAACTAAAAAAAGTTGACACGAGGTCAATTTTGTACCAGGTTCAGTCTGAATTCAATGCCCGAACCTAGTACCACCGACCAAGTGTACTAAAAAAATAAATATACAATCAAGCAGAAGAGAACTTAGAGTGGGCGACTGGTGCTCTGAAATAAAACACCGACATTCCAGGAAGAATTACAATATATTAAAAAAATAATCCTTAAAACTAACAAATGAAAATAATCTATAACCCTGTATCTTACAATGTATTGCATTTGTTTGTCACCTAGTTGCTGGTATTCTCCCCTCCCAATTTATTAAAACCAAAAATACCCCACAAAAATATCATCCTACGAAATCCCCCCCCTCCCCTTTAAATTGTACAATTTTCTGAGTCCTTATTGTCCTTGACGATTCCGAAAGTACCCCACTGGAGCATTACAAGAAAAGTTGAAGGTGGCGGGTACTCATCACTTATGGGGTGTCGGCGGAGTGGCAACAGGTTGGTGGTTGGTCCCAGCGATGGTTTGACCGCAGGTGTGGGTGTCTGGACCAGCGCCTTAACCTCGAGCATCTGTCCCTCCGTCCTGGAGTGGTGCCTGACCCTGGTGACCCGCTCCTTCCTCAACCACGTGGGTCCGGGGCGGAAGCCCTTCTGGTGTGATTGGGCAATAATTCCCCAAGACTTGAACCCTATGACAGATCCCACCTTCTTACTAAAACGCTCCAATACTGTTTTAAACCCCACTACATTCATAAAAGAAATTTACCCCATCATTTAATATTTCCCAATTCACAAATTACATAAGTTCAATTTATACATAAAAAGGTGACATTTCAATACATTAATAACTAAAATGTATTCCACTTTTCTAGTGTGAAAGAAAAGAAATCCAGTTTTCTGATTTTACAGCCTTTCATATCTGACCAAAATTAATTTCTCATGTTAATTAACCTAAATGACATTTTGCTTATTCCATTAATTTGCTTCCATTGGCTTTTTAGCACCATAAAGAAAATTTATTTCAAAATATTCATTTGACTTAAAAAGGCTATAGACAAAGACAGTTTTCACATTCTCAGATTTTCAAGATGCATTAAAATAATAGAATAAAACATTTGTTGACTACAATAGTTACACTTTATTTTTGTGAGCAAATAAACAAATTGCGTAAAGTTACATTGCAATAGAATAATTAAATTCATTTTTAAGCAAAGTGGTGCTGGCATGAGCCTGTCTCGCAACCACGTGGTCGACCAAAATTATCCGTTATTATTTAATCACATTTCATCAAAATTAAAATTCATTTTTACTCCAAAACACTTTCTTCCTGGAACAAATTACATATTTTGACTCTCAATAAAAAAATAAAGAAATCTTACCTCTAACCAAATCGAGGGATCACGTCACTGCTTACTCCTATCTGGTCTGGTTCACGTCGACGGCGGGCGGCGTATGATAAATGAGGCCTGTCTAATGTTCGTCGCTCCTACTTATAACCTTGGACCTTTGGCGACGACCACGCACCCCAACGGCAAACGAAGTGACTACCACGCCATCCCTCAATACAAAGAACTAAACATCCGATTTGTTTGGCGAGTAATTAACGTGAAATAAACTAATATCTCCTTTGTTATTATTTATTTATTTATTTTTTTCAATTTTTGTCGCCTCTCGTGACAAACCTCCCCTTTCAAAAATAAAGATTCATTTCAAATTACAAATAAAATGAACTTCTTTATTTTCCAACACCTCTCTTGCGTAAAATTCCCACGCGTTACCTATGAAAAGTTTATGACTCACCGCGCGCCCCTCGTTATCAGCAGGACAGATAAGCAAACCGTTCCCTATACCGAGCGGCTTATCTTTGGATCGCAGACCCACTGTTCAATGCCCAAGGTCGCGTGCACTTCCTCCTTCCACAAATATTCTTACTTCACATCTCTAATCACAAGTGAGATTTTTGTTTACTGCCTGGACCACTTTATTACAATAAAATCTAAATATGCCTTATAATATAAACCTTATCAAGTTTATCCAAATTTACACTTCCTCAATAATATTAACAATTATATTGCTTTCCTCACAGTGAGTTTAATTCTCCTTCAATATAGACTGTGGCACTTTATTCGAATTTGTATGTTTGAAATGCTGTCACCGAGCTGGCACTGTAATCAGTGTCCCATGTGTGATGCATGTTCTTCAAACATTTAATATCAACTACCCAGTCAAAGAATTGTATTTGATCAAATAATTATCTCCTCTAACGTCTTAATTCTATTTATGTCTACTTATCTATTTACACTAAACACACTAAACATGATACCCTTGACTTAAAATATAAATTGAAATAGGCGCCTATTTTATTTACAGATTTGAAAATTTACATCTAACATCGTAAAAATAAGAAAGGTGTCATTTTATCTTATTCAAATACATAAAACATTTTTTCTTTTTTTTTCTAACCATAATTGTCATGATTTAAAACTACGTCACACGTCTTCTATTTTCTGCAATGAAGAAAGAAACTTGGCCACGAATCCCCTCCACCAGATCGTACATATTTTGAAGACAATAGTTGTGTTTGTTTGTTTAATTCACCCGCGTCCGAGATCCTTAAACCGTAGTTTACGTAACGCAGTAGTAAATTCCAACATGTCTATTTATCCCCCATTTTCCTAAAATATTTCCAATTTATTTATTCCAATCATCCTGCGTTCCTCACAGATATTTGCCATGCTTCGCTCACAAGTACAAGACCTCGCGTTCCATATCAATTATTTATTTAATTCAGGCTTCGCTGTAAATCTCACCTTGCCGCGTTCAATTCCACAAACACTCAGGCTTCACAACAGACTTATGAAATAAAAATTGGATTCTGTTTGTAAATAAAACCTTTCTTATGTTCACCTTATTTTTATTTACAGTAAATTTATGCCATCTTTAATTGGTCGACATGCGCTCGCTGGATGACCCTTAGATCCGATACCTTCTGCAATAGGACAGTTACTGGAGTCAAGAAATGAATTACCCTGTATTTTTCGGACCACTTATATGCAAGTTTAGCCTGAAATTTAGCCGCCTTTTTACTGATATTATGCGCTCGAATATAAACCAAATCAAATAATTTAAACGGGTGCTTCGTTCCTTCATTTTCCAATCTTCTATTCTTGGTCCTAGCGTGAGCCAATTTTAAGTTTCTTATCGCTTGTTGAAATTTCAATTTAATTTCCTCCTTATCAGTCGGGTCTCCGAGTAAATCCTTTATTTTCCACATGGATGACAGGCTACAATTTGGCTCGAAATTATGCATGAGTTCGAAAGCCGTATGCTTGGTAACGTCATTGACCGATGTGTTTAAGGCTAACTGGATATAATGTAGATTGGTATCCCATTTGTCATGACAATCATGGTGTAAGGCCACTAAACTTCCCTTCACAGTTTTTATGAATCGCTCGCTCTTATTTGATTTCGCATTATACGCTATAATCCTATGCAGTTTTATGCCGTACTTAAAACAAAAGTTTTTGAATTCATTTCCTCTGAAATAAGACGCATTATCGCTTATAATCATTTCTGCTGTCCCGACATGTTTGAAGACATGGGTCTCCAGCGCTTTGATTATATTGCGCGTCTTCGCATCTCTTAATGGAACCAACCATACATACTTTGTGAAATCATCCACGACTACCAGTAGCATACTATTTCCGGTTTTACTACGTGGGAAACTCCCGGCAATATCCACATATAGTTTACTCATTGGTTTTGTTGCTTGATAATTCACTAAATCCCCGCGATAAGTCTTTTGAGCTTGCTTTGACCTGGCACAAATCTCGCACCTTCTTACATACTCTCTGATATCATTGAACATTCCCTCCCAGTAAAAGTTATTACTTATTTTATTAGCGGTCTTTGATATGCCTAAGTGACATCCTGTAGTCGTGCTGTCATGAAAATAATGTAAAATCATATTCCTTATAACTTCCGGTACAACTATTCGACCTTTTCTCTTGTTAGCAGGTTTAAATATTAACACTCCCTGGTTGAGCTCGTATTGCGGCAATTTTTCTCCATTTCTTAATCGATTAATTAGCCCAGATGTTTCCCGGTCCTTTCTTTGATGCTCTCGGATATCGGTATATGCTACAGGATAATCATTTAAATTATTAATTACCTTAGTTTCACCTGACTCAAATTTATCCTTTAAGACGTGATTAAGGTTACTGACCATTTCCTTCATTTCATTCATTTTTGATTCCGGCAACTCGCATTCGACTTCGATTTCCGGATACCCCTCAAACATCCTAGATAAACAATCGGCTATTTTAGTGTCCTTTCCCTTTATATGCTTCACTTTAAAAGGCAACCCTAGTATTAATTCAGCCCAACGCCCTAATTTACCCAGTTTGTTGTGGTGTGACAACACCCATGACAGACTCTGGTTGTCGGTTTCTAAATAAAACGGCATAACTTCCAAATAACTCTTAAATTTCTGGATCGATAGTACGACGGCAAGCGCCTCCTTTTCGTAGACAGAGAGGTTTAATTCTTGTTTAGTGAATTTCTTAGAGTAATAATGGATTGGATACCTAATGCCATCAATTTCCTGTAAAAGTACCGATGCTAGTCCAACTTGACTTGCGTCCGTTTGTAATATAAATGGCGCTTCATAATTAGGCAACCGTAAAACAGGTGGATTGCAGATACTGTTTTTAAGTTTCTGAAAATTTGCCTCACATTCTTCAGTCCATTTAAACTTAGCATTTTTCTTTCTGAGCTCATTTAATGGAGCGCATAAAATCGCATAATTCTCAATGAACCTAGAATAAAAATTTATCATTCCGATAAATCTACTTAAGTTTCTAACATTCGTGGGACTCTTATAATCTCTGATAGCTTTGGTTCTCTCGGGGTCAATTTTTAAGGTGTTATGTGACACTCGATGGCCTAAAAAACTGATCTCCTCCGCTGCAAATAAAACCTTACTCGGATTGACGGTTAGATTGGCTTTGGATAACCGCCTCACAACTTCCGCTAAATGTTCCATGTGTTCCTCCGGGTTCTTAGAAAATACAACTATGTCATCGACAAACGATATCACACATTTAAATTTCAGATCTGAAAACACTCTATCTAAGTAACTTGACAGAAGACCGGAACCTAAATGAAGTCCGTAAGGGCAACGGCAATATTGGTAAAGAGAATATGGCGTCGAGAATGCAGTTAAATGTCTGCTATCAGGGTGGAGAGGTACCTGGTAGTACGAATTATTCAAATCCAAAACTGTGTAAATTGAGGCACCACTTAAATAGTTGAATGAACCCTGCAACTCGCCTATGGGGTGGACAATTGGCTCAATTTTAGCATTCAGTTCCTTATAGTTTGTCACTAATCTGTGACCCTTCCCCTCCCCTTTACTAACCAGGAAACTGGGCGAAGAATAACTTGATAAGCTAGGTTCAATAATTCCCTGTTTTAACAATGAATCTGTAATTTCTCTCATAATTTTCATGTTGGGTGGCGACACGGGATACGGCCTTATCTTAACTGGAGTCTTATCTCTAAGCTTGATCTCACACTCAAAGTCGAGCGCCTTCCCTATCTCATTTGTAAATACCTCTGGGTTTTCTGCCACTAAATTGTTGATCCGATCCTTTAATTCATCACGCCCTACCCTTAATTCTATTTTGTTGTCTGCGGGAGAAATTCTTTCGTTATTTGTAAATACATTTAAATTGAAAACATTTTCTCGGTCGAATACAAAATATCCCTCATTTTCTCTCACATTTAAAATCAAACCAGTACTTTCCATGAAATTTACTCCTAAAATAACATTCCAAGTTATTTTCTCTGCAATTAAAAACCTTATGACCCATGACTTGTTTTCAATTTTTATCTTGACACTACAACTCCCTAAAATATTTATGGATTCACTGGTTGCAGTTAAACAATTTAACTTGTCATCAGAAAAACCTATCACTAACTTCCTTGCCAATAATTCATTGTATACTTCCTTACTTAAAATATTAGCTGAACTGCCGGAATCCAACAACCCCAATTGACTCATATCTTTGTTAAAACTAACCTTAACAACAGGCAAATTGTGAATACCTCGTTTTGTTTTGAACCATAATTTATTTCTCACCTTTCTCTTTAATTTCGCTGACTTAAATTTCTCCCCTTTAATATGTTGCTGTACACTTAAATTACATATTTCATCCCTACCTAAGCGTTTCTTATACTTTTTCTTATTAAATCCTACTGTTTTAAGGAAGGCACTCTTCCCACTTCCTAGTTTCCCTGGTGAGGATCCCTGGCAACGTTGTCGTTTCCCCGGTATGGCATTGCCCTATTATAATTACCTCTGTCCCTACCACGCTTCCAGCAGTCCCTAATTAAATGTCCCGGTTTGGAACAATAATAACACACTCGGTCTGTATTAGAATCCTTTGACTCATTATTCCTGTTTGTGGAGCTTATATTATTCACATAACCCCTACTAGGATAGTTTCCTCGGTTTTGCATCTTGGATACCTTACATTCGTCTCTTTCCCTATCATTGTACTCTATATTCTTAGCAAACATGCACATTTTTTCTAACTCTTGCAAACTCCTGGGAAAACCTTGGAAAACTAATTTATTTCGGTCCCTAGGATTTATCCCCATAACGATGAGCTCAATGAGCTCTTCCTCCGAGAACTCGCATTGCAGTAACTCAACATTTTTTCTTATCTCACAGACATAGATTGAAAGAGGCTCATCCGGTCCCTGAGGCCTGTGTACCATGTCCCTCTTTAACTTTTCATACAAACCACGTGGAATGAAATACTTCAACAGAAAACTGTGGACATCACTTAACTTGGACCCACATTGTATGTGAAAATTAATTTTCCCCAACAGCGGCTCGCTTACATGGCTAGAGACTATTTCTAACACCTGATTGTCACTTAGCTTACTATTTTTTCTTAATTTATTTACAACATTTAGTAAACTAAGTAACTTAGAGTGGTCTAGGCCATTGACATTTTGCGGAATTTCCCGAACAATCTTTTCTAAAGGATTCGTTAATTTGGTGAACAAACCACCTGAAGAAGGAGGCGTGTGCAGTGCCACCTTATCAAACCCCATGTTATTTACATCAGACCCCTTGACCTTGAAATTCGACTCAGTTTGTGTCTTAGTTACAACCAAATCCCTACTAGCCTCGCTACTGCCAGGAGTAGGCCTAGTGTGTGAGGCCGCGTTATCAATACCTATCACATTAACCCCGGACTCATTAACTTTGATGCTTGACTCATCCTCCTTATCTAAAACCGGCCCCCTATCTTTCTTGCTACCGGCCGACTCAAAAACATCGCCAAAATCAATACTATCCGATTCAACCCGACTTTCCTCATCTTCATGAGTTTCGCTTAACTTTCTCAACCTTTCCTCAACTTCGGCCTCGTCTAATTTACCTAACGCTGTCTCTAACGCGCTTTCCCACTTTTCGGATACATCCACCCACTCTAACACCTTGTTCCTCAACTGATCTGGTAACCGCTCTTTCCCTTTTTCGAGCAAATTATCTAACCGCCGTCTCAAATGACGAACCCGCTCCCTTAATCTATGTATCCCAACCGGCTCTTTAATCTGATCAACACTTGCTATTAACTCTTGTAATTCGGATACCTTTTCCCGGCAATTGTCCAACTCGATAGTTACCCTCAACACGGTCAAATTTTCCCACTTTGTCGGAACATCATCTTTAATTGCCTTTCGCAATTGTTTTCTCAACACGGCGACTGTGTTATTTACTGTAACCGGAAAACCACGCCACTGCAATTCGTACAGCAACTCGTCCTTGAGGAGCAGATCGACGTTGAAAACCATGATTTGTTAGGGTACACTCTTAAATGTATTAAATACCAAACTATATTTCATCACACCCTTCTCTCCCCCTCTCTAAGTACTCCCTTGATTGAGCAGAGTGGCGCATCTGACACGAGGTCAATTTTGTACCAGGTTCAGTCTGAATTCAATGCCCGAACCTAGTACCACCGACCAAGTGTACTAAAAAAATAAATATACAATCAAGCAGAAGAGAACTTAGAGTGGGCGACTGGTGCTCTGAAATAAAACACCGACATTCCAGGAAGAATTACAATATATTAAAAAAATAATCCTTAAAACTAACAAATGAAAATAATCTATAACCCTGTATCTTACAATGTATTGCATTTGTTTGTCACCTAGTTGCTGGTATTCTCCCCTCCCAATTTATTAAAACCAAAAATACCCCACAAAAATATCATCCTACGAAATCCCCCCCCTCCCCTTTAAATTGTACAATTTTCTGAGTCCTTATTGTCCTTGACGATTCCGAAAGTACCCCACTGGAGCATTACAAGAAAAGTTGAAGGTGGCGGGTACTCATCACTTATGGGGTGTCGGCGGAGTGGCAACAGGTTGGTGGTTGGTCCCAGCGATGGTTTGACCGCAGGTGTGGGTGTCTGGACCAGCGCCTTAACCTCGAGCATCTGTCCCTCCGTCCTGGAGTGGTGCCTGACCCTGGTGACCCGCTCCTTCCTCAACCACGTGGGTCCGGGGCGGAAGCCCTTCTGGTGTGATTGGGCAATAATTCCCCAAGACTTGAACCCTATGACAGATCCCACCTTCTTACTAAAACGCTCCAATACTGTTTTAAACCCCACTACATTCATAAAAGAAATTTACCCCATCATTTAATATTTCCCAATTCACAAATTACATAAGTTCAATTTATACATAAAAAGGTGACATTTCAATACATTAATAACTAAAATGTATTCCACTTTTCTAGTGTGAAAGAAAAGAAATCCAGTTTTCTGATTTTACAGCCTTTCATATCTGACCAAAATTAATTTCTCATGTTAATTAACCTAAATGACATTTTGCTTATTCCATTAATTTGCTTCCATTGGCTTTTTAGCACCATAAAGAAAATTTATTTCAAAATATTCATTTGACTTAAAAAGGCTATAGACAAAGACAGTTTTCACATTCTCAGATTTTCAAGATGCATTAAAATAATAGAATAAAACATTTGTTGACTACAATAGTTACACTTTATTTTTGTGAGCAAATAAACAAATTGCGTAAAGTTACATTGCAATAGAATAATTAAATTCATTTTTAAGCAAAGTGGTGCTGGCATGAGCCTGTCTCGCAACCACGTGGTCGACCAAAATTATCCGTTATTATTTAATCACATTTCATCAAAATTAAAATTCATTTTTACTCCAAAACACTTTCTTCCTGGAACAAATTACATATTTTGACTCTCAATAAAAAAATAAAGAAATCTTACCTCTAACCAAATCGAGGGATCACGTCACTGCTTACTCCTATCTGGTCTGGTTCACGTCGACGGCGGGCGGCGTATGATAAATGAGGCCTGTCTAATGTTCGTCGCTCCTACTTATAACCTTGGACCTTTGGCGACGACCACGCACCCCAACGGCAAACGAAGTGACTACCACGCCATCCCTCAATACAAAGAACTAAACATCCGATTTGTTTGGCGAGTAATTAACGTGAAATAAACTAATATCTCCTTTGTTATTATTTATTTATTTATTTTTTTCAATTTTTGTCGCCTCTCGTGACAAAGTTATGAATTTGACTATTGATTCCTCATTCTAATAAAACCATGTGGGTGCACTTATCCATAGACTCAGCAAAGCATTCTGTGCTTTACTATCATTTTCATATTCTTTTGATTGCGGTGTCCTGAGACAAGTGTACTTATTTTTATTTTTTAGACTGTATTGTTAGACTGTATTTTTTTTAGACAACTCCTCTCTAAACAATCAGAGTTTTCAGAATTAAAAAAGAACCTACCTAAGCAAACTTCATTTTGGGAAGTTTCAAGTTCTCCCACTCTTTCATTATATATGCTACGGTGCTCTCCTGTTGCCAAAAACCCATGTTTAATCCTTTTGAAACCTCATAAAAACCTTTTCCCACATTCGATTTTGTCGGTTTACAAACTCATGAAAACACACCTGGCCCTACACCTTCATACCAAGTTCTATCCCGAAGCAAGGCTACTACCGTAATAGCATATTTCCTAAAGTGAAATTTGCTAAAATGCAATAATTTTTTTAATACATCAATTTATACATTATTTTTCATTTTTATACATTAATTGTTTTGACACTGTATTAGCAGCCAAATACCGTACTCATAATTCAAAGAATTAAAAAATAATTAATAAACATGAGTAGTTAGATTTGGTTACTTCTGGCTCAGGTCAGCTGCCCCGGAAGCCACGTGCCGGGGCACATAGCTTCCGGTCGTATATTAAATGAGGGGGAGGTATGCATAAATTAAAAGTTAGTTCAAAACTGAAATTCAACTTGACAATCGGGTTACGGAAAGTATGTCAAGGTCATCCCGAGTAAGTTTTAAAAAAGCCTATCCCGCTAGCACAGGAAATAGTTCTGAGAGTTGAACTACCCGGTGATAGCGGGATAGGTAGATTTAAGTTTTGAACTTTATTCGTAAAAACAAATACAATCAATGTGCAAAAAGAAATACAATCAATGTGCAATACAGGTTGAATTTTTGTGATGAAACACGGAGTTGTAAAAGCAAACGCCGACGACGAGGATAAGGTAAAGGCAGAGTCCCCAGATGACGTATTTGACAAGTTTGAAGAAACGTAATATCTCGAGTTGGTTTTCCCGTTCCAATTGCAAACGTTTAATTTCCAATTTCAATTTTTCTTCTTTCATCTTTTCCTCTTCCATCCTTGTGACGAAGGAAACTTCATCCATCATATCCATCTTTAGTGTTGTTTTTTGGTGTTTGAAATTTTGAAACAAGTGATGTTGATAGTTCAAATGTTGGAGACGGAATGAGAAGTGAAAGCGAGGAACGTTAGTTAAACAAAGAAGTGGTGGGGGGAAGTTGAATTACAAAGAGGTGGTGGGGGAAGTTGAATCACAATGAAGTGGTGGGGGAAGGAGGTTGCTCACCATTTGCTTCCGTACTTGTTGTTGTCGTGTCTGATTGTAGAGGTGTAAGTGGAGTAAGATTCAGCAAACTATCTTCATCAGAACTTTCAACCTTATCACAAATAGGACAGGCGTAAGTTATTTCCAGATTCATTTTAACAGTGTTGAATTTACTAACAATTTCGTGTAAAGTATTAAATATTTCTTGCAAATCTTCTTTGGAATTTACTTCGAAACTAGAATTCATTCGTGCCAACGGAGAGTTGTTCATCGTGCGAGAGTCGGTGATTGAATGAAGATCGGCGCTTATTTGTCGGTGAGCATGAGCTTGTGACCAAGTAAATAGCTAAGTTCCTCTTCTTCGTCTTTCAATTCAAATATCTTAGCTGAAGTAGTAGGCGTTGTTTCGTCTTCACTCGATGATGAAGAAAATTGAAATATCCTAGCTGAAGTAGTAGTCGTTGTTTCGTCTTCACTCGATGATGAAGAATCACGAGGACGTAAATAGTGAACATCAAGTCTGATCCATCTCATAGGATATCTATCCATGACAGAAAGCAAATTTTGAAATATTTCCTCCAATTCTTCTCTGTCAGTTATTATATGTTGAAACTTGACGAAAGGCGATCCCATGTTGTTAGTTAGAGTGTTGGAAGTGAAATAATTCAAAGGTGGATTCAATAAGATACAAAACTTAAACTAATGGTGGGGGAAATCTAAAAGACTTATGGTGGGGGGAAGTCAAAAAAACCAATGGTGGGGGGAAATCTCAAGGTCATCCAATTGAAGTTTTAAAAAAAGAGTGTAAAACTGAAATTACACATTCGATGGTTCTACAGGATCGGAATACCAATCTGATCTGTATTTACATCTTTTTATCATATGTGTACAAAAATCATCTTGATGAGACTTGGTGCGTTGACAATGAGCTAGATCGAGAGGATGAAATTTGAAACATCTTTGAGGACAGCATGTATGAAAATATCTTGATTTGTAAAATTTGAAAGTTCGCAATTCCGGTGGCGGTAGTTGTTTTGTTTTGCACTTGCAGTAACAAGATCCAAAAAATTCACATTTAGTGCAAGCTAACCCGTCCACCATCATTGGTCCTAAATCTGTACACTGTTGTTCACAACAGTAACGAGGTTCGTACTTGTACTTTTGTTCTTCCATGTTGACGCTGCTGAGTCCAGTGAAAGAATAAGAGTGTATAGTGTTGAATAGTCAGTTTTATGTACTACAAAAAGTGGTGGGGGTAATTTCAAGGTCATCCAAACGAAGTTTTAAAAAATTATACCTTACTAATGTAAGGAATGTTTATACTTAAGAAGTTTATTTCTGTTTATCTTCTTCAGACTTTGTCTGTTTCTGTTTGTTTTCTTCAGCCTTTTTCTCTCTCTCCGCTTTAGCCATAGCGATAAGTTCTTCAGTCGATAGTGGATGTACTTCAGGAAATTTTAAAATTAATTTAGCTTGATATCCTTCTTTAGTTAATATATTTAAATCTTCAGTCATTTGTTCAACGGTGTTGTAATCTTTTCCATAGATTTTTCCATCAAGTTCGATCATCATTCTGTATAACATCTTTAAAATTAGGTGTTGACGCAGCGAGAGTCGGGAAGCGAATGATTAGTTATACAAGTATCATTCCCTTTTTATCAACTTGACATTGATCACGTGATTCCTTAGTTTTATTTGTTAAAAGTTATTTAACATTGGTAATACTTGTGGAACTTGATGTTATGTTGACCAGTCGGTGATGAAGATGTTGTAGGTTGTGTTGAAAGAAATACTTCATCATCACAGTATTTTGTTTTAGTAAACATCCTTACATTAGTAGCACTAACATCAACAGTTAAGTGATAACCACCGGTAAGTAAAACTCGCATTTCGTTGGTTAAATCTTCAAGTTGTTCAAAACTCGTAATGGTGTTGGTATCGTAAGATGCACACTTGACCTTTAGGGACATGTTGAAGTTTTGTATTTAGTTATAGAGAGCGAGATGTGTACGGTACGAAAGGTAGTCGTAGACTGATGAATTTCACAAGTTGATTTTCACTTTTATTATCACACAAAATTGGGTCAAGGTCATCCCGTGGAATTTTTAAAAAAAGCAACATATTGCTATGTACAAAGACATAACAATATGTTGCTTCTTTTATTTTTTTTTGTTTTATATCATCTTTATTGAGAAACCATTACAAACATATATATTTACAAAGTTATGTACAAACTAGTTAGTAGTAGGTGTTACATGAATAGTTAGTTCAGTTGAGTTGTTTCCACTCGGTCCGTATGAAACTAAATAGAGTGCGCCAGGTTGAATAACTCGAAGATCTTCATTTTGTAGAAGTTGTACAAACCGTTTCGGTAGGAAGATTTGAAACTTCGGTTCGTCACCAACTGTATACGGCGCCTCGCTCAATGTGCAATTAATAGCATCACCAACTGAAGTGTCCATCTTCTTGATTGTATGTATGATGTAATGTTTTTCTTCTTTTAGTTCAGAACATCTCTTCGTCGGTAAGATTGTTGATTTTGAATGAGCGTTGAATTGATCAACCAAATTTTGAAGAAAGTTCTGCGATGCCATCTTGATGTTATTGTTAATCTTCTTGTTAATCTTCTTGTTAATAATAATGTCCGTCGGAGATGTTGTCTCTTCGGAGGTTCGAGTAATACTCATGCTGCGTCATGGTAGCGCTCTCACTTTTATTACCGACATTACCCCCACCATTCTGTTGAAGGAAATTATTCAAGCGGTAGGCATTCTTCAAAGCGCACTGTGACCTTCGATGTTTAAAACTCTTTGATGAAATACAAAGTTCATTGAAATAGCATTGGAAATCTCTATCTATTATTGCATTTATCACTTCGTTGCTTGTAAATGATTGTATCCAATTAGCTTTTTCCAATCCTCTTGTGTAGATAGTTTTGAACTCTTTGCAGTAATGATTCATAATGTGCGGCATCATGTTATAATTAATAAAACCTTCATCCCATCTTAAGTTGTGAAAATGTTTGTACAACCATTTGTTTGTAACTTTCGCTTTAGTTGTTAGTCTATTGAATGGTAATGGAGGTTTGAATAAGTAATGATAAACTACAGATGTGTTCATATCCAAAATTACTAATTCTTTTATAATAAAATTTCCATCATTTCCTCGAAAAGCTTGAAATTCAATTATACCTTTTTTAACTTCCATTATATGTGGCGCATTAGAAAACGAAACCCGTTTGTTCATGATGAAGTCTCGTCAGCAACTGACTTGTATTACAAACACGATTGTTCTTCTTTAACTTCTTGCGCTTCTTCGTTGATATTAAAGTTGGTGTGATAGTTGTTCAATTGTCTCCACATATCCACTTCTTGAGGTATTCGATTAAAAATAGAAGTATCCACGGGACCGTATAAAATTGGAACGAAAGGTTGTCTGTCCAATGTATCGATTAGATAGTCTTTGATTATTGCACTTGAAAATATTAGTTGTTTCAAATATCTAGTGACGGGACCGGTAGTACAACTTAAAGTGTAAAATTCTTCTTTAGTCAAATGTAATTTTACATCATGTCTAGTTAAATCTCTGAAGCGAACCATTTGTCCTCCACGATGTTTCACTATATCAACTTCAATATTTGATTCCAATAAACTTAATCTTGTTCTTCTTCCAAATGTGTTGTTACTCAAATAGCATTCCAAAAGATGTAAATGTTTCATAAATGATTCCCAAGAAGTTTCAGTGAATGTAACCATTTTATTTCCATGATTTAAAATAACAATCGGTGAATAATCCAATGATTTTAAAATTCCAACTGAAATACTTTTTGTCATGCATGAAGAAATGGGGTAGAAAATCCGAAGAAATACTTCTGTTAAAATATTAGTTGTAATGTTAACTTCAACCTTTTTTCTTTTTACTTCTTTTTCAGCTTCTCCTTCTTCTTTTTCTTCTTCTCTCTTCTTATGTTTGTTAAACTTGAGGAACTCGTCCATTTCTCGTTCAACTTGTTTTTCTATATCTGAACTATTCTCATCCATTAGAGGTGTATTTTCTTCTCCGTTAGTAGAACTCATCTTGCGAACGATGTTTCCCATACGACGGTCGAATATAAAATGAACTTTCCACTGATGATTTTCTCGCTTTTATGTTTTTCGTGAAATCCTTGAAATTTATACAATCACATAAATGTTTGTTTTCAACTTGTTTTTCACAAACGAAATTCTAACCTCAAAAAGTGAAGCAGATAATTCTAACCTCAAAAATCTGCAGTCGTTGTACTAATTCTTTTTAAAGTACATTCTTCACAATTCCGGTCAGCGGTGTGTAAGTAACTATTTTATCATGTAGAATTAGACAGTATGCTGAAGTTCCATCCGCTACTGGTTGTTCAAATTCCATTTCAATTTTTATATCCACACTTGATGATTTTACCGATTCATTTTGTTTTGAACAATCGATTACAATTATCGGAGCCTTGGAATAATACTGGTCAGGCGATAATAGTGGTGTATTAGTCTTTCCATAATATGACGATTGAAATCTTGCATACATATCGTATAAAATGGAAAAACGTTTTTTGCTGAACATGACATTCAAATTGTCATACGGAAAGAATTGAGAGTTTAAGAAAACTTTACAATTCTTTATTTTACAGTGATCAAATTGACCGGCATTTGCAGTGATAACATCTTTTCGCTTAGTTTGAAAACCAAGTATTATGTACCTTGCCCGTTCCAAATAAGTTGATGTCTTGACGGTCCATGTTTGTCGTTCTGTCTGAGGTAGTGTAGGATATTCATGGAATTCCCAACTTCGGAATGGCATCACAATATCACGGTCAGACTTTAACTTTCTCAATAATACGATTCTATGTTCATCGGCCAATCTTACATGAGGTACTCTCCAAACAACTTTATCCAATTGTAGTTGCCATTCCAGTTTATCTTCCGTAGTTGCAGGGTCTGCAAGTATCAAGTCCTTGTTAGTTGAAGATCTGAGTAATACCAATTCTTGTTTGACATTTATTATTATTCGTTTGTAATCTTCAGCGAATCCCAAAAGCAATCGTAAGGGTACATGAAAATCAAAGTGACCATTGGAATCCGGTGTTATAGTGTCTTTATCAGGGGCAACCCATCCGGCGGTGACTATTGAATTCTTCTCATGCGGTGTTAATGATGTTAATCCTTTCAATGTCGTTGTTATACCAACCTTTTTTGTCGAATCAACTGTCACCCCTGATATCTCATATCTTATTTCATCAAAAAGATATGCCATCGGGTTATTTATAAAAGGAACTGATGAAGCAGTTTTTCCATCCAATTTTAATACCCGTCCTTCAATGTACAAATAACTTTCACACGGCAATGTGTAAATATCTTGTTGTTGAATGGGAATCCTTATTTCATCGTTATTGTTTAATTTTGATGAAGTGTAAGGGTTGTGCGTGTGATATTCCTTCTCCCATAGTGTTTCGTCGAATGTCGGTCCTTGAGATATATCCAGGATATCCATCGTTGTTAAGTTTCAATCCAATCTTCTGTAGAAAACGAATGTTGTCCGATGTTAACTCTTCCAATGTCGAGGAGCTACTGAGCTCCCGACTCTTCCGTTGCGGTTTAAATGATAATCCCATGTTGACCTTTATGTTGCCGCTCTGATGTGTATCCGTATAGTTATCGTTTCTCCTCTAAAGTCAACACTAACACCGTCTTGATCCAATATGTTCAGTACGATGTCTGAAATGAAACTGGTGTTTAACGGTAGGTATATCAAGTTTTGTGGCTTCTCAACAATTTTAAAACCAGGAGCCACTGTTGGATAAAATGTATGTAAAATATGCTGATTCACTCCTTCTCTATACGATCCGTGTATAATATTACACGTTACATCGATACTATTGACTTTCAATATTGTAACAGTTGTATCACCTGAATGAGTAGTTCCAGGAGTTAATATATTCTTTTTTGTATCTGTAAATCCAAGTAAACTGCCAATGGAGTTTTTCAAGCTGACATCGATATAATATTTTGAATTTATTTCTGCTTTTAAAGTATTATTGTTTCCTTTAACGGTGATATTTTCTTCTCCGAGTTGTTTTTGTAGTAATTGGTTTATATCATCGATTTCATAAGCTCCAGTAGGAAATGTAATTATTTTCAATTCTGAGTATTTTCCTGAAGCATCCTTAGTTTCATAATAATGTAGTAAATTGTTCTTTCCTTCCGTAACATTGGGAATTGAGTTGTAGGTAGTTAAATCAAGTAATGCCGCTTCCCATAATCTTTCCTTGGATAGACGCAATGCTGGGAACAGCGTACTTTTCAATGTGGATGAATTTCCACTCAGTGACACTGTATACGATGACATCTTAAAGCTGACTGACACTCTTCGCTAGAAACTCCAAACATAAATGCCCACATATTTCAGTATTGTTAGGTTGTTCTCTTTTGTAATTGTAAAAAATGTTTTTGGAGTTTCGAAAATAATGTTGCAGTTCTTTCGGCGGTGGTAGATTGCCAAAACTGTCAAAGTAGTAAACGGTTTGTCCGAGCTCTTTATAGCATACCCAATGAGTGCCTGGACCATAGGTGGAATCCAAATTTACTATTCCAGTTTCATTTTCCCATATTTTAGTTGGTAATGCATCTTTCATAAAAACTCCTCGAAAAAATGGTATTTTTAAACATTTTACATAATCATTTAACTGATGATTTGTTAAGGCTTTATTTGGAATTATCAATTGATTCTTCTTATTTAGTACACACGGTACGGTCTTAGGTATAAACCTGCTCCGTTTTTTACCATTGACCAAATAGAAGCTTTCTTTACTGTTGCTTTACGAGTTCTACGACGTCTCTTCTTAATGTTTCCACCTCTTTTGGGAGCTCTTCTCTTTGCAGGTCTTCCTCTGCGACGTCGTCTTCCAGCACCAAATTTAGCTTTCGTCTTCATGGCTGTAGTTACTGCCCAAGCCGCTGCTTTTTCTGCAATACTTGCGTCACTTGATTTTACTCTTTGCCAAGCTCTTTCCGCTAGAATTTTATCCGCTATTGATCTATTTGTTGAATCTTTATACTTTGAATATGCTATATCGTGTTCTTTGCAAGCTTGATCTAATTTATTAATTCCAGGATCTCCTCTTGCTAAACGTTTTGACAACTTAGTTCCAGGTCCACAATATTGATAACCTCCGGGCAGATGTAATTCGTATGGTAAAGCGTCTATCGCTCGATTCACAACAGCACCAATTGGAATCCGTCTGAGCAGGGATAATGCAGCTGATGTTAAACCACGTCCTCTCTTGCCGCTGTCTTGACGACGACTGAGCGATACGGTCTTCATTATGCTGTTTTATGTAACCAACGTCTTCACTCTATGAAATACTTTATGATAATGAATCCTTTTTTGGTGTATTCCATACTTAAATATTCATAAGTTTTACTAGTATCTATCAATGATTTCATCTTTAATCCATTGGTTTCTCTGAGAATCTTCGATTTTATTGTGTTTCATCGATGCATTAATCAAATGATTATGCATATCAATAACTACATTACCTACAAGATTCATTACATACTCTACATTAGTAGCATCTTTGTTACGTGTAGGATTATCAAGATTTGTGATACGTTTACCATTACATGTATACACAGATGGATCGTTATTAGAGGTTGCTATAACTTGATTAATAGTAGCAACATCATTCGGAGCTATTCCTGCTGATATGTTAGATATTCTTCTATTTTTTCCATCATATAAGTTATTTATTTTATCTAAAACTATAGTTTGTTTCACAACAACACAATCATTATCATCTTTACCAGATTTTACATGGTTAATCGTCTACCTCCACATATAAAGTTAACACCAGTAGCTGATAGTTGTGGCACTTGTGTTAAAATAACAGCATCATGTTCTTCCGTGCCTAAACTTATATTTGACAATCTTTTATTTTTTCCATCCCACTTGTTATTTTGTAGTTGTAGTAAGGTAAACTTTTCACTTCCTTGCACAAACTCATCACCTTTCTTTGACACCACCTGATTTTGTTTAACAAAAGCGGATGTTCCTTTCTTCAAGCTTTCATTCATTTGTCTCACAGTAGCAGCATCCGATGGAGTTGAACCATCTTTCAGATTGGACAACACTTTTCCATGACAATCAATAACAGCACCATTATATAAAATACAATTATCTTTAATGTATTTAATATTAACACCATCACTTTCTTCTTTAGGATATCCAATATCGTTTATAGTATATTTATAGAAGGAAAATCCATCTTTTTTCTTTTCTGGTATTACAGAATGCAAATAACGCTTATTGATTGTATCTGTATCCTCGGTTGGATCTGCTACATTAGTTATTTTATAATTTAAAGCATTGTACTTTTTTCCACTTTTAGTCTTTTCCAACAGTAAAGCGTATTCCATCGCAGATAGAAAATAGCCTTTATTAACAACATCTCCATTGTTGACTGGTTTTGCAACATTAATAACCCTGTGAGATTTTGCATCATACAGTTGGTTGTTGTCGAGTTTTAAACTTGTAGATGTTTCCTCCTTTACTGTTTTTAAATTTGTTGCATCTCCATCTTCTTCTGGATCCTTAACAAACTTTAAACGTTTATTATTTATGTTATAGTCACCTTCGGGTGTTTGCGGTAATCCACTTCTTTTTCTGTTTTCTCCAACTTGCACTCCTAACGCGGAGTATCGTCCGAACTTGTCGACGCTCATGTTAGAACTGACACATTATACGCCTGCAACTCTTATATATCCTCAGACAATTATACGATTATGCCGCGATTCCTGAGTTCGTCAATCAGAGCTACCCATTCATTATTTAAACCTGTATGACCGGCTTCCATGGCTTCATGCAATAGTCTCATTCTATCAACTAATTTATTGATGTCGTTGTAGTAAATCACATTCGTATTGTATAGATTTTTCATCAATCCTTTGCCAGATGTTGAAGTATCTCCTTTACTCTTTTTACCATGTTGTTCAAGAAGTGATAAATCCATAAGTGATAAAGATTTTCTTTTCAGTGGTTGTCTCACCGCTGGTGCAGTACGTAATGTTGGCAATTTTCGTGGAGGAAACAACTTTTTTATAACAATGTTATATTTTGTTGCACGTGAACGATTAATCATTGCATCCTTTAAGTAGTTTCTTTTATGAGCGTTAGTATTTTGTAGAATGTCCTTAAAAACACTTAAATCTTTGGATGAATATCTTAGTGGTATGTTTTTAAAAATTAATTCATAAAGTCCTTTTGTTCCTTTATATTTATGCTCACCAATAATGATGTAATCGTCTTGTGTTATTTCAAGCTTTGAATCGCCGATCTTTAATTCATTCCCATCAATTCTTGCTCCGTATACGTGTGATCTACTCAAATTCGGGTTTGATTTCATGTCATGTAGCATTTTCATTATATATTTTCTTCCAAGAGGTCCATGTTGTAATATATCGCTACTCAATTGAGTTAAATTTGGAATAGATTGTTCAGCTTCAGGTATTGGCTGTTCTTCTTCCTTTTCAACAATTGGTTCTTCTTCTTCTTTTGTTTCTTCTTGCTCACTAGCACTTGTATATGAATCATCATCTTCTTCTTTTTTTAATGCTTGTACTTCTTGTTTAGAAACTGGTAGTAAAACATCTCCTTCATAACGAGGTTTACCAATAGTTTCTGATATCTGTTTTAAAGGTTCCGTAATAGGTTTAAATGTAGTCTCTAGAAATTCTTCTCTTTCACTTAAACCCATCCTCAATGCACGATTCTTCATCCTAATAGAATCACTGAGTGATTTTATTTCTTTTAATAGTTTTTCTTGATTCACCATGTTTACACTGTGAAGTTCAACGTGTAACTAGATGTAGCATCGGTAGTTCAACGCATAAATACAAATTTATCCAACCCTATACGATATCTACCATTTTTAATATCTTCTTCCTTCATAATAACGAGAAAGCCATATTTCTCATTCCATGCTTTGCCACACATTTCTTTAAATTTCTCAAATGGCATATCCGCATTTACATGATCATTGTATATATGCTTTAAATTTGTTTCATCTTGCTTGAAGATGATCAACATATTTGCATTGTCTCTTATGAGTTGTTTTGGAATCTTACTGTATGTTTGACCAATATAAATGCTATCGATATTATGATGTCTTCCCATAGCGAAGTAATTCCTTATAGTGTCGTGATTTTCACAAGACACATCGTCAAAAATAAAAATAGAAAATGGTTTTGCTTCATTTGGTTGCATAATTGTTTCACTGGCATTAAACTTGTAGAAATGCACTTCAGGTACACTTGCAAGTACTTTATCCAATAATTGATATTTTGGTTGTTGCAATGATTTTGAAAAAATGTATATATTGTTAAAGCGCAATCCTTTAGGATTAGTTATAAGGTTAAAAACAACATTTGTTTTTCCACAATTTGAAGGACCAGTTATTAAACATCTTATTGTATTTGGTAGTAATTCACCATGTTTACCATGATTTAACTTATCATTGTCAACCGTCAATTCATCAATATTATTGATATTAAATCGATCTTTTTGTTGTACAATCTCCATCTTGTGTCAAGGTTAAACACACAATGAGCTATTAAGTTACTATACCAGGTCTTTTGAAGGAATCCAAGAGTCTTCACTTTTATCGAATCCTAACCACCGGACTTTAACCATATCCTTTTTCCTTTGTAAAACCTTCTCAACAAGATATACATCACCGACTGTTGATTTCAACAATTCATGTCCGTAGAATCCACCTTGAAGTAATTCACCCTTGTTATCCTTTAATAAGTAGGTTTCAGGTATAGTTGGTTGCACTTTATAAACTGTAAATACTTCATTAGTCCAATTTGGTAGATATCTTTTACTAAATACATCTTTGTATTTGCTTATACGAACTTTATCGTTGACTTTAAACTTTTTTGGTTGTAACTTTTCCAATTTAGGTGTTGTATTATTTCTGATGCGTTGTAATACAACCTTAGCATTAGCGCTGTTTACCTGGATAGGTTTCATTCCGATGGTACGATGATATTTGTTGTTATACTCTTTTATAAGTTGTGGTAATATGTCATACCACACGTATGATCCTCGTTTTGAAAATTGTTTGTACATCGCTCCTTTTAATGTTCTATTGAATCTTTCAATTATTGAAGCTTTAACTTCAGAATTTGTAGAATAATGATTTATTTGATATTTCTTCATTAAAGCTCCAAAGTCTTTATTAAAATATTCTTTTCCATCATCGGTCTGTAGATGTTTGATTTTGAATTTATTTCTTTGTATCGTTGTTTCCATAGCTTTTGTAACACTTTTACCAGTCTTATCCTTCAATGGTAAAGCGTCAGCTATTTTAGTAAAACAGTCTATAATTGTTAAAATATATTTGAAACCTTTGTTTAATTTACTGTGCGGTATCATTTCAATGAGATCAGCTTGATACAGATCATTCATTCCCTTAATAATTGTACTTCTTCTTGGAAATCTTCTTCTTGCTGGTTTATGTAGTTCATTTACAATCTTGTCCTTCACACTTTCCATCTTCAGGTGTTGCTTGCACATCGCTTGTAAAAATACTGATCCGTACAACAGTTCTTTCTCTTTTATATAGTTTGAATATAGGTCAAGGCCATTTCATATTAGTGTAAAAAAGAGGGAACATGGCATTGGGCTTGCCATGTCCCCTCTTCTTTACGGAAAGGAAAAAAGGAAGAAGGTAGAGGACGAAGAATAGGTTTACTGGTCGATAGGGTTTAGAGAGTAATGTCCAAATGGCAGAGTTCTTATGTTGTCTTCAAGGATGTATCTCTTGTCATCCTTGTAGCTCAATGCCGATTTGGTTTGCTTCACACTGAAAAGACGATGGTTGAAGCTTCTTATGGTGTTAAATGTTGCAGTTGTTTCAACATTTTCAAACAAACATCTTTTATAATGTTCAAACTGTACGTTCTTCTTCAGGAAAGAGGTTTTTATTCCTTTGGCTTTCTTCGTGACTTGATATTCGTTCCTTTCGCTTATGTACAGTTGAAATGAATATAGTTTGGACATTAATGCTACAATTTCCATCATCGGCACACCATTTGTTTCATCTTTAAATTTTCCCAATACTTTCTTGTTTCTGTCGTAGTCGTAATTTGGATGGTCCTTGGGATAATCGGAAAAGTCGAAATCATCTTTATACATAAAAGTGCGTAGATCTTCGTACATGTCATTTGTTTTAATCCAGTAAATTAGTGCATCCGTATCCATATATGCAATACCAATGTTCTCTCTTCCATAATAGTTAACCATCTTCTTATAATGAAACTCGTACATGTGTGTTTTAGAAATATCCAAGATTGACATTCCTAGATACAAAGGACGATCCATTAGAACTGACTTCTTGTTCATGGAAATAACAACTAGATTTTCATTAATAATTACAGATGAACCAAAGTTTGGTTGTTGCACTAATTTCTGTAGTTTTACTGGATCAGTTACCAATTTGATATCCTTATGTTTCCTTTTGTTTTCCAAAGTCTTGCCAAATATTGCGTTGTTCATTAGTTTGAAGAAATCTTTTTGAAAACTTGATGTAGCGGCGGCTCTTCTTCTTGTGTTGTTGTCAATGTACGGTTTTAACCAACAAGATTGAGAGAATTGTAGTACTCGATTAATTTTTGTAATTTTCAATCCCAAGTCTAAGGCCTGTTGTATCATCCAGTAGTGTCCAACATACCGAGACTTGTTGGTTAAAGTCATCAATAATTTCGGCCATCTTCCAGTTGGAGAAATTTCAGTCTTCGGAAGAAGTGGTAAATCATAATGTTCGTCGTGAAGATGTTCGGGATATTCAAAATCGACGTCGAATATATAACCAGTTTCTCCATATTTCGGTATATCCATTATGTTTCCAATTGATTCTGGGTCTATCCATTTGAAATTATCATATGGAAGGGGATTCGACATTGCCCATCCGTACAAGTTATTTGCATCAAAATAACCCAGGAATGTTGTTGGTTTTGATGCATCATAATCGGGCAAATATTTATTGTTCGCCTTGACATGACGTGTTACACTTTGCGTCAATCCTCCTCGAACTCCTGATTCTAACATCAACACCATATCTATATCTGTAAGAAGTTGTATTTTACAATTTGTTTCTTTTAACATGGCTTGCCACGCTAGTCCAGGCGAAGTGTACGAATGAAGAGGGTCTAATCCATATGACGCAAAACATGTATTTCTAAATTCTTCCATCACATCACATAATAAAGTCACATCTAATTTAACGTAGAAATCTGAATATTCCCCCAATGTTCTAAATCCTAATTCGTTCCATACTTTGCATGCATGATCATAATCCTCTTGAGATATATCCATGTCGTACAGTTTACTTTTAAATTCTTCTTTTGGAGGTAGTGATGTTTCATTAAATCTTTCTAAACTGTCTATGTAATCATATGGGAAAACACCTTTTCGAAGTACCAGATCCAGTTTGTCGCTATTTACAATCTTCTTTGTTTCGATTAAATCTTGTTTCCTTAGGTTTTCAGAAAGTTTAGACAAACTCGACGGCAAAAATCGGTAGGAGTCCAAGAATCTTAGTTTGACATTTCCAACTTCTTTGGAAAAACTTATGAACTTCTCTGAAGTTTCAGCTAACACATCGATTTTACCGTCGTCTCTTCCTAATTCAGGTATTATAAAATGAGCGTCGTACCCACTAAGATTATGCAGAACCACAGGGATAAATAGTGGTAAACGATAGCTCAAGTTGCATTTATTACAAGCAGCACCCCTGTAATATCCTGTGAGGTGGTCGTGATCTTTAACTTTATAATTCTCAATAGTAAAATCATTTTTGCACAAGAAACAGTGAGTCGCATTTTCATGTTGAATTTCTTCTTCTTCGTCCATCGGTTTCATTGGTACAATATTTGTATATAATCTTTGTGTATTTCCAGCTATTGAATATAGGTGATCAAGAAATATTTTTTCCGCATTTTCACCACGATATACTAGAGGTTCTGAAGTTAATCCATATCTGTTTAAATGTTCTTCTGATAATGTTGATTTGACCATTAAACAAAAACTGTTTGGTTTGTGCATTTGATACTTTACACTTTTTCTTGCTTCACAATTTTCATCTTCAACTGGAACAAGTGTTGATTCAAAATCCGCATACACAACTAAAGGGATACGGTATTGATGATGAACCTTTTCAAATGTAACGAATGCTCTGTTTTCCGAAGGTAAATTAATCTTTGCTTCATAATTATTGTTACATAATCTTTTGTGTTCTTGTAACCATTCTCTTCCTTGTCTTCCTTCTCGTTGAAAATTAAAACATCTCTTACAAATCAACTTTTTGTTTCGATTTTTTGAAAGTTGCTTATTAACAAGACGATCGAATTGCTTTATGTACACATAGTGAGACACATCTCCTCGCGTTAGTAGTAGTAAATCCGTATGATCTGGTAGCTCTTCTTTTGCAATACGTAAAGGATACACTTTGTTTGAACTATCTAATGCAAAAACATTAATAGACGTGCCGGGATTTTTCTTTTCAAATTTTGATATATCTTTCGTAGAAACGGGATATGTTATTCCTTGAAAATTGTACCTGTGTCTTGCGTCTTCATATTCTTGGTTGGGTCTACATGGATTTTGTGATACAAACTTTGTCGTCATAGCATAGCGAAAACATTCATTATCTTCATTTTGAACATTAATACAAGATTTTGTATTTTCAATTATTTTTGGCAAAGGAATGTAACTAGATCCCATTAGTCCATATCCGTGTTTGTGAACTCTTATATCTAATACTTCAATACTTGTAAGACTCCATCCGGATCCTCTTCCTTCGTGTTCCTGAAGTTTAGTTAATATTTCTTCTATACAATTCTCGACTATTGAATCAATGTTTGAACTTTCCATGATGGTTCGGTTTTTTGTTATGAATCCTCTTGGTGATAATTCTTCTTGTGCATTTATAAACATAGCTTCTAGTAGTAAACCAAATTTAAGAAAGTTCAATCTTTTCAATTCTTCTTTTAAAGTTTTACTTACGATTGGTTTTGCTTCTCTAATAAATTCTTCTAAGTTCAAGTTTTCATTTTGAATCTTATGATGCATTACTACTTTACCGGGTAAAGCAAATACTTGTAGATTCGGTAAAGTAGTTGAAGATGTTGCTGTTATTTCTTCTTGTTCTTCTTGTTCTTCTTGTTCTTCTTGTTGTTCTTGATCTTCTTCTGTGTTGTTGTGAATTAGTTCTTTATGTATATCTAGTAGAATTTCATCGTGAAACGATTCCGAACATTTATCGCAATGATACATGTTGACGATGTTTACTCTTCGAAATTTCGCCGAGAAATGAAATGGGCTCTGACGGTCCCGCTTTTATAACGGTTCCCCCACCACTATTTCATCATCATCATCCTCTTCTTCTTCTTCACTATCCGAGGAAAACAAACGTCTTGGACGAAACATTAATCTTCTACTAACTGATTGTTCATTTGTGTTCTCTATTCCAGTTGGGGTTTCAGTATGTACTTCTTCATATTCAAACGATGATGAAGATTCTGACATTACTACATCCATATCCAAATTTTCATTCTCCACATCATTTACACTTCCTACTTCTGATGTTGTTAGATCTACATCCATATCATTTACACTTTCTACTTCTGATGTTTCACTGTTATTATCATCTTCTTCCATATTAAAATCGTCTAGTTGAATTTTATACAATATTTCAATAAGAGGTTTCCTTGGATAATCGGTGTTGTCCACAGGAGCCATTTCAAGTAAATGAGGAATAACTCTTTGTGATTCGGCTTATATATATGATATTTTTGATAAGTATGTCAAGGTCATTTTAGATTAAGCGAGAACTGGGAATAGATCACTAAGCAGCATGTTAATTCATTACTACAAAGTGATCTATTCCCCATTCTCTAAGAAATGTCCAATCAATAACCAAAGTTCAAGTTCATTTTTGTTCAATTTCAATCTTTTACTTCTTCTTTTATTACGTAGTTTATAGGTTGACAATTCGAATTTTCAAAGTGCCGTTTAATCGTTTGTTCCAACGCTTCTATTTTAGCTTCTTTTATCATTAATTCCGTAAGTAACTGATTAATGTAATCAGCTGCCATGTCCACTGTTCTTGTTCGTATTTCTCCTAACCTAACCCCGGGAATCAATCTCTGTAGTCTGTAAAACTTTAACTTTATTCTTGACTCTCTTGCTTTAGCCATTTCCCGAATCTTTAGTTTTTTATTATCTTTATTTGTAGTCAAGTCCATAACACTTTCCTTCAAGTCCTTACTCGTGACAAGTTCGCTTTCAGAATAATTCGACTATAGTACACTCGTCTTTTATACACTTTCCCCCACCCTACTAATATAGGTCAAGGTCATCCGGTATTAACGCGAGAACGAGGAATAGAGCACTAAGTGGCATGTTAGTCCATTACCACAAAGTGATCTATTCCTCGCTCTCTATTCTACATCTAATTTTTTTTTGGGTTTTTGTTATTTTTATCTTTTTTTTTGTTTTTCTGGGGGAATGAGTGTTTGAATATTACTTGGTAGAATGTCCATTTTTCTTTTTCAAATCTTCAATAGTGTCCAACAATTGTAACAAATATGCGTTGGTTTTTTCTAAAGTTTTCAGTCTGCTACATCCGACTTGAATGGAAGGCACTATTAGTTGCAATTTTGCAAATTCTATCTTCTCTTTCTTGCACCTTTCTCTCATTTTTAGGTTTTTTCTTAGTCTTGCCGAAGATGGTTGTTATAGGCTCGTACATACAATCTGGATATGGCTTTGACATTTTCAACACTGATGTTGAAGTACAATGAGATATTTGTGGCCGTTGAGCTTGATAATAATTTGTTGTTGGAGTATTGCAATACATCTTCGGTTCTAAGTTTTGGTGGCAATCTGTAGTTGAAAATACTGGTGTTGCAGAAGGATCAGTCATCTTTCACTGTTGTCGTACAGAGTGAACTCTTTTCTAAAGTTTTACTTCTTTTATCACATTTCCCCCACCACCGACTTATATATTCTTCCCCCCACCATAATTATTTATACTTGTTTTTTCACATTTCAAATTTTATACCATACTTCCAATATGACATCCGCGTCTTCCTCTTTTAAGTATTTGACAAATTCAGGACTCCTCGACGATACATTCGGTCTGTTTAGATAGCTCATCACCTTGTGATGGCTTTCCTCATTTTCTATATAACAATACACTTGCATCAACTTGTTTTCTTCCTCTTTCGATGATATGAAATTTGCAACAGAGGTCCACTCTTCATATTTAATCTTGAAATGACGCACTTCGAATTCCATTATGTTTCTTCTAATGCCGCAACAATAATAAAACTCTCTTCAAACAACCTGCATTTATACACGTTCCCCCACCTAATTATAACCCCCACTCTTTTCCCCCTCTCCTTTATATGTGGAAGGGGTATTATGGTTTGAATGCACGATACTTAATAAATTCAAACAAACACTGTGCACAAATGTCGCAAGTGTTATTACACGTTTCGAATTTCATTATTTGACCTTTTACAAGATGAACTAACCTACCTCCATCATCTTGGAATTGTTCAAAATCTAAAACAGACGCTTTTCCACAATCATGACACATTTTTGTACCATCTTTAAAAGTATAAGCAAGATAGATAGCAAATCCATAATTGTCTTTCTTAAATTCAATGAGCATTTCACGAATTGCTTTAGGTATTTGACACTCATTTGATCTCATAATGTAATGGTAAAGAAACCCATTATTGATAATTACTTGTAAACACAGAACCAACAACCTATCCATCGTGTTCGACTTATACTGATAGTTACATCTAAAACCTTTTTCTTATATGATTTTCCCCCCACCACTTTTATATAGGTCAAGGTCATTGGATATCAAGCGAGAACTGGGAATAGATCACTAAGTGGCATGTTATTATATTACCACAAAGTGATCTATTCCCCATTCTCTAAGAAGATTGTTGATAATTTAGATTCCTAATATTTCTTTTCCTTCTTCTTCACCTTTTTGAACTGTAGTATTACCAGACATGTGTGATATTAGTTTCTTCATTTCTCGATTTTCCATTTCCACTTTCTTCAATTTTAAATCTCTTGCTTCGATTTGTAGTTTTAAATACTTGATGTAACTTCCAGCCCAGTGTAGGGTTTTCAATTTTGGTGCTCCCATTGCAATTCCAGGTATTTGAAATTGTAGTCGATTGAACTCCATGTTCATATCTTGTCGGTCTTGTTTTTCCTTTTCTAGTCTTTTCAATCTTTGATTCTCCCTTAACGAAGAAGTTGGATCACAAGGAATATGACGAAACATTTTGGTCAACGATATCTCGAAGAATAAGCTTCTACGCAGAAAACCAACACATTTATGCACTCCCCCCTCCAACTTTAGGCTAGTGGTGGGGAGAATTACATTAATTTAATACTTATTTCCACCGTTACACTTGCTCCATTTTCAAAAAGGTATCTGTAAAATGGTTCTGGATACTGGTATATTTCACGTCCTATATTTTCCTTAAGAAAGTTGAAAGCTATTCTTTTCGAATAGTCATTATGATATACTTCTCTTAAATTAACAAGAATTCCATCTTCCAGAAATTTCACTTGAATCATTGGTATTTTGCTTACATCATCTTTGTCTATCAGAGGTAGCCTGTAGGTGAACGTATTTGGTGGTAAACGTAAGGTTCTATCAAGTCGAGAACAGAATATTTTGAACAGTTTTTGATCATTGATTGCAATCTCATGAATACCTATCATTTTATAGTACGAAGGTTCAAAAGGTACAGCACGAAACGTTTTTACTAGACAGTTACTCGAAGAAGGTTCTGTAGGTGCGTTAGGATTGAACATTTTTAGTCGACAGTTTCCTGACGAATAAGCTTCTACGCAAATAACCAACACATTTATGAACATTCCCCCACCAACTTTAAGCTAGTGGTGGGGAGAATTTTCCCCCACCACTTCTTCAGAATTAATAGCTTCAATTTGAATTACAACAAATATATTTGACGCAAATTCCCAAAAAACTGAATATGAAACAGTTTCTTCCACATCTTGAGATTCATTTTGTGTTTCAACCATTTCCATCATTGAAGGTTCTTGATCAATTTCTGTTACTTCCATCGCTTCTTCTACAGGATTTTGTATTGTGTCGGTTGTTTCAACTTCATCTTCTTCTTGAACTAACGTAATATTTCGTTGTCTCACAATTTCAATTAATTGTATAAAAGAATTATCTCTAGGAGACATTATTAACCATACATGTAGCTCCAACAAATGCTGACTTACTAATGACAAAACTCTCAATTTATAAGACTTGTTTGAATAATAAAGTGGGGGAACTACCTTAGTCCAATTCGGATTCGGATTCAGAAGACAATAAAGGTGATATGGGTGAATCCAACGATGAATCTAATATAAATGTATCAATAGCTTCCTTAACTATATCTTCGTCACTATCGTTTATCATTTCTTCAAAAAGTTCTTGTTCAAACTGTACCATTTCTTCTTCCATCGTGGAATCATTATCAGTTTCGTTATAATTTTCCTCTATATTGTCTTCTTCCATTTCATTTGTATTAATATAAACATTTTTAACTTCAAAATAATTAACAAATGGAGTATCTTTAGACAACATATTTGTTCACCACTTCTTTTACCTCGAATAACAAACTATGTATCGCTTACTTAGTCTTATATACTTCTACCCCCACTTTTTTTGCACAACGTGAAGGAAGGTGGGGAGAGGATTTTGTAGCTATTCTTCTCTATCTAGGTTATATTTCATTGCTAGCACATCTACTATAATTTTCTGCTTTTCAACTTCATCACGAATAAATATTGTCCAGGGAAATAGTTCATTAATATTGTTGATTGTTACTTTTATATCATACAAAAAATCAATATGTCTTAGTAATGAAACAATAACAATAACTCCTATCCCATTGTTTGCCATAATTGTTTCTTCAATTTTAATACGCAAGTTTGTTATCAAACTCCATATATTAATATCATTGGCTATAAAACCATCAAGTCTAGTACTCATCTTGACGGTGCAAGTACAGACTAAAAACCTGGAGGTTCATAGTCCACCTTTTATGAGTTTTAAAAATGGGGAAGGGGAAGGAATAAGGATTGGGAGGGGATAGGGTGGGGGTGAGGGAAGGGTAATGTGGTTATTAGACCACTTGTGCGACAAAGTAGCCACCAATGCTAACTTCGAGCTCATAACACTTCATAACATCATCCTGCCAAGTCAACATACGTTCTCTAGTATTTGGTGTTACACAGAAGAACCTACTGTCATTATACACAATAGCTGAACCAATTATAACATTGAATCCTAAATTTAGCCATTTGTGTGCTTCCGTAATAAATCTTTCTATTGTATCAAAAGGAAATTGTTCATCGATGTAGATTGGTCTCATTTGTTCATCAAGTTCAATTACATCTTCATCTTCACTGTCACTGCTACTATCATTTTCATTGTCACTGCTACTATCATAATAATCTATCACATCTTCTTCAGGCTGTTGGAAAACATCAGCAATTTCGGAAGGATTGAAGTTTTCACTATGGTGAGGAAGCATTTTAAAGCAAATAATAACGGCAGAGACGAAACAACAAGTGTGGCGCGTGAAAGCAGAATGAAGGAGTGAACAATGCTTGCTTCGCTTTTATAACGATATGCTAATGAGAGGGGTAAGAGGTGACCCGGGAGGTGGGGAAAAAGGAAGGAGAGGGGATATTTATTTTAAATAATTTGCATAACTTTTGACTAAAATAAGATAACCAAATTCTTCTTTTACTAAAATGTTCGTCTTACATAGACCTTTTCAATGATGTATCGCTTGTCGTAATCGATCAAACCATTATCGAGTTACAGCCATTTGAATTTTCGGGGGGGGGGATTTAATCTCCTTTTTTATGGGGGGGGGGGGGTTCCGCTTGAGTGAACACGGGGGGGGGGGGGTTCCGCTTGGGTGCTCATGCGGAACTGATCTTCTCACGAGATAGTCGTGTGATAATGAAGACAAATGTTCATCGTGCCGCGACCACTAATTAACTCGCATTTGCGGTGTTCACATCTTTCCTACTCATTACATATACGTTTCCTACTTCATTATTTCAAGACTAATTAACTTGCAAAACAACAGTCTCTGTCTTTGAATGCTGATGAGATTTCATTAGGAACCATTCTTTGCACGCTATATGAAGCTACACCGGCAAACAATGCAAGTCAGACAGGTCATATAACTGTACAACGACCTCAGAAAAGTAGGTCACGAGACTTAGAGTGTTAAAAAATAATGGGGGAGAAACACAACGCTATAACGCATTGTGTTTCTCCCCCATTATTTTTTTTTTTAGCAAAATTTGGAAAAAACTATGTGAATTTACTGTTTACGCCCCCACCTTGTAATACGATCCTTTTTATCCCTGAGGAGAAAGTCTTGAGAATTTAAATTGTTAAATCTCTTCTCTTTACACAAATTATCACAAACTCTAATTTTATATTTTAAGCTGTTACATTTTGCCAATATGTGTTGGTGGTCAACAACACTTAGAAAAAAATATTTCAAACCTTTCTTAAGCCTCTCTCCTCTGACGGATATTATTTCAGGATCGTCTTCAACAGTGGGGATTTCTGCCAGTTGTGGTTCGGAAAGATGTTTCACGATATGTACACGGCAGAAACTCTCGTTCTTAACACATTTCCTTCCACAAGCTGATCCTTTCTTAATTCCCCTAGCGAGCACTTCAGGGCAAGTAGTGGGACGGCTAAATGCCCTACGACGCTCTTCTTTTAATAATTGGAAACGCTCTGAAGGAGCAGACTTAGGAGATTTATTTTTAGGATAGGTGTGATCTTTAGGAATAGTAAGTGGTGGGGTAGGAGGCATTGGTGACAGTGGAATGACAGGTGTACTAAGACGATGAAGCAAGGTTTCAAATGAAGGGGAATTAGGACGGGGAGCTGGCTTCTGCGGTGGCGGCATGTTAGTTGAAGGCGGTGTGGAGTCATTTGAAGACGAAGGTGGTGAAAATATGCTGCGATGTGTGGTATTGTTGGCCGGGGGAAGAGGAGCTCCAGAAGTTGAAGGTTTCGAGTCTAGTTGCTTCTTATACCAGTCGGGAGCATTTTTCAAGCGAAGAGTTTTCTTGACTGGAGTTGAAGCCGTAGTAGAAGTAGAAGTTGAACTTGTAATAGAAGAGCGGGCTGTAGTGGAAGTTGTAGTCGGCAGGGATGACATCGTGGTAGTTCTGTTCGCAGTTCGCAGCGTAACGTCTGGAAACAGAATGAAACGTTAGCCGTGGTCGATGCGTCTTTTATAACAGTATGCTAATGAGAAGGGTTAACAGCCGTTAAGTGGGGGAAGGTGGAAGGGAAGGAAAAAGAGGGGGTATTTATTTCAAATAATTCGCATAACTTTCGACTAAAATAAGATAAGTAAATTCTTCTTTAACTAAAATGTTCGTCTTACATAGACCTTTTCAATGATGTATCGCTTGTCCTAATCCGTTAATCCATTATCGAGTTATAGGCATTTTAATTTTCGGGGGGGGGGGGGGGGGGGTCGGTCATTGACCCTTCCGAAAGTGGGTCAAGGTCATTCAAGACTTATAAAGAACCAAGGTGATGGGAACAGTAGTAACTGTTCCCACCACCCTGTTTGCCTAACGGTTCCCACTCCCAACCCACTAGTTACGTTCTGCGAGGGACATCGACACAATTTTGTTTGGCCCGTCCGGGTCTACCGTAACGGTCCGGTCCGGGTCTACCGTAACCATGAATTAGAAGGGAAACTGGAACACCTAATGCAGAAACGCAACTCTAACACCCACCCAACTAATCCCACCCAATCATATTCCTAAACAAAATGCAAAAACCTAGTCCGCAATTTGCGGATGTCCCACCCCTTCTAAGTGAAGTTCAACCGAACTTCTGAATTTACATTTAATCTACCCCCTATCATCTAGCTGAAAGGCAAAACAACAACATTAATTATTAATACCAACACTTAAAAATAACAACACATCATTATTAAATATCAAATAATTCAACACAACCAAATACCATCATTATTCTTAAAATTAATACACCTTAACGCTAAACACAACTTATAACTAACATCGCAATGCGCAAATTAATTCTTAAATTAAGTGCAACTTACAACTAATATTTACACACACACACACACATACCACATTGCATTAAAGAACGCAACGTAGTATAAGAAGTTCAAATATATATAGGCCTACTATATATTTGAACCTCTTACCGAGTCGCCAACGACTTTTCGCTATGAAAACTCGTTGACGACTGACGCGAAAATTGGGCTCGTATCGCTCCTCGGGTTTTCGAGTGGTGGGAGTAATTAATGCAGTGGTGGGGGAATTGTTTCACTCCAGTACAGTCTTCAATCCACTCCAGTTCGCAGCAGTGTAAAAGTGAAACGAAGGAGTGGGGGCGGAGCATGCGCAGCGACGTAAAATCCAAGGTTTGAGGTTAGAACTTTCCGTGCACAGTAGAGCTAAATTGAGTAATACAGGACTCGGCGCATGCGCAATAGCGAGGAGTGATTCCGATCCGGAGAACTCGTTGCATTCGCAGCAGCGCTAAAGTGAGTAATACAGACTAGGCGCATTCGCAGTAGCGCTAAAGTGAGTAATACAGGACTAGGCGCCGTAGCGTGAAGTTGGCTCACTCCAGTACAAGTTATAGCAGCATAAAAATGAAACGAAGGAGTGGGAGCGGCGCATGCGCAGTGACGTAAAACCAAGGTTTGAGGTTAGAATTTTCCATGGTGGCTGCCATGTTTAATTCAGTTTCATTCAAACAATAGTAGTTCATGGCTGGCATGGGATGTGAAGTGTGGTAATTAGATGGGGTTAGCAACCGGTCGTGACCGGCCATTGACCGGCGGCCATTGACCGGTCATCGACCCGGCAGGGTTCCGCTTGAGTGAACACCGGGGGGGGGGGGGGGTTCCGCTTCATTAGTCACGGGGGGGGGGGGGTTCCGCTTCATTAGTCACGGGGGGGGGGGGGGGGGGTTCCGCTTCATTAGTCACGGGGGGGGGGGGGGGGGGGGTTCCGCTTGAGTGAACACGGGAGGTTCCACTTGGGCGCTCATGCGCAACTGATCTTCTCACGCGATAACCGTTATAAAAGACGATTGTTCATCGCGCCGCGACCATTAATTAACTCGCATTTGTGTTGTTCGCATCCTTCCTACTCATTATATATACGTTTCGTCAACTTCATTATACAAGTCTAATTGCTACTAACCTGAAATTTCATTTACATTAGCACATGTCGTCCTGTTTGAATCACCTTCGCGTGCTCGACGTTATATCTCATTCATCAGTCTTGTTCTCACTTCTACACGTCTGACATACTTCTTGTGATGGATACGCAATGTTTGAAATTGAAACTTTTGCGGACACAACATATATTACGAAATAATTCCAAACCATCGGTTTCAAAGACTAAAACAAATTTAACAAAAGTGAGGAAGAAATTAAGTTTTAACCCGTTATACTCTGTTAGAACTTCGCAGGTTCACGTTGATGATAATGTTATTCACAACATTTTGCGTTCGATGTTACGTTTCCACAACTTCGAACTTGTTACACCTATCGACTGTGTTCAGCAGGTTTTCATATTTTACCCCCACCCTTCTTTATATAAGTGCGCTCACGACAATTCCTGTTTCATTCTTCTATACGCTCTTCGACCGACAACTACTCCGCTCTAAATTACACACTACAAGAAGATGGATACAAACCAAGAACAAGTACAAGTTCACGAAATATCGTCTACTACCCACCCGAGAGAGATTCCTCCGAGAACTTCGCCTTCACCGAATCCACAGAACCCCGTCCAAGTTTCGGATGTATCTTCGACGGCGAGGAATGATCTTGAAGCTATTCTTCGGTCGCTCGTCGGTTTCGACTGACCTGTACGACGATCGATGTTAAACTGAACTCTTAGAAGTTCAGTCTTTTTTTAAAACTTCCTCCGGATGACCTTGAAGCAATTATCCCCTCTCCTTTTTCAACTAACTTCTACTTTTGTTTCACTGTTGAATTTCAGTTTTGAACTAACTTTTAATTTATGCGAAGTTTTAGTTGAACCCGGTTAATTTATGCGCACATTTAGTTCACTCCCAAATTGTTGAATTTCAGTCTTGAACTAACTTTTAATTTATGCGCAAATCTACTTCAAACGCTCACCCCACCTCCTCACCCCTCATTTAATATACGACCGGAAGCTATGTGCCCCGGCACGTGGCTTCCGGGGCAGCTGACCTGAGCCAGAAGTAACCAAATCTAACTACTAACATGACTAAGAGATATGGGTCTTAGATATCTCTAAGGTACGGTAATTTGTAGTTTGAGTTTGTTGACATTTATTCCACTTTTAGATCTACTTGTACATTAGCTAGTTTAATTAATTTAATTTAATTTTTGGTTTTGCAGGTTTGCACATGTGGCAGTGTTGTGCGACAGAGAGTTCCAATGTTTCCAGACATTTCTGAACAATCAGATGTAGATTCTTCTGATGTAAAATTGCCGAGTGAAAACCAAAAAGAAGTGACAGGAAAGTGTGAAGAAGAGTGCCTTAAAAGTTTACCAAATTTCTCCACTGGAAATTCTGAAAGTCTAGTCTGTGATCCAAAAATTGAAAACTCTAATAAGCATTTATCCTTATGTGATGTCAGGACAGATAGTGCTCAGGAAAGTTCTGTTTTATTGAAAAGTGAAGAACTGCAACTGAAGTTGGACAGTGATGCCATCAGTTACCAAAATGCAGATGAAAAACCAGCACAATTTTCTCCTCATGCAACATCCCAAAGTGATTCAGGTAAAAATCAAAACGTTTTGTAGATTTACTTCTCATTTGGATAATCCCACAGCAAAATGTATTAAATACAGGGTGTTCAAAAAAATTCACAAACTTTGGGGGATGATGGTTCTTGTCAATGTGAACAAAATATGTCCTTATGAGATATGTCGAAAAATAATTCGTCTTTTAGCCACTAGCCGCCAATTTATTTTTTTAACAAAATAATTTTTATTTCTCTAATAGAGATCATTGTACGGTATGAAGTTCACATTTGGCAGGAACCTTTACCACATCAATGTTCATTTTCAGGGAAAATTTTTTTATGTGTACCTATTTTCAAAATTACAGCCATTTTATATTTTTAAACGCAAATCTTAAAAACAAAATATGTTTCAAAAATGTTACAAGGCACAAAAAAGTTGACAAATTAAATTTTCTAACCAATTAAACCAAATTTATTAGGATCTGACCACAAAATAACAGAGTTATTGTGATTTTCTTATAAAAATTACCTTAATTTGGATTCATTATAATGCTGTTTGGTTTTATTGGTTAGGTAGATCATTTACAAGGGGTGTATTTTAAGTAAGTACCGTTTTAAATCCCGCCACTGCAGCGCTGAGGTCGGCAATCTGTGCATGTGCGTTGTATACCTACATCTGTTGGCAGCGCACGGGCACCATTATGGCATTTTTTGCAGCTTAATTTGGGCTTTTTCAAATTTTTAAGAAGTCTTTGCTCATAGAGAGTCCCGCCGACTGAAAAGTACAGTTTCTGTTATCCGTTTTCTGTAGGCTAAAGGCATGAAATCAATCGATATTCATCGCCAGATCTGTATAGTGTACGAAGAAAATATGAGTGATGGAATGGTACGAAAGTGGGTTAGGGCATTTAAAGATGGCCGCACAAATATGCATGATGATTAACGGCATCATTTTGCTTGACGATAATGCCCATCCACATATGACTTATGGAACCCAGGAATTGATCTGAGAATTTGTTTGGGAACAACTCAATCATCCTCCCTACTGTCCCGATCTAGCGCCAAGTCACTACCACACGTTCATTTGATGAAAGGCCTAGGCCATAACGATGATGATTTCTAAGCGGCTGTATTGGGATGTGTCTCATGGCAGACGGTAGAATCCACTGACAATGGAATTGTAGAGCTAATCTTATGATATGACGAAAGTGCCTTAATAATAGCCGAAATTATGTAGAAAAATAGGCTAAAGTACAGGCTTTCATGTAAAAATAAAATTATGAAAAAGTCTCTCCTAGTTTATTTTTTATTTCAAAACGGTACTTACTTTAAAAACATGCCTCATAATTTGTCAACTTTTTTGTCCCTAGTAAAATTTGCCGTTTTTGAGATATTTGAATTTAAAAATTTTAAATGGCCGCCATAAAATAAATATTGGTGTGATAAAGGTTCATGCGAAATATGAACTTATATAATGATCCGTTAGGGAAATAAAAATTATTTGGTGTAAAAAACAATATAGAGGCTAACCGAAGGATTTTCCAACATTTGTCAAGAGGACATGTTTTGTTCAAATTGACAAGTACTATCAGCCTCCGAAGTTTGTGAATTTTTTATGAACACCCTGTATATTAGAATGTTATATTTAATTACTAGTCCCTTGTAGTAAAAAATCAAAATTACAAAGTAAGAAATTTCACATTCTTTAGGAAATTGTTATTTTAGCCAATGAGCTGTGTGATTGTATATAAGAATATTTGCCTCTACCTATTGTTCATCCATGGAACAGCTTTAAAAAAGTTAGCAGGTTCTCAGTGCATTTCGCTAATGCCAAACCATGTTCTATCAGTCATTTTTTTACTTCTTGATGCAGTACCATTTAAGTAATAAAGTCTTAAGGTACGTTTACGCCAGAGGTTGACAACCAAAAGTTGTTTACTCCATTGCTATATGGATACAACAGTAAAAGTCAACAACTCGTGGTTGTCAACCTCTAGTGTAAACGCAACTTTACCTTACTTTAATGTTTTCTTTCTTACACGTCTTCGGTATGTTCATGTTTTCTTTTCGATGGTTGTTAAGGAGTAGCAATTTTTTAAAAGATATGCAACATTCGATCTTTCCAGTTTGTTGTCCTTCCATGCGGATATGTGGTTTTTGAATCTTTTAATCTAATTAACAGTTTGTCCAACGTAGAAGTTGTTGCAAATTCCATAGCTGATTTTGTTAATACCGGATGGTTTTTATGAGCTTTTACCTTCATCTTGGGTTTCAGCTGTCCATTCATGGTGTTCAGAGTTTTGAAGGCGACAGAAACTCTGAACCTCATAAATTTGTTGGCTGTTAAGTAACCTGTTGTATTCCATGATATTTAAGCTTTTACTGTTAGCAAAGGCATTTTTTATTGTTGCTTACTAATGTCACTGGCACCAATAACAATCATCAGTTTATTTTTTACACAATTAAAAACTTAGATACTATTAATAGATAGTTTTGTATTGAAATATCTTGCATAACTTACAGTAGTTTTATAACGTAGAAATTTGTTTTATCTGTTGAGTTCTTTTCCCTTTAAAAATTGTTACATGATCTTAACTTTTGGTAATTTTGTCATTTGTTGACTTCTTTCTTTCTATTTTTCAATAACAGCAAAGAACTAACAGTTTAAGTCTTAAAGAGTTTTATTCTGTTTATAAAAATACAGTTCTCTTATGTAATAATATTTTGACATGCGGATCTAAAGGTAATTTAGTATGTCATATTTTTCTGTTTCAGGAATTGGAAGTACAGATGATGAACTAAAATCAACAAATGACCAGTGCGTTTGCCTAGAATTAGAATCGTGGAACAAGACACCTCCATCATTGCTTACAATAAAAAAGAAAGTGAACTCGAGTGTATATGATTCTCTAGATTGTTTCAATAAAGAAATGGAAGAAATGCTAAGCAGACTTGACAATCAAGAATTGCTGAAGATTTATCATCAAACTCTGGAGGATATTTTCCCATGGTTCAATCCTAAAGGATCAGAAGTTTTGGATGCAACAACGAGAATCAGTCATCAGTCTGATACAGCCAAAACCATTGAATCTGTTTCAGATAAAAATCCTGAAGAATCTGATGTGGAAGATGTTAGCATTACGCTGAAAGGAAAACTGGACTTGAGCACTGATTATTACTATAATATTCAAAAACCAGCTGATAATAGGATTTGTTTATTGTGTAAACAAGTTGGTGAGGGAAAGCCATTTGAAGAGGGGAGGCTTCTGTACTGTGGTCAAAATGATTGGGTCCATACAAATTGTGCATTATGGTCCAACGAAGTCTTTGAAGAAATAGATGGATCCCTTCAGAATGTACAAAGTGCAATTTCTAGAAGTAGGCACATTAGATGCTCTTATTGCTCAAAGAAAGGTGCTAGTGTTGGTTGTTGTAATAGAACCTGCCCTGAAGCTTATCACTTTAACTGTGCCAAGGAAAGTGGCTGTGTTTTCAATGAAGACAAGTCATTATTTTGTGCCAATCACAAGGACGACTGTGTATCATCTAGACCTTTGGTGACTGGTCCAGATTTTCTAGTATCGCGTCCTGTTTATGTTGAGCTTGAAAGGAAAAGGAAAAAGTGCGTTCCGAGGCATGAAGTCAAAGTAATGATCGGTTCACTTACAATCAGTAGTCTTGGTGACTTCGATCCTGACCTGTCAGATCAAGAACTGTCTATAATTCCCTGTAATTTTCAGTGCTCACGTTGGTTTTGGTCTTCATTTGAGCCTTGGAGACTTGTTCAGTACAGTATTAAAACCAAGATAGTATATACTGTTTGTGAATCATCAATGGATGATGATAATTATACAATTGATCATTCATTGGGTGATGATTCGTGTTTGGTAGAAGAGAATGAGAAAAAACCACATTTCTTTGAGGTAGATGAAAATGTAGTAAAGGAAACATTGGATCTAATATTGGACAATGTCTGTGCAAAAGAAGAAGAGGATCCTCAGGCATCAACTGATTTACTTCCTCCGGAATTGAAAGAAGCTATTTTTGAAGATCTTCCCCATGACTTGCTTGATGGAATATCAATGCAAGACATTTTTCCAAAACTGATGAGTTTTGACTCTTCAAGTTTGGATTTTAAGGCCGAGAAAGAGTGCAAACCTTGTGTAAAAACAAATATAACTAAAAAAAATATAGATAAAAAACACCTAAACAATGACCACTTTACAAATATTTTTGACAGCAAAGTAACTTTAAAAAGGTTAGATATGAAAGAAAAAAGTGAAACTCAGTCAAACCAGGTATCAAAAAGAAAACTAAGGTCACACAATAGTGATATAAAAAAGTTTGATAAATCTGAAGGCAAGGAAAACTCAAAGAAATGGAGTTTATCAAAGATTTTACAAATCGATGGTGCAGCAGATGATATCAGTGACCTGGACTCTTCTGCTAGTGAGGATTCTAACTCTCTACCGCCCTTGTTAACTACAAGTCCATTGATTTCAGAAGGCTGCCAGTCTCCATACACCAAAACCTCCCTCGCAATTTACAGAGACAACCACCAACCCTACTCAAATAGAAGCAGTGAGTGTAGCAGTCCTGAAATAGATGACATTTTTTTAAATATTGAACAATTGGATGGGGCTACTGATTTTTGTTCGGGGAAAGATAACAAACCACTTGATGAAGACCCAGTAAAATGCACACGGTGTCACAGGACTTATCGAACAGCTCTGAGTTTGGAAAGACATTTGCAAACTTGCAATGTAGACTTCCTCTCTTGCAGTGAGAGTGATTCAAGTGAAGAAGAAAAAGCAAGCTCCCCAGAAATTAAAATACAAAAAGTGGGAGATTCAAACACTCTTCTAGTAAAGTCTGAAAGCAAAGATGTTGCAACTCCATCCAAAAACACACATCACAACATGTCTTCCAAATATACAGACAAGAGTGTACCCACTGTAAAATCCAATGAATCGTCTTCCTTGAACAACAAAGTTTTATTAAACAAATCTTCCACCAACATCACGCAATCATCTAGTCAAACATCCATGATAGATTACAGCACACTTCCACATTGCACTGTCGTTGTAAACAAGTTAGAGAATCATCAGACATATCCAGCAAAACAAAAAATAATCAGGCCGAATTTTGAATGTGAAGATTCATCCACTCCAGTTACTCCTGCTTGCGGTAGATCTTCTCCAGTACGCATTCGAGCAGTAAGGCGTCCAATAAAAACCTACAGTAGAAAGAAGCAAATTTGTACATCATCATCAACAACAAATGCACTGGCTGTGAACATGGAGCAGCAGAAACAGATGGAATATCATGTGCCCAATGCTTCACCTGCTCTTCTTATTCAACAAATGCCGACTCACAATATGGTGCCTTCATACATTGAGAGTATACAGACACAACCCAATGTTCAGCCCAATGGCGTTCACTACCAATACATCACAGCAATAGATGTGCAGGAGAAACCACAACAGATCCCTGTGGCTGTTCAGATTCAGCCTCAGATTAGTCTGCAACCGATGATGGGGCCGACTGTCTTAGGGACATTGATCCAACCCAACGGTGTTGAGCAGCTTGTCGTTAATGCTCCAACGCCTTCAGTAGATGTTATGAACCAGCAGCCTACCAATGTGTACATTGCTAACATGAATCCACAAACTATGTTAATGGGAGTGGAGACAGTAATCAGCAATACAGTAATGTCTACAAGTCAGTTTGTGTCTGGGATGATAACTGGTAGCAGTTACTCAGCAACTACAACACAGGTCTTCCAAACAGCCAAGCCTTTGATTGATGTGCCCCAGAGCTATGTGGTTGTCAACACTCCGTCCAACCCTGTAACTCATACTGTACCACAAACTGTTTACCCACCACCCACTTCTCAACCCTGGACATACAACTACCAGGAAACATATAAGGTCAAAGAACGCACTACTTATCAGCAAATTACAAGACCAGTTACTCAAGAAGCTGTGAGTTGTATGAAAATGGTTAACCAAGAAGCTATCTTTGTCAATAAACCTGTTGTTCAAGAAGTTACCGTAGAAAAGACACACAGTATCCAAAAAACCGTCCCTGTTCCTGGCTTATTGGACTCTCTTAATGATTTCAGTTCACCATCAATAAATGGTCATCTTGATAAGACACAGTATTCCCAAGGAAAGGTAGTATTCAACAACACCGTGCCTTTGAGCAGCTGGGAAGAACCAAAAATTAAAGAAATAATTGATGTAGACATTGGGAAATCAAACAAACCTGCACACAACTCAGCCAATAGCCCTGCTAAAACTCAGCCAGAAACAACTATTTACTATCCAAGTAAAATTATTAATGCAAGCAAACCTGAGATCAATGTTACAAAAATAGATCAAAATAATTTGGAAAACAAAGTTGAAATTTCCAACATGAGTAAACCCATTGTAAACATGAGTAACGTTGATAATGTGAAAAACCCTTCTATCAAACCAGTTATATCTAAAGTAAAAGCCAAATCCAATGAAAAATCTAATCGTTGCAGTGTTCTTTGTATTAAAACTCCCACTGTAAAATCAAATTCTCCGAATAAAAAAGAGAAATCTCCAATATTAGTACCTAAAGTCGAGCCTGTACAAGAGAGAGAGCAAGAGCAAGGTAACTCACCATTGAGTAAAACAGAAAATTGTTTAAATAATAATCAATCTAAAAAAGACGAAAGAATTAAAGTTGAACCCCAGAAAAAAATAGAATACAAGAGACTTCCTTTGAAAGAAAACAAGGTAGTTGGAAATAAATCAAAGACCTGCAAGGACATAAAGAAAAGTTCATCAGCACCTAACATGTCTCATCCCAAACTGATGTATGAAATAACTTCTCAGGATGGACGACTCTCCATTTGCTCTCAAGATGTGGTCGAGGCTTGGCAGAAAATATTTGATGCTGTTCAAGCAGCAAGGGCAGAAAAGAGATTGCCCCCCTTGCCTCAAAACCCTCAAAAGTCACATCTCAGTTTGCTTGGACTCGACAATAACAGTGTGAAGTACTTGCTTGAACAGCTACCAGGAGTTAAGAGTTGTAAGAACTACAAACCGGTTTACCACAAAACCAAACTGTTCGGCCATAGTGAACAGTTGCGAGAAAATCCTACTGGTTGCGCTCGTTCAGAACCTATTTCCAACAAGAAAAGAAAATATGACATGTTCAGTTGGCTAGCTTCAAGACACCGTCAACCCCCCAAGCTGATTGTCAATTCCGAGACAGAGATCATTAATGGAATTAGGTAAGCGAAAACTACGTAATTTGTTGATGTAAAGTTGAAGTTAAATGTTTAAATAGAATTAATGTCGACAAGCAGCTTTTATTTATTAATTTATATAAGCCGTATAAGTCAGCAGATAAATAAATTTCTCTGTATTAATGTCAGTGTAAATATACTTTTAAAAGTTATTTGACAAAGCAAAACAATTATCTGCACACTTTTTATAGCATACAAATTAGCTGACACCTGCATTGATTCACTTTAGTCTTTCATTTATACATTTTCATATAATTTTCTCTTGTCCTTTTTGATGAGGATGGACGGTTCTAAATAACAATCCTAAGTAGTGAAATCCTAAGATCGGTTTTTGTCGTTCAGCAGTCTCAATAGACTCTCTTAACCGGCTACCTGTCGCTCAGTCTCCGATTTAACCGGCCTGCCTGGTCACAAAAACCACTTCCTTTTAACCAACCATTTTTTAGCACAACATTGCTTTAACCGGACATTTTTTTAGAAAATGTGGATTTATATCCATCTTTCTTATCAATTTCACGTATTGTAGTCGGTCCCAGCGAATAAGTCAAGTGAACTCTCATGAATGAAAGTGAACACCAACAGAAGCGGATGCGTTTATTTATTTACCTTCTTTCCCGTAGATCTCAAAACCAAATTTTGTCCAGTGTAGTCTTATCAGTCTTGTGTTAAGATATTTACTTTTAGGGCGTGGGAAGGCAATACCTCCATACAGAAATATATATTTTTTAGTGTTGTTTTTTTATCTTATTGTTGCATTTTGGGTATAAAAACTGTAATACAGTGTAACGTTGTTAAATTTACTTTGGTATAACCAGCTAAATGATTTTATCCGGCCGCGGTCTGGTTGCGAAGTGGTGGGTTTAGAGGAAGGCTACTAGAAAAATTCCAAAATGTAAACTAATTTTCATCTTGTCATTCCTTAGGCAAAGTCTCTCTAATGGCGCCTTATCTTCCCAGCAATCAATGATAATTGTTAAGTAAACCTTTGGGTAGCTTTCTACATCTTGTTCATTAGTCCTAGGCCAGAACACACTCGTAATTCTTTTCACATACAAACAGACATCACTGAGCCTTTCCATCTAACACCAATGAGTCTAACCCTTTATCTCCTTCCACCCCATCCCTGCCCCATCTCTATCTATTAATTAGTGCTCCTTGAACAGCAATTAAAAATAATTTCATGTATTTGAGACCCTTCTTCTTAAAAAAGGTCTGAAAAATATCCGACACTTTTTTACTTTTGGCATATTCCTTTATTTGTTCTTTGTTCTCATTAGTTTCAGTATTATGACAAAAATATGCCGTATTAAGGCAGTTGAGTCTTTTGATTAAAAAATTGTATTAATAGTTAAGTATTGGATAAGTAAAAGAGTTGTAAATTAATAGGCCCCAAACAATTTTATTTTAACCATGATCACCATGACTCCGAAACCTACACTTCATTGAATGACTTGAATGTGGTGAACATTAATATTTCACATGGTCAGTTATTCTGAGGATGAGTATTCAGAAAACTTCAAAATAAATAAATTATGAATTATTGAATAAAAAATTATCTCACAGGATGAGGATAGTCATAGTTTTGCCTAATTTAGCCTCTGTCACTGTTATTGTAGTTTTAAAAATTTAGAGCATTTTACATTACACTTCTTTTAGTTATTTTATTGTAAACATGTTAAAATTTTCAATTGACCTTGTGTTTTTGTCAGTCGTCGAGCCACAAACACAAGCCTGCCAATGGCCATGAGGTTTCGCCATCTGAAGGAGACTTCAAAGGAAGCTGTGGGAGTTTTCCGCTCGGACATCCACGGCCGTGGATTGTTCTGCCTTAGGGACATTGATGGTGGAGAAATGGTTATCGAATATGCTGGAGAGGTAAATAAGCTGTCTTTTTTAATTCTTTGTATTTGTAGTGGGGTTGTGTTTTTAGTACATTGCAGTAATAGCTACACAGTAATATCTAACCGTTGAATCATAACTTTTCGTTTTAAGGTCCTCTGATACAAAAACCACTCTTCGTTCATTTTCATATACAAAGAGTTTCACTATACTTTGTTCAAAATTAATGTGCGGTCGTAAAGACAAAACACAAGGTGAATTCCCCCAATACCTTCCTGAATTCCAATATTTTCTTCACAACCAGGTCTTACGGTATTTTAATCCTATCCTTAGAATAAATATTCGATAATAGCACTGAAGATTGTGTTACTTTCTTTATTTTCCGTTGCAATCAATTCTATTTACTTCTCAAATGAAGAATATTTGTTCATTGAAAAGCAAAACATTGGCATAAAGTGACATAAGACAGCTGAAATTCACAATGATATTCACAATGATTGTGATTGGTTGGATTCATGGCAGTGGGACAGAAGGGAAAATATGGGAGAATTAAAATTTGCGTTTTGACCTCACATTTATTTTGAATGGAGTACAAAGTGTCTCAAATTAAGATTTTCACCATTACTACCCATCAGTATAACACCAGAACTAGGGTGAACTTCGGTATTTCTATTCCAAAATTAAAAGTAAGAGCTGATTTGCATAATTCTTCCTATCTGGCTCACCATCTTTACAGAAATCTTCCAAGCGATATTATCAATTTAATAAATAATGAGGGTGTCATTGTTGCTGCCTACAAGAGACGGGTGGAGGAGTGGTTGCTCAGCATCGGTCCGGCCGTTGCTGAAACTTTACTTCAGTCACCATACACTTAAATACTCGCCACAAACTCTCAAATAAACTGCAAATTCAAATCTGGAATTGACGTCAGATAACAAACTAAAAATACTTTATCTCTTTCATTTTACTTCCATATCTATTAAAATTAGTTTTTCTTCTTTGTGAAATTATGCTATCTAAAAACTCATGAAAATTAAATAATCTGTAGTCTAACAATAATTGGTACTGCGGTATTTTTTTTCTCTTTGAAATTCAAATGTATTTTTTTATAGTTCATGGAAGCACATTCATTTAAGCCTATTAGCCACATAAGGTTAAGTTAAATATATAAGACAACCTTGAAAAATAGTGAAGTGGACATTGATACAGAGTGACTTATAACCTCTTTCCTCACACTCAGGCCCTGCAGCCTTGTGAGGAAATATATTTCCATAAAAATTTTTGTATTTTTGTATCTTTGTAAAAATGGAAATAAAGCATCTTGTATCTTGTATCTTGTAAGATTATAATGATGAGGCCCAAATTGTCTTACAACTTTTATGAACTACAATTAATACAAGAACTTGTATAGTTTGAAACTCACAGGTCCAGAGAAAATTTTCTAACTATTCAAACAATTTCTTTTTAACCAATATAAATTATCAGTGCTCTGCCGAACTTTGGATTTGTTGTTGTTGTTTTTATAGAATTTTGTGTTTGCCGAATAAGTTCATCATGAATGTTCGTCCAGTGCGGACGCGGCATTAAATTCAATGTTTTTCAAAAACTCGCAACTACTTGTTGTTAGTGGTTTTTAAAATCTTTGTAACAAAGAAATTTGGTTGACTTATGTTAAATAATAATAATAATATTTTTATTGTGAAGAACACAGATACATAGTGCATAGACATCGTTAAGTCATACAGATTCTTTCAAGTACATGAAGACTTATCGAAAACTATATTCTAAGTTATATAAAGGATAATTACAAGAATCACTTTCAACTTGTTGCTTAATGCTCTACCATTTATTAGCTTTAACTCTTCTGGTAGCTTATTGTAATAAATTGAACCTTTTGCCTTTTTTATACAGAGACTATTTCCAGTGAAATTTCTTTCATAGTCTACTCTATGAATGCAATTTTTTTCATGATGGTATAGCCTCTGGATCACTTAATATTTAACAAAATGGTTTAAAATACCTGTTACTGCCAAGTGATCCTTAGATTAGGTGTAGACGACCTATGGTTTCGAACATCAGGTGTTCATTTTCAAGTCTTCAACATCAAGTTAAAAGCATTATTCCTCTTCAACGTTGAAATTTGAAGAGGTCGTCAAATGGTAAAATTTACACAACACAAACACACACGAAAACATTACATTAATGTTTTACATGTGTTTTAAATGTGTTACGTTATATTAATGTAATGTTTTCGTGTGTGTTTGTGTTGTGTAAATTTTACCATTTGACGACCTCTTCAAATTTCAACGTTGAAGAGGAATAATGCTTTTAACTTGATGTTGAAGACTTGAAAATGAACACCTGATGTTCGAAACCATAGGTCGTCTACACCTAATCTAAGGATCACTAGGCAGTAACAGGTATTTTAAAGCAATTTTTTTGGCGTGTATTATAACAGTGTATGTTATTGTTTTTAGTAGAAAATTTTTGGTCGTCCTTTGACAAGTATTATTGTTTGATATATAAATAATCCATAGACTGTGAGTAGATTATATTTTGTAAACAATTCTTTACAGGAAGTTTTTGGATCGACACGTGCAATAATTCTTACATAATTTTTTTTATTAGAAAACCCTTTTTATAATATTAATGAATTTTTATGCTCTAGAGTTAATATTGATTTTTAACCTGTTTATGTACCTTGACTAAGCCTATTTCATTGTAAAATGATCAATGGTGAATAAAGATTTCTGATTTCTGATTTCAGCTCTTTTTTGGAGTGTAAAAAGAAGTTTAATGTGCATAGAGAATGTGCTACCCCATAATATCAATCCATAAGATAAATAAGGGTAAATTACCCCAAAGTAAACAGTTTTCAAAAGTTCACTGTCCAAGTTTGATGCTAATCTTTTCATTAGATAGAACCCAGAAGACATTTTATTACAAACATAATCAAAGTGATTGGTCCATGATAAATTACTATCCAAATGCAAGCCCAAAAACTTACATTTGTCTGTTGAACATATAATTTCATTTTCAGTTTTAAAACCCACAGAATCTTTCATTCTTAGGCTTGAACAGAATTAATTCATTTTTGTCAATATTCATGGCCAATTTATTTTTTCAAGTTTTTAGCAGCTGAGGTAAAATTTTTTATGTCATTTTCAAGATCTTGAATATCTTTAGCCCAACATATTCCAGAGGTATCGTCTGCTTACATTGTTGTAAAATGACAGATCTCAGGCCCCAAAGAGAAGTCATTGTTATAATTAACAAAGAGATAAGGACCTAAAATAGATCCCTGTGGGACACATTGAACAACTGATTTTAAGGCAGACTGTTTCTTAAGTACAATGTTTGACTCTTAAGTAAAACTTGGGTGCACTGTGTGCAATTTTGTAAAAATAATTTCAACAAACAAAGAAGTTCACCCTTAACATCGTATTGAGCCAATTTTGACAGAAGAAGACTGTGGTTCACAATGGATTTTTATGGATCATAAAAAATGTTGTTTATAATGTTGAATGATTGCTGAAGCTAACCTATACATTTAACTTGCAGGTAATTAGAGCGGGGCTGACCGACAAGAGAGAGCACTACTACACAGCGAAGGGCATCGGATGCTACATGTTCCGCATTGATGACCAGTTTGTCGTGGACGCTACTATGCATGGCAATGCTGCTAGATTCATCAATCACTCATGCGAGGTACTGAATAGTTTATCTTACTTGAGGAAATCTACAGTATACTTTCAATCATCCGACATTTTTGGTGTGACTTATTCAATTATCCAACAGTGTCTCGGTAGCACATTTCAAGATCCTTTTTCCTTTTCCTGAGAGGTTATTTAACATTTTTATAATGAGACCCTCAGTAATTCATAATATTCTATTACAACCTGGCCCTGATCCCACAGGTGTCAAGTTATTGAGTGTCTACTATACTAAAATTTCTGATCATAGATCGTGGAGTTTGAATGAATGTTGTTACGAGCGACAAAGGAGTACTATAGACTGGCCTACCCTATCCTTTAACATTGATAGGTGTTGAAGCCACTTTCTGTACTTCTACATAGGTGCAACTAGCAAGTCCCCTGCTTGTGACGGGCGCAAATTTTCATTCGCCACGTTTCATTAACACTGTGAAATAATATAGTTCTAGTCTAGATAAAATTTTGAAATTTTAACATGATGAACACCACTATATAACAGTGCCTAATATAGTGTTAAAGTAATATTTTTCTATATAAAAATTACAGTAATTACACTATTAAAAAATATAAAATCATAGCAAAGCACTTATGTGTGAAATTCATGACATCAAAAAGTTAGTTTGTGAGGAAGTTTTTTATTTCTTGGTCTGGGGAATTTCGTCAGCGAGAAAGTTGTTGGAAAGTACCTCAATCAAAACTTTCTAGTTTAACATTTTTTTGGTTTTGCTTGTATTCTAATTCAAAGTAAATAGTTTAATTGACGGCCGGCTGGGTGCCGCGAGCAGTACCAACACGTGATGAGTATATTGCATGTGTACAACTTTGATCACATTTTATTCCCTTTTTACCACAGTAATATTTTTTGGGGATTATTACTGTCACTTAAATTTTATTTGACAACAAGGTAATTATTCCAAATAATAAAACAAATTATAATGTCAATGTAAGTACAAAAATCTACATGAAGAAGATTTTTTTCCTGTTCCTCTGAAACTGTCAATTTTATCCATAAATTATGAACAGAAAAAAATCAAACATTGGTTGTAAATTATCTCATGCAAACTTTTCTAAACATTCATTTATACTACAAAAATGAAAATAGGCTAATGTTATCGTAAATGAACTTTAATCTACTGACCTATAAATGTAAGTTTTCATTAAATGAATTTTTTCGTTAAATTTCTGCAGATTTTTACTTGGCAATTTATAAAAAAACACAAACCTCACGTTTCAAGTACCTCTTACAGATTGCTTTTATGATATAAGTAATATTATTTTGTTATGCGTCTTGTTTTATAGTACATTGTGGCCGATGCATCGTTTTGAAACTAATGTATTATTTTTATTAGACAGCTCTTTCCAAAATTTAAAAGACGCTCTTTGAATGTAAAAATTTATAATATTTGGTTATGTGCTTTCCTCATATGAAAAATTAATATACTAATAGCAAAGGTTTCCTTTGTTGCCTTCTCGTTAATAATAACCTAAAGTATTATAACTATAAATCAGAAGGTAAATAACTTGCAATTTTTTTTAATTTTAAACAGGTTAAAGAGCTGTAAAAGGGTATTCCTGTAGGTAACATTACGTCTGTTGTGAAGCCATTTCTAATTCATTTGCGTCTTCAACATCAATCGTAAATTATAAACAAACCCACTGAAGCTCGAATTATTAAATTACCAGTGAAACTTTTGTTTGTTATTGTAAATAGACATCAGATAGCACAAAAACCATTTTTTTACATTTTTACTCCATTAATACAGGGGGGGGGGGGGGGAAATGAGTAAAATATTACTCATTGGGATATGTTAAGAAATGGCAATGAGTAAAATAATTTTCATTGGGTAATATCTTAGATGCCTGTAAACTGAAAACAAATACAATTTTATATGCATAAAAAAGTACAAAAGTAAAAACAAATCTTCGCTTGGATTTCATTGTTTTAACTTGAAAATTAGAAGAAAAAAATATTCTTATGACATTAAAATTATAAGAAAAAGTACGCTTTTGATAGTAAACATTATTCAATACGCAAGGCTATTTGCTACACTTTCGGAGACTGTTACAGGACGTTCGACGCTCGGTTTTGTGTGATGCACGTGCACTCACGTGCCATTATCTCCTCCAACGTTGGCCCAGCCCGCATGCGACATTGCCAGTCTATAGTATTCCTGGTTCGCTGGTTTTTATTAGTAGCTGATGTTATTTTAGATTACACTTAGAAGACTCTTTCAAATTGAACACATACATGACAAGCACACGAATGTGTTCCAAGAGTGAATTAATTAGCCAAGTAAAACTTAAGCCAATTTCCTATGCCTAAACAAAATAAGTAAACGTAACAATAGTTGATATTACCCACGGAGATGCCTGTTGCTTATTATGGGGTGTAGAATTCATTATTGTGGCAAGGTAACTGATATTTTGACAGATAGCCTGTAAGTACACCAAGGCCAAAATCCATGTATTTGTGTAGCTTCACATCTCATGATGTTAGCCAACTGGATTACTTAAGTTAAATTAAAATGGTTCATATACCTCAACTGTCGAGTAATATCTTATGTAGTTTGCACTACTGCGGTTTCGATCCACAGGGGATCTTCATCAGGTTAAAATACAGGGTCAAGATTTCATTCCAATTGCATTCGTCAGGTGATAAAAACACAATTTGAGAACATTAAACGCACTATATGTACACATGACGATATGGACACAGACGAAAAACACTTAAACAAACAGTCAATGAACATTTTAGCGAATTTCCCATAGGGAATAAGCTATTACCGTAGGTCTCATGGTAAGACCTAAGCCCGGGACCATGTTACTTTTTCGTTTTTAGGTGCCCAGAGACCAAAAATAATAGTCATTAAAATTTTTATATATATATATATATATATATGTATATATGTATATATATATGTATATATGTATGTATGTGTCCCTAGACACGATAACTCTCGTAAAAAAGGTCCGATCGACACCAAATTTGGTAGAGATGTGTAATCCTACGTTTATTCGGATGAGTTCGTAAACCAGACATATCGACCTACCGGAAGGGGTAGTTTTTGGGGGTTTTGTACCCCAAAAATGGGTTTTTTGAATTTTTCATATGTAATTTTTGAAAATTTTAAATTTTTATTTTGACCATTGGATTCAGCTTAAAAAAACACACAATTTAGTATTTTGAAGCTTTGCTCTATCTCCAATGGTTACCGAGATATTACAAAGTCTAAAGACAGTACATTGTATTTTGGGGCTCCTATGTTAATCTTATGGAGAATAAGGATGTGCTAATATTTCAATTATTAACCAATATTTTTGGTTGAAACTTGGTATTCAGCTTCATTTGGTTGAGATTAATCCATTTATTGTAAAAAAATCTTGGTTTTTGTGCTTATCATAGCAGCAAACCTGCATACTCCTTTCCCATGTTAATCATATGGAGAATAGGCAAACTCCTTTAGCAATGGACAGATATTAATGAAACTTAGTATATGGCTTCATATGGTCGAGATAATTATGTTTTTAAGCTAAAAACCTACTTTTAGTGTTCCCCATGGCAGCATACCTGCATACTCTTTCCCTATTTATCATAAGGAGAATAGACATTTATTTCCCTATTTATGGGCATGTGAAGATACTTTGTTTATAGGTTTATCTGATTAAAATTAATATTACTAATTTGGAAATTCGCTGAGTACGCAGGTCTGCTGCGACGGGGGGTATTTACACTGGTACCGGCAATGCACGACGGTGATGCGTGCGAAGGGTTGGTCTAGACTGCGGTTTGTCCGTGTCCGTATCGTCGTGTTTATGTGTAGTGTGTTAAATGTTTTCAAATTTTGTTTTTATCACCTGACGAATCCAATTGGAATGAAATCTTGACCCTGTAATTTAACCTGATGTAGATCCTCTGCGGATCGAAACTGCAGTAGTGCAAACTACATAAAGGATTACACACTTGAGGTATATAAACCATTTTTACTCGCCTACGGCTCGATGGGGGCTCCGCCCCCATGCCCCCTTGAAGGTTGCCCTAAATTTGTAGAATAATTAAAAGTCAAGTAAGTATGTAATAGGTTACTTCCACGGAAGAGCTAGACATTAAAGACAGCAACAAAACGGTTTAATACACAAAATTCACAATAAATAGTAAAAAAGCTTTCAAAATCGTCTATGGATCCGTTTTAATACCCCTTAGCAAAAACTGAAATTGAAATTTTTAAATTACGCCCCTTTTTAAGGGTGAAGTGGATGAGATCGGGGCCTACGATAACTAACGGGCCTGCATACATTTTTGGTCACGTGACCAGATGCGGCCGAATTTCAGCTGTCATCTCCATTTGAAAGCGTTGCAATAGCCTGACTTGGCACCCGTTTTTACGTGTGTTTTTAAATACACGTAAATGAAGTCATAAGTGTTGCATATCCTTCTAATCCTCATTAAATTACAAATTGAATGATACTAATAACGTTCCGCTTTGCAAAACTTAAAACTCACTTTTTGGGTAAAAGAAAAACTTGAATTTCTCACATTGTGGGATGCATTGACTTTTTTGTTAACAGATTTCTTCCAATGCTTTTGAAGATATTTCTAGGAATAAGACATGAAATAAACGTCTTAAATCAGTAGTTTGCCGGTTATAATTTTTATTTTCGATAAAACAAATTAAAATGTACCTTTTCCGTTCTAAATATTTGTTATTTGCAACGAAATATACTCTTATGTAAACAGCTGATGAAAAGTGTAAACAAAACTATAAACCTAATTAAGTTTTGACTTTATCTCGTAATAAAAAATATCAGAAAAACTGTCAACTTTACAGTAATGGTATCATTTTGTTCCTTATTTAATCTAGATTAAAATATATAAGTCTTGTCTAGTAACCTACTATCTAATTCCTAAGAGGTGGGAAATAAGTGAAGGATGTCACGTTTTCACAATGTTATCTTATGGAAACTTGTGCTGCAGATCGGCCGCAAATAGTCACGTGACTTTGGTGGTGGGGGAAATATGCAGGCCCGTTAGTTTTCGTAGGCCCCGATGAGATGCTACATAATCTCACAGGGCCGAGCTTGTGGAGCATCTAAAAATAATATAATCCTGACAAAACATATAACGGTATGGCAGTACTTTTACCGGATCAAACAAAATCACAAAAAAACTATGAGTTAGAAAATGTATATAATTTCGTATTTTCACAGTTTTTTTAACAACTACTATACTGAAATTTACCAATGGCTGCACCTATAGTAAGACCTAGATATTCTCATAGTATAATCTAAATTTGTGGCTTCTATGTGTCATAACAGTAAACGAAAAATGTTGAAATAGAGCAATTGTTGTGAAAGAATTTCGATATCGTGAAAGTACGCTCCTTTTTAAGGGTGAAGGGGGTGAGATACTGCCAAATTGCAAAGGACCGAACTTGTAGAGCGTCCAAAATAGAACAAATTACTGGCGAAATATAAATCAATATGGCAGTATATTTTTCAGTATAAAGTAATTTACAAACACTTTACATAAAAAAATGTCAATCATTTCGTGTTTTTTTTTTCAATTGTTTTTGTCTTAACTTTGATTGAAATTGACCAATGGCTGCTAAAATAGTAAGAACTAGTTGGGTCTATAATATTTACTAAGTTTGAGGCATCTGCGCTCCATAATAGTAAATAAAAAATATTAAAATAGCGAATTGTTTGTGGAAGAATGTATAAAGTTTGAAATTACGCTTCTTTTTAAGGGTGAAGGGGTTGAGATACGCCAAAATGTCATAGACCCAAACTTGTAGAGCGTCTATAATAGAATATAGTAATGGCAAAACATATATCAATATAGCAGTATATTTACCAAGTTAAAGTGAATTACGAATACTTTACATGAATAAAATGTTAAGAATTTTGTGTTTTTACATTTTTTTTACTAAAATTTGATTGAAATATGGAAAAAGCTACTACTATAGAAAGAACCTGTTGAGGTCATAATATAAATAAAAATTCATGCATATATATATTACATAATGGTAACTAAAAATAACAAAATAGCGCAATTTAAAAAAAAAATTTGAAATTCTGAAAGTACACCCCTTTTTGAGAGTGAAGGGGGTGAGATACGGCAAAATTGCATAGGACCAAACTTGTAGAGCGTCTAAAATAAAATATAATACTGGCAAAATAATATACAAATTTTGCAGTACATTTGCCAGAATAAAGTAATTTACAAACACTTGACACAAAAATATGTTAAGAATTCATTGTATTTTAATTTTTTTTTTTGATTTAATTTTGATTGAAATTGACCAATGGCTGCTACTATGGTAATATCTAGCCAAGGCTAAAATATGTAGGACAAAATTTCAGGCATCTGAGTGTCATATTAGTAAATAAAATATATTCAAATAGCAAAATTTTTGTAAAGGAATTCAGAAATTTTGAAAGTACGCCCCTTTTTAAGGGTGAAGGGAGTGAGATACGGCAAAATTGCATAGGACCAAATTTGTAGAGCGTCTAATTCCCAACTAACGATTTTTCCTCAGATTTGAGGTAGGACTCCTCGTTCAAAAGTTACAGCGAAAATAAAAAACCCTCACATATTCAGATTACCGATGTCATCCCTTTTAATTTTTTTGAGGGGGTTAAAATTTGAAAATACAATGTTTTGGGATTTTCCCTTTTTATTGACAATACAAACTACGTGTGTACCAAATTTCAAGTTTCTAGCTCATCCGGAAATCCAAAATACTTTGTATACGTGATCAGTGAGTCAGTGAGTCAGTTTCACATCGGGTTGTATAGTATTTAGATTTAACTTCACATCTCTTCACTCCATTTCAGTGGTAGATTTTGGTATCGGGCCCTCAGTTAAAGTGCAAGGTTGAATCCCTAAATTGGATTTTCATTAGTGAGTGAGATGAATCACCCCATTGGTTTCAAATAGATTTTGAAACGTTTTACAACAATTTTAGATGAAAACGATTATCCTTAATAATGGTAGTTCTCAGGCAACATTTTAAACATAGCACTTTTTTAGTGCCCATTTTAAAATTTAAATACTTTTTATGGAGCCTTATTTCTCATTTAATTGAGTTGTAAGTTATTGACAAGCTGCTAGTTACACTAGTGTTTGGGAAAAACACTTTTATTTGAACTCCCTCCTATCATTCTGTGATATTTCAAATAATTTAATGTCACATATAAATGATTATTTAGCCAGTAAAAATCTTCTTTTAAATTATTTTAAGACAAACATAATGGAATTTCAATTTTCCCAAAACAAACAAAATAAGTTAGATATGAAAACAATGAGAGGAAATTCTAATATTAAAAAAGAAGTAAGGTTTCTCGGACTAAATTTAAATTACAGTTTTAAATGGGACACGCATGTAAACAAAATTTGCAAGAAAATGTTCTCAGGAATATTTGTGCTGAGAAGAATGGGAAATTATTGCAGTCAAGAATCATTGAAAATTATTTATTTTGGATTAGCTCATTCACATCTAAGCATTTCTATATATGGAGGAACTACAAAAAACAATTTACTAAACATATTAAAAATCCAAAAACGTGCTTCCGGACGATCCAAAATATTAATTTATATAATAAATTCAAAGAAAATTCATGTAGACATCACTTTGTGGAACTAAATATTTTAACCGTCTTTGGACAATATATTTACGATACAATATGTTTCATAAAAAATAGCAAAATTGAAGTGGAAGACATCTTAAAGGCTTATCAAACCAGATACAAAGAAGCTAGGAATGAGTACAATTGAACGGAACTATTCAAAATTAGTCCTTATTAAGGCCCGTTGTCCCTGAAGCGACTCTAGCGGTAGTCGCTGAGCGACAGTCGCTCCAGCACTGGTAGCGTTGTTTCAAACGGAACCGTTGTCCTTGATGCGACTGCGACTGGCGCGGCTAGCGACTATCGCTGGCGACTGTAGCGGGTCTGGTCTGGGGGCAGGCTCAGTCACAGTCGCGGAGGGATTGGTGTCAGTTGTTCACGTGTTTAGTTGTTATTCGTAATTTCTTCAAAGAATACGGAACTGCAATGAAGATGAAAAGCTTTGTAGTGGCTTTTATATTAACTAGTGTGCTTATTGCTCGAAATCGAGCAACTTAATTTGAATTATGACATGTTATTGCTCAATTTATTGCATTTAGTTCTCCGACCATTAAAATAGTGATTAATTCACCCAAAACTACACCTATTTACAGCCGTACATTAAAAAATGTTGAATGCTCAACCTAATCCCAATAGGCCTAATATTATTCGAATGGTAAAATTTCACATTAAAATTTTAGATACTGCCCTCATTTTCGATTCTCATCAATTTTTGGTGAAAACAACTACAGACAAACCCTATCCATCCAACGACACAAAAACTTCGGTTGAAAATAAACTAGGAGATTCCATTAAAAATAAAAAAATAAAAACCCTAGCGTATTAATTAAGTATTGATATCTTAAAATAGCCTTCTTGTCTAAATATATGTCAATAATATATGTCAAATATATGTCACCAACTCATGGTGCAAATAATATTTCCATGACGTCTTGTCATCCACTTCCTCACCTAAAAGGTATTTTTTTGTTTTGCTTCTGCTTCAAACTCATGGTACATTTAAAACTCGCAATTCAGCAAAACAACGCACCACAATCGCTCTATAAAAATTGCTTCAGGGACAATGACGTGGTTAGCTACTATCGCTGCGCTACTGTCGCTCGGCGACTAACGCTCCGCGAATATCGCCAGAGTAGCTTCAGGGACAACGCACTCTTACAATGGGATAAAATTTCTTAAATACATCCCAAGTGATATTTAAAAAATAAATGATTAAAAAAAATGAAGAAGAACTTGAAATCGTATTTAATAGAAAAAGTTATGTATTCATTTAAAGAATTTTTTAAAGAGATTCAAGTTCCAAATTTTTGTTAAAATTATCTTTAGTGTTAAATCTGAAGAAATTTTAAGAAGATTTAGAGACCCTAAAGTTAAAATATTTTGTTCAAATTATCTTTAGTGTTACACTTTAACTATAGGCAACTTAAAATACGTACTTTATGTATGTTGTTGTCAATGAATAAAAATAAAATAAATAAAAATAAATAATGTTTAAACATATAGTTAAAAAGATACCGAAGAAGTCTTGCTAAAAATGCCTGTTTAAGAATTGGATGTTATCATAGCCACAGTTTTACCAATGATTGATAATTACACATTCCAGAAAAAAAAACTAAGGTTACAGCTTAACTGAGAGGCTGGCATATAAATTGAGAACTGAAATGGAGAAAGGAGTTCTTAAGAAACACGTGTTTGACCTTGTTGTTTGCACTGGTTGTCTGTCATACCAGTATTGTTATTTTCTAGCCACACCTATAATTCTCCTTAAACAGAATTTTTGATAGGTATGATTTTACATTTGTTTTAAGCCTGGTATCGTTTATGGTTAATAATTGTTTCCTAACTTTAAGATAACACTTTTAATCCTCTGAAACACTTAGAGATATTTTTCTTTTATTTCAGCCTAATTGCTTCTCCAAAGTTGTGGACATCCTTGGAAAGAAACACATCTTAATTTTCGCTCTTAGAAAAATTACTCAAGGCGAGGAGTTGACTTACGATTACAAGTTCCCATTAGAAGATGAAAAGATTTCGTGTCACTGTTTGTCAAGGAAATGTCGTAAATATCTCAACTAAAGTTGTACTCACAAGGAAGTGAGAAAGACTTAAACAAATACCTTGCCATCCCATATTATACCTATATTGTCAAGGTAAGGTACTTCAGTATCAATTCTGTGATATTATTGTCTCTTGTAAAAAGAGAATTACCGATGATTTCTAGTTTTAGATTATTAGGTGTATCTACTGTAAAAATAGGTCGTTTAGCATAACAAACTGTCATGTTAATGAACACTAGGCCTAGGTCATGTGGAATGATATGTTACGTAGAGTAACAAGAAACCTGTATTATACTTTGCAAATAATGTTTAATTATGTGGCATGAAATATATTTGGAATTCTTTTACCAAGTAAGGTTTGTTTTTGCATGAATTGCAGTTAAGCTTAAAAAAAGATACTTGACAGTTTTATTAAAATTTACTGTTTTTACTGCAGGCTTAGTTGCACGTTGATCATTTTAATTTCAAATATCAAATCCTCCGATAAGGTATAAATGTACAAATATTTTTGTTAGTCAACTGTAAATAGTTTGCACTTATTTCGTTAACACAACTTCAAGTTTTTCTTTCTACAATTTTATAATTTGTACTTCTTTGTAGATATATGTTTTTATCTCAATTTAATCGAGATTTTATTTACATTTAAAACATTTCTGCATTATATTGTTAGTTTTTTAGCCTTTTGTTGTGTTATAATTTATTTATTTACCTCAACTTTTACTGATAATTTTCATGTGATTGTATAAATAGTGTTGTTTACATCAATATTTTTAAATATCTTTTATGTGTTTATTTAAGTTTTACTGTAGAATGTTCTTTGTATTTTTAATTTATTAAATTAGGTAGTCAGAAGAAAAGTTTTCTTAATTATTTCGATCAGCTTATTTTCAAAAATGGTACTACTGTTAAAAACATTTGTATAACAAAAAAAAAAAAAAACAAAAAAACTGCTTAAAACAAAGGTATAAAAATATTTGTCATACTGATAAGAAATTTATTTATATACTGTTTAATATTCATATTCTATTTAGCTAAAAAAATTGACCTAAGAAATAAATTTATGGGTTCAAATGTTTGTTGTCATATAAAAAATATAATTAAATTATCATAGTGTTGAAGAATAACCTTAAGTCCCATATTTGATTGTGTTTATAGCATTTATGTAGCAATGTGTGATAGAACGTCTAATGAACATTTATTAAATTGCATTTTAAACTTTTTACCTCATCCTTTATGAATTAAATGTTACCTACAATTTTATTTTAAACAAATGTAAGGAGTACAGGCTTTCATAAAGGATAGAAGTCCAGTTTTAGTATTCCATCATCGTACAAAATATTTCATTAGTAATGCGACATATTTTGTGTTCACTGAACACTTTGTCAAACACAAAGGTTCTGAACATTCTCTAATAAGAGGGTTTGGAAAACACAAAATATTTCAAGTTTAAAATTGATTTTTTTGTATCAGGTACCTATTAAGAATAAAGTTCCACCTTTTAAGCATAGCATGATCTTCTATCCTTTTCTCAAAATAACACGGCCCAGTGTCTTATTCATATTTATTAAAATTAACTTTTATAATCAGTATGGCAGTTCTTGATAATATAGACTTTTTCAAATAGACAGGTTTATTGGGATTGCAGACCTAAGAATAAAAATTAATCAGGTCTAAAAACATAAGTGTTTGGTTTGAAAAAAAAACCTAATTAAAAAAATATTAATTGGTTGTATTTTAAAAGATTTTATCTCTTGTCGCTTATAAATTATACCTATCCTTCATCATGAAATAGGAGTAAAAATTTGTAAACCAGCCAGTAAGTGCCTTAATGTACTTGATACATTGAATTTAGTCTAAAACACTCAAAAAGACTTGTAATCTGTCAATAACTTCCAAGTGAAACTTTTCTGAATATAAGTTCTAAGTTCTTCATATTTTTAGCATTATAAGCTAGTTTTGAAAAATAAAGGTTAATAAGTAAGCAATGTAAAATTAGTTACCATTTCATGAAAGGTTACAAATATGACACTTCCATTTTTTAACTGTGCCATTTAAAAAAAGGCTCTGTTCATATTAGACACTTGTGTTTACAATTAGTGAAACTTGCAATAAATTTCAAATGCCCTTATTGAAAAAAACTGTAAAATCGTAATTAAAGTATGTACATAAGATTTGTAAGGTATTTGTATAATAGCACAGTATGTAATTTTTATGTAAGTTATTTTTGTAAATGTGAGTTAATATTGTAAATTGTAAATATAAGTAGCACAAATTGTGAAAAATTCAGTTTAGTATTCATTATATTTCATTATAATCCCAAATCCTCATTTTGTTACCAAAAAGAAAATATTTGAAAAAACTCATGGAATGCAACACAGTTAGTAAATGCATTTGTTAGTGCGGATCTAAACACTAACAAATTTTTACAAAATTAAATTGAATAGCCTACATAACATTACTTCTTACAAACAAGAAGTAGTAAAGAATTTTTGCCACTAAAGACTAACCAATATGCAGTTTTGGTTTTTTCATTGAAAGTTCCATTAACCTTTTGATCGCCAGTGACATGAATGTACTCGCTGTATGCATTTAGCATAGCGCTTTCGCAAACGTCCAGTGTGAAATATCATTTTATAAGCATTTATAATAAATATATGTAAATCGGTGTGTTTTTTTTTTATTTTGTTGGTGGAAAAATGTACAAAATATTATAAATGCATAATGCATTAGTTATAACCAAAAAAAGTTATAAAAACAAAATTATTTAAATGTTTTATTTATTTATTTTACTATTATTATTATTATTATTATTTATTTATTTATTATTTTTTTTTTTTTTTTTTAAAGTAGGCTACCTACTATAATGGAAATCCAAATTTATTTTACTTGTTTATTTCTCACATATTTTCTTTCCACGCCTTTCTGAGAATGGATATAGCATATAAAGTTTTATTTATACTGATTTCAATTGATATCATAATTATGTATAACATAGTATAATGGTAACTTAAATGGTTTTTAGCGAATTTCCCTATAGGGAATACGCTATTACGGTAGTAGCCATGGTAAGACCTAAGCCCTTTACTTTACTTTTTCATTTTGAGGTCCCCAGAAGCCAAAAACACCATTCGTTCATTTTCATATATATGTATGTATTTCTATATATCTATGTGTCCGTGGTACAGATAACTTTTAAAGGGGACCTCCGATTTTGATGAAATTTAGTATGAAGGTGTAAGACCAGGTCTATTTTCATGAGTTCGCAAACCAGCATGATCGTGTTATGGGAACGAAGTTTTATGGGGTTTCGAAGGGGTCAAAAATGGGTTTTTGGCATTTTTGGACCTTAATTTTTTAAATTCAACAATTTTAACTAAAACCATTTAAAAAAGCTTAAAAAAACAAACAATTTAGTATTTTGAATTTTTAACTTGGCTTCACAGACTATGGAGAAAAGCTAAAAATAAGTTTTCCATGTTAATCTTATGGGAAATCAACAAAACCCTGTACCTTGCTTATTTATTGGAATAACTTGATAAAATTTGGTATGTACATTCACTAGGTAGGGTTTAACTGATATTTGCTTACAACACCCATATGGCGGCAAACCTACATACTCACCCCCATGGGGTTTATGGGAAAAATTAAAAAGTGCCGAATATTGAATATTGATACAATTTGATACCATACCTAACTACTATATTTTCTAACAAAACTAACATTTTCTAACATCCCATGGCAGCAAACCTACATACTCATTCCTATGCTGTTTATGGGGAAAATACAAAATCTCAAATTCCTTTGGAAATTCGCTGAGTACGCAGTACAGCTGCGACGGGGGTATTTTTTTTTTTTTTTTTTTTTTAAGTAACATAGTAGAAATTTAAATTTATTTACTTGTTTATTTCTTTCATATTTTTTTTTTTTATTCCACACCTTTCTGAGAATGAACATACAAAGTTTATTTATATATATATATATATATATAAATAAACAACCTCACTATGTAAAATAAATTAAAGTAGCGTATTATTATTATTTTACACGTTTTTGCCAGTGTTTACATAAAATTGTGTAGGCCTGTCTTAAATATAATAATGAACATGTAATTGTTTTTTTAGATTTGGTAACTACTGCACAATATTTGAACTTTAAACTTATACAAATAATTAAGAATAAAAGTAAAAATAAATCCCCCTGTCTCAGCAAACCTGCGTACTCGGCGAATTTCCAATGGAATTTTTGTATATTTTCTGTTTCTCCGTAAAATTATAGGGGTAAGTATGTAGGTTTGCCGCCATATGGGTTTTGTAAGCAAATATAAGTTAAAAACCCTTCCTAATGAATGTACATACCAAATTTTATCAAGAAATGCCAATAAATAAAACATGGAATGATGTAAGAAGAATGAATGGATCGTATATCTGGATAATAATTTATTCTTGAGAAAAATTCACCACAACTTCATAATTAAATATCTTGAACAAGTGTATCTAAAAAGGCTCATAATATGAATAAAAGATGTAAAAAAAGTCTTTACATATAGAGCTTTTTAGCGAATTTCCCATAGGGAATAAGCTATTACCGTAGGTCTCATGGTAAGACTTAAGCCGGGAACCATGTTACTTTTTTGTTTTTAGGTGCCCAGAGACCAAAAATAATAGTCATTAAAATTTATACATATATGTATATATTTATATATATATATATATATATATATATATATATATATGTATGTGTCCCTAGGCTCGATAACTCTCGTAAAAACGGTCCGATCGGCACCAAATTTGGTAGAGATGTGTAATCCAACTTTTATTCGGATGAGTTCGTAAACCAGACATATCGACCTACCGGAAGGGGTAGTTTTGGGGGGTTTTGTACCCCAAAAAATGGGTTTTTTGCATTTTTCATATGTAAATTTGAAAAATTTTTATTTTACCCATTGGATTTAGTTAAAAAAAAAAAACACACACAATTTAGTATTTTGAAGCTTTGCTATCTCCATTGGTTACCGAGATATTAAATAGTCTAAAGACAGTACATTGTATTTTGGTTCTCCAATGTTAATCTTATGGAGAATTTTGATGTGTTAATATTTGAATGGCTCCGCCGAAAAACGTTCTATGCGACAAAAACCTACTTTTGAGAAAAAGCGGAAAGAAGATTGATTTCTAAAATTTTATGTAATTTTTAGGTTAGAATTATTTTTTGCCAATAATCTTTTAAAACTACATATATAACCTCGTATAGTAGTATTATACAACACTTTTACTCACCATAATCAGATTATTTTTATGTATTTTTAGGGGGTAAAACGTTCCAATCGCCTGTCATTTAAAACGTTTTTTCCCGGACTTAGCCTCTGCCGCTAAAAATCATCATGGAATGTAGGAGTACCAAGATGAATTCAATAATGAATTGAATTATAAAACACTTTTATTATAATAATATTATAAAAAGATAACATTTAAGTATTAAACAAAACGTTAATACTTCTTAAAACGTTTTCTTAACGTACTATATTATTGTTCAACATGTTATATAACAATAAAAATAGTTGAGCCCTAAAAATATTTTTGTTAGAAAAAAAATTAATTTTCAAAATTATTAGAAAACAATATTATAAAAAGATGACAATTTTAAACTTAAAGAGTAGGAATCAACAGGTATCAGGCCATAGCACTTGGAACGTTATTCCACTTACCACTCCTGGTGGCAGTTCTCCTGGTACTGGCTTCTTGGTTTTATATATATATGGCAATTTGGCGTTTCACCTTTCCTTTCTATTCTTATCTTTCCATTTCCCGACATTTAACTTCCTTTTTTCCCAAAATTAAGACGATTTATGTCGCCGGGTGACAGCGGCACAGCCGGCGGAGGATCCGTATCGCGGCTGTTAGAACCTTATTCGCCAACAACCTCTTGAACAGGGCCGGATTTACCGCATGGGCAACATGGGCACATGCCCAGGGCGGCAAATTTTAAGGGCGGCAAAATTTTGGAGAAATTAAAATTTGATATCTGTATGCACGGCGCGTTGTCATCGTCATGGTAGCAGGCCACATAGCCGTATCTTGGTGAGGCGGCAAAGGGCAAACTGCAGTCTGCGTCTGCGCGGATGCGTGGACGAGCCTCTATTTATTTGCATGGTGTGGCGAGGTGAGGGAGGGGGGAGCCGTATTCGTATTCCTCGCCGTCGTCAGCCCATAGAGATGTGCCGTACTAGCCTATTTAGTGGAACAGTTCCGCATGGAACTGTTCCGCACAGACACTAGTCTCATATACCTGTTCTGGCGGAACAGTTTGGAACAACCGGATCCGCAACATCCCATGATACTGTTCTGAGAGTCTGGCGACTCCCATGATGCTGTTGCGTATCTATCCTGTTACGGAATAGTTTACAACAGCAATTGCAATACCCTACTAGTACCAAACAACTTCGCTGTTCGTGCTGAAATGTTCTCTCACCTAATAATTTTTTCTATTAATTTCTCACACGACGCGTCAATGAACGTGTAACGTTTTCTAAAATAACATATTAACTCATTTAATTAATGATATGTTAAAGTTCATTTGGATAATAGCCTATTAATGACAACCACGAAATACATTTAATGTTTAATTCAGTTTCAGTTATAATAAAATATCAACCTTCAAAAATAATTAAAATCGGGTTTGATTACAGTTACTACAGCCCTCGGAATTGCACATTCAGACACTTGGCAAACTTTGAAACTAGCTTGGGAGGTCCTATGTCACTTCACACTCGTATCTGTTCCAAACGAATGTGAGTGTAAGGGAATAGTGCAGTGCTCAGACGCGTGTTATGGGCTGCGAACTCCGAGTCGATTGGAACTGTTGGAACAGGCTATTTCACCATATGTTCCGGTACAAAACTGTTTTAAACGGGTAACTGTTCCAATGAAACTGATCTGTTCTTTTCGGCACATCTCTATCAGCCCAGCCCGCCAAGTCGCCATTTCGCTTCCTCTTGGGCGATCAGTGTACAAACGTCATTCGTCAGTGTTATGTGGCGTTGTTAATGTCGCATTAGAACTGACAGCCTGTACGAGTACGCTTGCTGCTTGCTTGTTATGCAGTAGTGCGAGTGCGACAGTGTGTTGTTGATTTGCTCATAACTCTTTAATGCTGTGTTTCGTGTGAGATTTCATTTCAATTTGATATACGCAATAATTTTCGTTATATTTTTAAAACATAGGCCTAATGGATGGGCGAAAAAGACTTAGTGACGCGGAATACCGGAAATTAGCTGAAGTGAAGAAGAAGAAGGAAAATGAAGTGCTTGTCCAAACTTTAAAGTTAGATTCCTTCTTTAAAAAAGCAATGTCGCCGCAATATGGCTCCTTGGAGGGTACAACGGGTGGTGGGGGGGGGGGGGGGGGTGAAGGGGCGGCAGATTATTATATGCCCATGGGCGAAGAAAACGTAAATCCGGCCCTGCTCTTGAACTCCCGAAATTGGTGCCGGAATGGACAGCTAAAATCAGGGGTGCCAATATAAATATTTCCAACGCAAAATATCCCACTATGTTAGAGAGGTCTGTTAGAACCTTTTTCGCTAAAAATCTCGAAATTTGTATTTTTGTCGCATAGAACGTTTTTCTGCGGAACGGTCATTTCACTCATTAACCAATATTTTTCGATGAAACTTGGAATTCAGCTTCATTTGGTTGAGATTCATCCATTCATGGTAAAAAATCTTGGTTTTTGTGCTTATCATGGCAGCAAACCTGCATACTCTTTTCCCATGTTAATCATATGGAGAATAGGCAATCTTCTTTAGCAATGGACAGATATTGATGAAACTTAGTAAATGGCTTCATATGGTCAAAATAAATTTTTTTATGATAAAAACCTAATTTTAGTGTTCCCCATGGCAGACCTGCATACTCTCCCTATATTTATCATAAGGAGAATAGACATTTATTACCCTATTTATGAGCTTGTGATTTTATTTGGTTTACAGTTTTATGTGGTAAAAATTAATATTACTAATTTGGAAATTCGCTGAGTACGCAGGTCTGCTGCGACGGGGGGTATTTTTAGGCACACATGTCTAATCAGGCACCCTGATTACATTTTACACACATGCGAAAGCCCATAAACACAAAACATAAGTACAAGGTTGGATGCAAAACCATAACAAACACTGAGCTACAGTGCGAAAATTTGGCGCAACCTGTAGCTTCTCAGCTGGTGCTTTCTGAGGCTAAAGCCTCTAAAGCGTGATTTATCACTCGTGCTATATATGCAAAATAAGATTATTTCTATATAATATAATATTTATATATTCTTATTCTTATAGGCAATTTCAAAAAATTTCATTGCTTTATATATGAGTATTATTTCCTGAAGTGTGTGAGTGCAAAATAGAAAAAGTACAGGGGCCAATACATCGGCTCATGGCCATGTTCGCTACTACTGTACCGTGAAAGCCGATATATCGGCCTACGGCGCTCAAAGGGTTAGTACTTATATAAAAAATTATTCTCTGTTATGAGTTTTTCACCCATTTGTTGCCTGCAAATAATAAACTGTAATTGACTACAGTAAAGGAAAAAATATTTGTTTTAAAATACGCAATTGAGAAAAATAACAGTTAAATCGTAACCTTTCCAGGCCCCAAAATGAAACATGATAAAAAAACTGTATAAAAAATAGTTTGGCTTAACATGCTTTACAGTGCAATTTCTTAAGCCAGATTCACGTCTTTTAAAGTTGATAGTTTTTGACAGAGTGTAAGTTGTGGTGTAGTGTAGATTTAAAACTATGAAACAACTTTTCAGAGCAAATGATGTTTGTTGGTACCAATTTTGTAAAATAAGACTGTGTTCTGTGGTTTTGTAACAGTTTTTGTTTATCAGTAATTATCAGTAATGTATTGGTTATAGTCAGCGAAGGAAAGCCATGATGAAAAATAAATTTTTCAAATCAAATATGTTAGCTAAAATTTACATCATAACGAGCTGAATTAGAATTACTGTTTGGTGAATAGCTTTTTGATTTATGTTTTAAGCAAATATGTTTCGCTATCCTCTGTTTTCATATAAATAAGGTCTTCGCTTTCTCTTTAATACACATGTGAAAGGATCTATGCGTGAAGAAATATTAGTCAGCCCATTGTGCGCTTATACAACCACAATCAGTTTCTTCACAACTAAGTGGGCTGGAAAAGCATTAAAATCTTTAAATTCAATTGGAAAATTAACGGATATAAAGGTCTGCTCCAGTGGGGTTATTTGATGATATGTCAGCCAAAGTAAAGAATGTTTGCTATTCACGCTCGGCACCGTTCCCTCTACATTGTATCTGTGAGGGCGTCAATTGGCTCTATCTATCATGTCAATCTGAATTATCATGTCGATCTGAGTTTTATTATTGTGTGATCACATATCTATGCTATGTAATATATTTCATAATTGCGGCACCCATTAAAACTCATGTCAAATGAAATGTGAAATACAATGTGGTACATTTTTATTAGCACTGAAAGAGTTTTGTCCACGTAGAAGTTATGCAAAGGCAGAGACCATTTAGGTAAACCAAATGCCTAATGCCAAACTCTTCAAAGGCAAAAAGCATGCAAAAGATGTGTCATGTTATCAACAATGGTGTTTTCTAGCATTCAAAGTAGCATTCCCAACTAGCATTTGACAATTGGCGGGAGTTTTAACGGGTGCTGCCATTTTGAAACATTACACAGCAAAGTCGTGTGATCACACGATAATTTCACTTTACTCAGATTGACATGATGGATGCTAGCGGAAGCACACAAAGCCACGGTGTTATAGGATCGGTGCCGACATGAATTGCAAAAGTTCTTTACGTGCTGGAAGACCCACGTATATTTATTTCCAATTCTTTGTTTGAATTAAAAAAACACTAACTAGCCACAATGGACTAATTGTGAGTGTTCTCTAATCGTCGATGAAAAAAATTACTGAACAACTCTAAAAATAGCGGACACCCAGCTACTAGATTTACTATTCATTTATGTAAAGAAAATTTGAAGGAATCAATTTAATACATTTTGACTATGAAATTAATTTTTGTGTCAAGTCAGCCTCTCCCTAATAATTTTTTATGTTATTAACACAAATAACTTTTTGTTGTACTGTATTACTTTATCCCTCTGTGACATAGTCTATGATACAAGTATTGTTTTCATACAATTTTTAATATGAGTTTTTTGTGGAAATTTGTTTTGGTGTTTCCTGAACAAAATAAAAGAGTTTTTATGGTGATTTCTGATGGTGTATGTGTCAGTATGTATTCAGAGCTAGAAAAGATCCTTAGAGGCGGTTTGAGAGCTCGCGTTTAGCTTAATCCCAGTTGTAAATACTGGTTATAACCGGATTTTGCGTGTCAGCTTAAAAATAGGGTTTGGGAGCTCAGGTTTACGCCTGCTGCGGCGTGATGATAACAAGTTGTATCGCAAATAAGATAATCTGGAGCATGAATAGAACGATTTTCAGCTTCAACTTAGACCTGCTAGGGGGCAGGTCTAAATGGAGCGTAACTATACTATTACAACTGAATTAGTAGCACTTCCTACCTTAGATTGATTTTTTGCTCAGACAACAGTTGTGTGGGGGAGGGACACTACAACAATACCTTCCACTGATAACGAGTGTGTGGCTCACTTGTGGACTGTCAGTCGCTGTGCAGTGATCTGTGAGTTTTTTTTCTCTAATGGGTCGTTTGAACACTAGTTTTTTTTTACTAATTCTAGTTCTTTCTGAGTAAAGTTTACTCGCAGTTTTTTCTGTTTTCTATGTGAGCTCCATCATAAAATTAGTCTCTACATAAATTTTCAAAAATCCTGCAAATCAGTTTACAGTTTTCACAACAAATTTATTGTTTCACACTAAGCACAAATAAATAATTTACTCGAAGGTAAATTATAATAATACAATAACTCTGCCAGCAACCAGTCTACGCACAGGCTACCCGCCCATGTAGACTCTTTCCTTTTATATTTTTAAAGTGCATTTCAAAATAGTTCTGATTTATAAGTAGATTGTTATTTAGTTTTTTCTTATAGTTATAGATTTAAAAATAAATAGAATTAGCATTTTTTTTTTTTTTTTTTTTTTTTTTGTATTTGCACTTTGTGGTTTATTTAATTGTATTGTATTGGGAATAAAGTCAAATTCATTTCATTTCAGGTTTCACACAAAAAATATACACAATGGGAACACAATAACAACACACAAACAGGAACACGTCTAAAACTGACTTATTTCCAAACATAACTAAAATACTGAACAAAGAGAATGTTTGTCAACAGGGTTGTAAGCCACAATTGCTGTATCACCCAACCTGTTTGTGGTGCCTCAAGGCCGAGGTGGCCCTGTAGACAGCTGGGGGGCGCCGGGGTTGCAGCTGGCCGTTGCCAACACTCCAACACAGATTCCCTGCGATTCTCTGTCCTTCAACCGTCAGCTACCGTTACGCACGAACAAGGATAAACTCGAGAATAAGAAGTTATGCGCGAGCTCTCGAACCCAATTTTTAACAACTGACTACGTTAACCTGCGCTTAGAGATATTCCCGGACTACCTAGCCGCAAGCTCTCAAACTGCCTCTTAATGTCCGTTATTAATTGAATTTTTATATAGATTGTAATTCACTAAAATAATTCCTCAGCACTTTTTGTAAGTTATATAGTATTTTTTAGCACCGAAACGGTTAAGCGGTGTTTTACTGTAAGTTGGTTTTTATAAGGTCGAGATCTTCCCAAAACAATCTTAATTGTGTCATCTGCGTGCCCCTTTTTACAGTGGAGGGTGAGGGTAAAAAAAAAACAGAGATTAAAGAAGTATGTGTTCAACATGGGGGGATTTAGGTGTTACATCTGGGGGTGCGTGCTGCTGAAAGATATGAGATATTTTAATACCAAACTCAATCATCATTGAAGGAAAATTGAAATGGTTATGCCTGGAAATTTAATTTATTTAATAAAACAATTATTCTTTCAATACAGTAGAGTCCCGCTAATCTGAAAATCGACTTAATCCAAACACATCCCTTCGGAAAAATACTGATTTTAACACTAACTTTTAAAGAGGACAATCAAGAAAACATGCCCTTTTTTGTGAAACAATGAATAAATTATTGTTAAACAAAAAGTTAATTAGATATAATAATGTAGTTCAATATTGACTCTAATGTAAAACAAAAGCAAAACATTTATAAACTATCAAAATCATTGTTTATTGGACATCGTTGATGTTGATCTGTTGTCAGCTGGTGTGTACAGCACACTACAAAAAAAAAAAAAAAAAAAAAAAAAAAAAAAACTGTTTAAATAAGGGGTACTGGTAGTTAATTCATACAGTCAACACTCAAGAAATAATAATAAATCAGCGCCAACAGATCATAAAGCTAACAAAATTGAACTACGCAATCCTGGTCTACTCTATGACACTGGTTGTCCCCAATGACTCATATTTGAACTCATATTTGACTCATATATGACTCATATTTGCTGGAAAGGGAGAGATGACAGGTATGTGGCGGGGAAGAGGGTCTAAATTTATGACACTGTTAAATAGTCAGTGGTCAACGGACAATAGACTCCCTTCCTGTTTGCGGAACAACACTAAAGAGCTGAGTTGGGATTAGTAGATGTCTCCACGATTAATTTCAGATATCGTGAATTCTTTATTGGCAAAATATATAAAAAGTTTGTACCTTTCAAAAACTTTATTAAATAACATCAAAAGCTTAATACAAGCAGCAGAGTACTTTATTCATATACTATCGATAATAAACTTTTACATCTTTTCATAACTGCCCACTTAAGCTGACCCTATTGGTTATTCATGCTATGCCTAGCCCTGTGAGTGTCGGTTAAAAGAGGTTGTACTATCGTGTTTTCCCATCACTCATAGGAACCTCTTGAAAAAAATCGCTCAATAATGTACCCTTAGATGATGATTTGGAAAACGAAAGGTGTTAAAACATCAAAGATTTTTTATGTTTGTTGCAAACTGGTTGCAAAAGTGCCTTAATAATTCACTAAGAAAATGTTTTTATCTAATTTAACATTTAACTCTTCTGTCTATTTCAAATATCATACTGAAATTATGTAATTGATGAACAATGTCAACTCTAAACCCAATGCCACATTCTTTGTAAGTTAACTGTAGTTAGATCCAGTTGTGTTTTATCAAGTAAGAAAAATGGTAAGTTAACATAATTTATGTAGGACTCTAACAGACTAATGCTGTTATAATGTTATTTGAGTACTGGACCAGATTTAAAATTAAACTGTGTATAAAAAGTATATCTTTTCTTTTGTAATTATATCTAGTCATAAAAAATTTTTACCGAGTTCACACCTCAATTACACACGCAAACTGTTTTGATGTTGTATTGCATTTCATATGTTCAATAGTGCTTCTCTTTCTAATTATTTGTAAATAACTCTGTTTAAATTTATAAATCTTAATAAAATGTATTTTGTTTAAAATACCTGAAACTTTATTGATGACTCCTTTTAATAACAAAAACAATTTGTTTATCATCATATTTCTATTTCTAAAATATATACAGCCCCATGTGTAACTCACTGAGGTATGTATATATCCTTGACTATATTACCAGAGATATAAATTTACTAAAATTATTACACTTAATTAAATAATTTCCCAGCTTCAAGACGAAAGACTTAGGAAGTTTAATAAACGTGTAAATCGAGTTGGTTACCGTAGAAGAGAGTAAATAAGTCTGACAATCAACAACAAGATCGGTGTACAGCAAAGGGAAGTTCAATATAAGAGATTGGCCTTGCTCTGCTCTTTTCTATGAATTTAGTAAAATTATGACCAAGCTGTAAAACTATCACTGAGACTCTAGACGGCCTACCTACGTGTTTTCTGCTTTGAAAACAATTTAACACTACTTTACTTTTTTAGCCACGAGGATGAAGGTGTGGGCCCTAGAGGAAGTGAGCTGTCCACTAATATGAAGAGTGTTAGTAATAGTGAAACACAGAGGAAAGTAGGTGTTCTGCTTGTGTAGCAAAGGGGTGCTAGCAGCAGCGAGAGTGGGGATTCAAGGAGGATATCGAGAGCTGACAACTAACAAACAATGGTTAGCGTCAATAGGGAAATACAATGAGGTTCGGTAGGAACGGATCGACTGACAACTAACAATGGAGGTGTTAGAGTCAGTAAAATAATGGAGGATTCCAGTAGCAATATTTAAGAGGTAGCACCTTAGAAAGGAAAACAAATGCTGACTACCAATCAACTCAGTGTCAGTATAAAACTTCATCGAAGGGGACACAGGACTAGAGGGAACAACAGATGACTACTAATAACTCGGTTGGCGTCAGTATAAAACTTCAAAGAAACTTAGTGCCATAGAAGGTACAATTCTTATTACTAACTGGAAAACTCAATTTATTTTCATAAGACTTTAATTTATTTTTTACGTTACATTTCACTAGTTGAGATAAGTGTTTGAAATTAATTCAATACAATTAAATTAAACTTCAATACAATGAATAATTCCTTGTACCATAAGTAATTACACACAGCATAACCAGCAAATATGAGTACAAGAGCCAGTTATTTTAATAACTCCAGAGAAATATTTTTTCGAGTAAAAGAAAAAGAAAATAATTCGAATGAAGCCTGTTGGGCGTAGCCCTGGGGATCGATTTGAATTGTTATTCTGCTAATCTACAGGATTTTACCTTCCTAACTGAATGCACAGATTTCCTCTATGGTGAACACATGCTGAAGATAAAGAAGGAAATGAAACATGATTGCCTGGATTGCTTGATTTTTAAAATTATTTTAATAGTTTTTTCACACTTTTTATTGAATATTTTCACTTTTTTCATTGCGGCAAGTGAGTAAAGTATGTGATACACAACATTTGTACTTATAAACTCCCTCAGGACAAATTTGTTGCATTATTAACTTTTTTTAGAGAAAGGGTTCTTCTCAACTGATCAAAAGATTTGTCTTACAAAAATGGGACTGCTTAGACAAAATCAAAGGGGCCGTCCACATAACGCTCAAGGGGGGAGGGAAGGGTTTGGCTTAGCGTTGCAGAAGGGGGAGGAGGATTTTTAATATCCTTAAAACGGTAAAAGGCTAGACAAATTAATTTTTCTAAACTTCCAAAATATGATTGAAGAAGCAGTCTTTTTTTGGTAAAAATCGTCAAACAAGAAAGTCAAACAAACAAAAACTAGTACGGTATAAATATTAATATTATATTTTTAAATAAATTCATTTGTCATGAAGTTTTGCAGATTCCTGATTTTGGGTTAAGCTTACGATATTGGCGCTGATTGGCAATATTTCTATCACTCGGAAGTTCTCGTCCTCGTCTCATCTAGTGGACGTGGGGGCGGAACCATTACTGATTTCTGATTTCATCTTTTTAGCGAATTTCTCAATAGGGAATACACTATTCCGGTAATAGCCATGGTAAGACCTAAGCGTGGGACCATGTTACTTTTTCATTTTGAGGTCCCTAGAAGCCAAAAACACCATTCGTTCATTTTCATATATATATATATATATATATATATATATATATATATATATTTATAATTAAAACAATCACTTCAACACAGCACTCTGTTTAATAATTTAATTTGACCTACATGTTTCAAGCATTAGCTCATGATCACGGTCTTTATTATTTTACATAATTCCTAACCTTCCTTATAGTCTTATAAATAAATAATTTAAAATACTGATATAACATATGTTTTTTCTCAGCTGTCATACTTCTTATTCTATACTTTTCCATTCATGGGCTTTTGGTTTTTCAAGTCGATAATTTTGTCAAATAATACATTTTGTTTCCCAATTTGTTGCGCATTTATTATTTTCTTTGGTTTATTATGTTATTGTTCTAGATAACGAATTTAAATAATCTAGTAACTTTTGTGCATCATCTTGAGAGCCTTCAAAAAGGCAGAGGATGTCATCCACATATCTAAACCAATATTTAATTTTGTTGTTAAAAGGTTAGAACAATAACATTTTCAATAGAAATTCAAAATCAACAAATCAACTTTTTAGATCTCAAAATTTTAATGGAAAATTCCAAACACACATTTGAAATTTATAGGAAACCTATAACTTCAGACCAAATAATCCCATCAAATTCCAATCTCCCATGGCAACAAAAAATTACAACCTTCCACAGTATGATTCATAGACTGACAAATATCCCAATGAAAAAAAGTGCCTTCAACAAAGAAAAAGGCGTAATAAAATATCTAGCAGCAAAGAATGGCTATAAACCGAATTTAATAGATAATATGATAAAAAAGAAAATAAAAAGACAGAAAGAGAAGATCAATCAAGAAGACAATAACCAAAAACAAAACTTTATATGTCTACCATACAACACAAGATTTAATAGAGCAATAAGAAAAACATTCCAAAAGACTGATTTCACAATAAGTTATAGAACAAGAAATAATGCAATGCAAATCTTGAACAAGAAAATCAAGAAAACAATCAATCCCAATGAAATGAACCTTGAAGGATCAGGTATTTATAAATTGCAATGCTCAGAATGTAAAGATTATTACGTTGGACAGACTGGTAGATCCTTCAAGACAAGATACAAAGAACATGTTCAAGCATACAAATCAAAAAACTTAACGAGCATGAAATCCAACGTAGCCGAACATATGCTGAAAAATAATCACAAGTTTAAAACTATAGAAGAAGATCTGACTATTTTAGAATATGGCAACAAAGGTCCAAAGCTTGACACAAAAGAAGATTTTTACATTTATTCCCATTATAAAAGAGAACCAAAGAAAATAATAAATGCGCAACAAATTGGGAAACAAAATGTATTATTTGACAAAATTATCGACTTGAAAAACCAAAAGCCCATGAATGGAAAAGTATAGAATAAGAAGTAAGACAGCTGAGAAAAAACATATGTTATATCAGTATTTTAAATTATTTATTTATAAGACTATAAGGAAGGTTAGGAATTATGTAAAATATTAATGACTGTGATCATGAGCTAATGCTTGAAACATGTAGGTCAAATTAAATTATTAAACAGAGTGCTGTGTTGAAATGATTGTTTTAATAATATTAATATATATATATATAATCACATAAAACCAAAATTAAATTCTAAAAGTTGTTTATATTTCGGAATTAACTCCATCTTCAGAACTTTACAAATCCAAATTGATAACAAAAGTGTAAAAAAATCTGTTTTTTTACACTTTTGTTATCAATTTGGATTTGTAAAGTTCTGAAGATGGAGTTAATTCCGAAATATAAACAACTTTTAGAATTTAATTCTGGTTTTATGTGATTATGTATTAACCTTCAGGTATGTTTTGTTTAAATATATATATATATATATATATATATATATATATATATATATATATATATATATGTATATATATATATATATATACATATATGTATATATTTGTGTGTCCGTGGTACCGATAACTTTTGTAGGGGACCTTTGATTTTGATGAAATTTGGTATGAAGGTGTAACACCAGGTCTATTTTTATGAGTTTGCGAACCAGCATGATCGGGTTATGGGAACAGGGTTTCATGGTGTTTCAAAGGGGGAAAAATGGTTTGTTTTCCATTTTTGGACCTCAAATTTCAAAATTCAACAATTTTAACTCTAAAATTATTTAAAAGACATTAAAAAAAAAACTATTTAGTATTTTTAATTTTTAACTTAGCTTAACAGATTACGGAGAAAAGCTAAAAACAAGTTTCTCATGTTAATCTTATGGGAAATCAATAGAACCCTGTATCTCGCTTATTTATTGACATAACTTGGTATAATTTGGTATGTACCTTCACTAGGAAGGGTTTAACTGCTGATATTTGCTTACAACATCCATAAGGCGGCAAACCTACATACTCACCCCTATGGAGTTGGGGAAAATTAATAAAAGTACCCAATATTGATATAATTTTACATTTACCTTACCTAATGATTATATTTTCTAACCATTGACCTTAGATACTATAGATACGTAGTATCAATAGTCAATGTTTCTAACAATATCCCATGGCAGCAAACCTACATACTCATTCCTATGGTGATTATGGGGAAGATATAAAATATATTAATATCCCTATGAAAATTCGCTGAGTAAGCAGGTCTGCTGCGACGGGGGATATTTATACTATCACGGAGAAACTTTTATCAGACCATCGATCATGGACTGAATACTTCTTTGCATAATTTTGTAGTGTAGGATTAACTACGTGGAATCAAGCGGTTTGTCCTGCAGTAGTAAAGATAACGTCATTGACTAAAATGATAACGTGGTTCAATCCCAACAAGTCAGATTTACGATAAGAATTTTTTTCTAGCTCTTCAGGTTTTGTTGTTTTATGGTTTGTTGGTTGGTTGTTCTAGTTCTTTTCTGATGGGTTTGACTTTATTTGACAGCGACAGCACAGGCTGTCGTCAGTGGTCGGTCGCCGAACGAATGTTGGTTGGTGGTTGAGTGTTGTCATTTACAGTTAGCTGAGCTCTGGCTGTTTATTTCAGTCGTGTAGTCTTCTAAGGTTAACGCGGAAAATTCAGTTTTTATATCTCATATTTTTTAGTTAAGTTACGATTTTGTGTGAAGAAAAGTTAAAAGTTATTCATGGCTCATTGGACTTTAGTGTCAATTGATTTTAAGTTAATTTTATTTTTAATGTATTTTTGCCTTGCTAAAGCGTTTTTTGAAAAAGAGGCCAAAAGGGGAGACTTGTGTTTTTGTCAGGTAAGTTTAGGTATTATCTCGCTCCTATCCTTTTAAAAATATAATCCAAAATGTGTAGGTCTATTGTTCCTTCCCAGAGGTTTTTAATATGTGCAAAGTAGAAAGCGGTTTTTACTTTAACTGTGTGATACTGAGAGGCCTATTTAGAAATTAGATAACAATGTAGTTTAACCTAAGTACATTAGATCATCAGTAGCATAGGCCTAGATCGTATTAGAAAACCAACGTATTGACCATAATCCAACTTTGCTGACACCTTTTCTCTTGCTCATGCTGTACGAATTGCAGCTAAACAATGTTTTTCTACCTGTCTTTTTAACACAATGTTACCCAACTTTGGTTAGGCATAGGCTTACAATATATTTTATTATTGTATGAAAACTAAAAAGTTAATTAATGGAATACAATGTGCTTTTGTTGGTACAACAATAGGCTTTTAAAAAAATATTTGAGCAATTTTTACAAGGGGGGCATAGCCTACTTAATTTATGTAGCCTAGGTACTAAATTACCACAACCCAATACTAGATAGGCCTATAAAACCGTAAAACGATTTAATTCACCATAATGAATTAAGTTACAGTAAACTTCCTCTAATCCAGTATGTCTGGTACTTAACACATGCCAGATTAAAAAAATATTCTGGATTGCATCGTATGTGTCAGAAAAATGTGAAAATTAAATATTTAAAATTACATTAAAATAGGCTAGGCCTATGTATTTTATACTTTAAAAACAACTTTAATCCTACAGTATAAAAACATTGAGCATAACATCCTATAATGAAAAATACTGAAAATGATTATGAAACTAAAATGTGAATCAGACCTATGTCTATGAGAATCAGCCGAGTTTTGGAAGTACAAACAGGTTTAGCTGACTTTATAACTTAAATAAAACTAACCTAGGCTATCTAATTAATATGTTTGCTAAACCGACACACACACACACAGTCCCATAAGTTTTGGATTACGGTACTGCGAATCAACCTCGGTCTTTTTAGTCTAAATATGTTTTTATTAAACTAAACTATAAAACATAAGCCAACTAAGAAATTTTCATAATGTATGACTTCAAAACTTACGTTAGGTACAATAAGTTACTGGTAGGCCTAATAAATACTAAAATAATAAAAATAAAATATGAATTTAACTTAGTCAATGACAAATCAGCAGTGGTTCAACAATGATGCCCCTTCACCACCACCTTTGTCTCTTTCCTACATAATGTAAAGAAGGATACTGTAAAGTAAAAAAAAAAAAAACTTTTCACAGGCCCAATTTAAAAACCTTAAACTTACACTTTGGCTAATAGGTTGAGTTAAAAAGATCTTGGCTGGGGAAAACTTAACATAGGTCCTAGGCTTATTGGTAGACCTACTGGTAGTCGCAACATTATAACATATCTCATGTTGCACAATGATGTGTGAGTACCAGTACCAGTGATGATTGTTTCCTGTGATTTCTTACAAAGGCCAAATAAACACCCAGATGACACAACGTTGACTCATTTTTATCATGTTTGAAACATGTGTAGTAAACAGTCAAACTGAGAAAGACAAAGCAGAAAACCTTCACCCAACATAAGTTATATTGTTTGGCTTGCAAAAAAATACAAAATAAAAAAATAAGTAAATAAATAAAAATAAAAAATGAAAATAATGTGGGAGAAATAAATCACCAGAAGTCAGAGAAAGGATGTTTTAATTAGTAGGCTATTTTATAATAGGTACCAAGGCAAGAACACCAAAAGTCAACAAAAATTTTCAAATTAACATGTGTTGATAAAAACATTTTTTTTTCTAACAAATTTATTTACTTTACAATCTGTTACAATAAAATTTGAACAATAAGTAAAGAATATGTTGAAAATTATGAAACTGAACATGAAAACATGAATTAGATGTTGATCTATGCCAACACTAATTAAACATTAAAAAATAGTTATATAAACCTATTTTGTAAGTCCAGAATTGTAGCTCGTTTCAGCCTGTAGACACTTTCTGATTGTCCAACAAGTTGAGGGCTAAGTGATTTGGGTGGTTTTCAAGTCGAATTATGTAATTTGTACTAATTTTGACGATTTCTTCTTTCACTGTCGGGATTTTTAAGTCTTTATGTAGAGTTCTGTTGGATATAAACCAAGGTGCATTGACAATTTTTCTGAGTAATTTTGATTGGTATCTTTGTAGAATTTCCAAGTTGGAGTTGCTTGCAGAGCCCCAAAGCTGAGCGCCATATGTCCAAACTGGTTTTAAAATTGCCTTATACCAGTGTTTCCCAACCTTTTGGTGCCCGCGTACCACCTGAGGCTTTTAAATTTTTTCGGCGTACCACCCAAACTCATACATACCCCTCCCCCCGCCTTACAAATACAGCCGGAGGGAGCATAGGTTATTATTTTCCTTTTAATATATTTCAATGTAGGCCCCTAATTAGTAGTCTGAGAAAAAAATGAAACTCACATTTAAAACAAATAAGTAAAAAAGATCTATTTTAATCGAAAAACAGAACATAAATTGGGATGAACACTTTATTTTTAAGATATGCAAATATTACTATGATTATTAATTAACTTAATAGTATTAGTAGGCCTTTCTTACGTTTTCCACTTTGAAACTAAAAATTGCTAGCTGCAGGCTTTATAAACAAAGTTTCATAGGGCCTACAATACAATTGAATGAATTTGTTTCAAATACACACTGACAACGATAAAAGGTTATTTTACATTTATACAAAAGTAACTAAAACAATAAAAATAAAAAATTACCATACTCGTAAATAATATTAACAGCAAAAGAGGTTGTTAATGGGAAACTTGCTGTTATTTCTTGCTCAGGAAATGATCCCTTTCAGGGTACTGATTAATAATCAGGACTAATTTTGCACATGCACAAATAACGGTCATGACACAAACTATTTTGAATTGACTGGATTTTGGCTTTACCGAACGAATATACCAACTGCCAACGAGGTTGGTTTAACCTTGTTGGAATACACAGAATGTGTTCCAGGGTTACCAAGTGATGAACTTCATATTCTCCGTGGATATGATCAAATTAATTTTTCATCGCGTTTCATTGTTTCTTCGGAGCATGTCTTGTAATTTCAAATAGTACAAGGTAAATACATAACTTAAAATACGCCTAATTCAAGGGTTCAGACGGGTACTGTACACAAAATCATTATTCATTAGTATAGGAATGCTCGGAAAAGGGAGTTAACTAAAAATCGTTCAATTTGTTAAGTTGGTACGAAATTGCTTAACAATTAGCAATTAAGTAAAATTGTAAAACTAAGGATTTACAATTAAGTCAAATTGTAATGAGTAAGGAAGAGGTAAAACTACCTATTATTGGAGTCTCTCAAATCATGTGTAAAAACATTGAACCGCAGAACTAAGCTGACGAAATCGGCTGTCGCCATCATTTAGTTCAAAAGTACTTTTTATTTTTTGTGTATTTAATTTTTTTTCTTCCTTTGACTCTCGCGAACCACCTGGAATGCTCTCGCGTACCACCAGTGGTACGCGTACCACCGGTTGAGAAACACTGCCTTATACAAAAGTAATTTGTTGTTTATACTAAGTTTTGATTTAGATCCTAGTAGCCAATTCAGTTTGATTGTTTTTAAATTTAATTGCTGCCTTTTTGTCCAAATATGTGTTTTCCAAGTCAATTTGCTGTCTAAATGTAAGCCTAAATATTTAACTTCAGTTACCTGAGGCAATTGGGTGTTATTAATAAGTACTGGAGGACAATGACTTTTATTCAGAGTAAAAGTAATATGAGTAGACTTATTTTCATTAATTTTGATTCTCCATGTTTTAAACCAGTCCATCATTAAAGCTAAGCTTCGCTGAAGATTTACTGAGGCTTGAAGTGGGTCAGTATGGACCGATAAAACCGCCGTGTCGTCTGCAAATGTAGCAATCGTTGTATGATCATTTTCTGGGATATCAGCAGTGTACAAAACGTAGAGAAACGGTCCAAGGACACTTCCTTGAGGAATGCCTGAGTCAATTGGTTGCAGATCACTGAAAATACCTTCAAATTTAATTTGAAAGGTCCTGTTTGAAAGGTATGATTTTAAAATTGGAAATAGTGAATGGGGCAACATTTTTTTAATTTTGTATAGTAAGCCAGAATGCCATACTTTGTCGAAAGCTTGACTTACATCTAGAAATGCAGCAGAGCAATATTTTTTACTCTCCAAGCATTGTCGTACAGTGTCAACTACTCTGTGAACTTGTTCAACTGTGCCATGTTTTTGCCTAAATCCAAACTGATGGCTTGGCACTATCTGGTTTTCATCAGTTAAATCATATATTTTGTTCAGCAAAAGTTTTTCAAATAATTTCGAAATTATTGGCAATAAGCTAATTGGTCTGTATGAGGTAAGTTGATTAAGGGGTTTGCCAGGTTTAGGTATGACAATTAGTTGAGCTAGCTTAAACTGTGAAGGTACGTAACCAAGTCTAATAATTGAATTAAATAATAAAGCTAAAAAAATTATCCCTTTAAAAAAATTATAAAAACATATGAAATAAAACAATTCACTAAAGGTGAATGGTCATCACATCAGTGGGAGAAATAAATCACCAGAAGTCAGAGAAAGGATGTTTTAATTAGTACTAGTAATCGCGTTGCTCGAAATCGAGCAATTTATTTTAATACAATACAAATGTTACTTTTTATCTCTAAATCATTGACGTCCAACCAATCCAATATTGTGAATATCTGCAATCACCAAAACTACACGTATTTACAGCTGATTATCAACAGATGTTTAAAATGCTTTATTCAATCCCAATGTTATTTAAATGGGAAATTTTGAGATTTTAATGGTGGATAACGCCTTTATTTTCCGTCAGATTCTCATCAGTTTTTGGCGGAAACAACTACAGACCAAGCCCTATCCAACGACACCAAAAACTTGAAAATCGGTTGAAAATTGTAGGAGGAGTTCTCAAGACAAAAAAAAACCCTTAGCGTATTAAATAAGTATAGATTTTATAATACCAAGGCAAGAACACCAAAAGTCAACAAACATTTTCAAATTAACATGTGTTGATAAAAACATTTGAAATAAAATAATTCACTAAAGGTGAATGGTCGCCACAATAAATAATAAAAAAATTTATAAGATTCAGATTAATTTTTAGCCGACATATATAATTTAGGTATTGATTTCTCCATAAGCAAATGTGTAAATAAAATTAAAAAAAAAATCACGTTTAAGTGACAGTTTAAAACCTGTTTTACGTTATTAAACCAAGAGGTTTTTATCCTGTGAGGGCTATTTTTAAAAATTAAGTCAGCCTGTTGACTTGGCAAAAAATCCAAGTTGGTTGATATTGACAAATGTTCCTGAGGAGAAAGAAAATGCCCTGGGTGCTTGACTATTATGACATTTTATTGTATAGTAAATTGTTGCAGGCATTTTCCATCACTGATTAGTAAACAAAATTCATGACGTTTCTGGATCTGGAATCTGATCCCGTCTTTAGGTGGAAGAAGTACCTAGAACACAACAAAGTTAGTAAAAACACACCCGGCGAACCTGGAGAAGTCCATAACCAAACCTGAAAACAGAAAAGGCAGTCACAAAAATTAAATAAAACACTAATAAATTGAAAAAAATCAAACAGTAAACTGTGAAAGCAGTCAAAAACAAAACACAAATAATTAAATTGGGGAAAAAATATACTTACGTACAGCACTAATCAGGAGACATCATAGGGGAGCCAACCACAAACTGATTGGTGCTGAATATTTGTTCCCAATTACATTGTTTGTGTTTTGTTTTTTACTGCTCTCGCAATTTACTGTTTGAGCTTTTTCAATTTATTAGGCCTAGTGTTTTGTTTAATTTTTGTGACTGCCTTTGCTGTTTTCAGGTTTGGTTATGGACTTCTCCAGGTTCGCCTGGTTTTTTACTAACTTTGTTATGTTCTAGGTAGGCCTGTACTTCTTCCACCTGAAGACGGGATCAGATTCCACATCCTGAAACGTCGTGAATTTGGTTTACTTTACAATGAACTTTAAACAAAGTAGGCTATAATGACATGCTTACTAAAGTAGCATATGTGAAAATTGAAAGTGAGATATTAGGCTTATTTGTGTATAGGTAATTTGTGTTTTGTTTTCAGCTTAAAGGACAAGTTGGCGACTGTAGTTGTTCTGTTGGTACTGTGGATCATTTCAACAATGTGAAAGTTTACCCTAGACTGGCTAGTCTCATTACAAAAGAATATTTTAGGTTTTACAAGGTTTGTTATTTTCAATTACAGTATTGTATATTGTAAAAGCTAAGCTGATTACATTTGAGTAAAACTTTGATAGATGTTTATTTCTACTTTTAAGAGTAAGTTAAATATATTGAGTCGTGTTGGAAGACATTTTATTATTTCAAAATAAGTACAAATTTAAGTAATAGATGCATTAAATAGTATTATTTAATACATTATTGGTATGTGTTATATTTTATTAAAAAAAAACAACTTATAATTAGTTTTGTTTATTTTTGAAAAATAACTTAGAATAAGTTTTGCCTACCTTTAGTTTGTTCAACCTCATGATTATAGCCTACTCCTAGTGTAGGTTAATGATAAGAAACTCACCTTTTTCCTTTTTCCGTTATTTTTTAATATTTTAAAACCTGTTGTATCTTTTTTCAGGTTAACTTAAAAAAAGATTGTCCGTTTTGGGCAGATAACAGCCGATGTGCTATGAGATACTGCAGTGTTGAACACTGTCTTGATGTGAGTAAGCAAAACCTTCCTTCGCCTTTAATCTACAGTCAACTGTCATAAAAGAGTCATGAAAAATAAAGTCTCACTTACCTTTCTATTTGGCCGGTGGATCACTGTGAGGTACAAATAGTTCTTGGAGATCAATTGTGGTAATTGTTTATTTGCACTAGAGATTATTCGACCTCCTGATCAAAATTCTACCAAAATTTCAGTTGATCTGGACCCAAGAAGTTTAAAAACATTTGAAAACATCTGTTCTTCCTGTTTTTCTAGCAGTTGTTTTTACAACAGCTGTCTAATGATCCAATCAATTATCCTTCCTCCATAAGATTAACATTGAAACTTTGAAAGCCTGTAAGGCGTAGCCCTGGAGTCCGATGTGAATTAGAATGTGATTCTGCTCATCTACAGGACTATACCTTTCTAACGGTATGCACAGATTTTTCCTACGATGCACCCGAGAGAAAAAATTAGGAAACGAAACATGCTTGCCTATTAATATATAGATTATAAACAGCGATACCAAGTTTGGTATCGTCAATACTTCTGATTTTGATACTGGTGGATCAAGGTATTGTTAATGGCTAGTAGGTGTTGAGACTCGATATTAAGTAACGTGGGTTACTCCCTCCATCTACCCGTGTATCGCCAACTCAAATATCACAATACTCTGTCTGAGAAGTTAGATGTAGATTGATCGTACAATAATCTATTCTTACAATCTATTCTGTCTGTCTATAATCGATCAATAGAAGATTCATCTATTATATTCATATGAGTTCAGAGATTTGTTCACTATTTAAATTAGGTACTGTAGGTCCAGCGTAAAATGTATTCAACATAATGATTGATCATTTTTTTCTGATTATTTTATTAATCATCACATAGTACTATTTCTTAAGATTATAGCATCTATTTCTGGCACTTCCAAATGTAATTTTTGAAAACAATTAGAGTACACATCAAGATACTCCCGATTTTCCGACTTCTTCGAGGCTACCTAGGATAGCCAAAATCCGGTGGTTACTTATATTTTCTGATTAGGTTGTTAAGAGATCCTAACCTCACATTAAATGCTTGTAAAATAGTTTATAGGTTTTATCAGTATATTGAAAATTCAGGAAATTTATAAAAATTTATAGGGTACCGTAGTCACAAAAATTAGTTCACACCTAAACAAACTCATGTTCAAAACTTTCTTCCCCTATAATCAAACAGACTACAAATGTACACATATGACTGATGATTAGATTACATACCTTGCGCCGTCGTCTAATCATGTAGTTTTTCTGATAACTAGTTTCGGGACTGTTGTCACGACTATCAAGCCAGTATTAGTCGTGTCACATCCGTCATCCCATCTGCTGTGTGTTAGTAACCTTCCATGTCTGGGCCGGCCAACCTCAAATTAACTGTTAAATGTTCTCGCGTGTGTTGTGTTATGTGTCGTGTTATTAAATGTAAAGTATGACTGTGTTTTAAAGTTTTGACGACGGTTTACTGATTTGATAATGGGACAACAGTCCTGAAACTAGTTATCAAAAAAACTATATGGATTGACGACGGCACAAGGTATGTAACCTAATCATCCGTCATTGATCAATCCTGGAGGCAAGAATGAATAAATTTACACATATATGTCTAATAAAATAATTGGGTCACTTAAACCCATTGGGAGCCTTGCTCGTTGGTTTTAATTCACTTTTGTTATAATGTCATGGTAATAAAGCTATAAAATTTCGACTAACAACCAACTTTAACTCTTCACAGTTAACAGCTGTTAAAAAAAAAACTGCTTAAATTAATGCTGTCAGTAACAGCCTGCCACTCCAGTAGCTTGAACCGCTAGTGAAGATTCATTAGCAATTGGTGTCCGAGTTAGCTCTACAGCTAATCCCAACCCAGTTAGAGTCTGGTTGTTTCCATTTCATCTGCTTGAGTGGCTAAAGTATCAGATGTTTTTGGAAAACACCTGGCTTGAGTTCAATAATAAGTTTAAGGACATCACAATGTATGTAGATTCTATACGGTGCCGTAACTGTATAAATTAGATTGGTTGTATCCCGGAAACACAAACGCAACTTACCGGTGACTTTGTAAAATGAGGGGTATGTAAGTAGCTAACTCAGTGGGGCCCTGGAATGTCTATGGCCAGTGACACTTTGCGCAAGTCAATTCATCTGCAAACAACCAATCTCATTGCTTCTTACAGATGATGTTTTTTCAACAATCAGTGGCGAGAGATAATTTACTATCTTTGGGCTTGTAAGAAAACAATGTATCGGTAAAACTGCACAGAAAGGCCCGAAGCTCACCTGAAGTAAGCGAGCATATACGAAAATATCCACAGTTACTTGAACAGTTGTTTATGTGCTGTCGATGGCTAGTTCAAATTGTCAACCCATGGTTTTGTTTTGAGAGGTTACTTTGTATTATTAATATGTTTGAAATAATACTTGTAATATTTTCTCTCAGACTTTCATTAAATTAATACTTGTAATGTTTATTTCACATTATTATCCTAGTACCAGGTTAACCGAGCCTTGCTCGTTGGTTTTAATTCACTTTTATTATAATGTCATGGTAGTAAAGCTATAAAATTTCCACCAACAACCAACTATACCTCTTCACAGTTAACAGCTGCTTCAAAAAAAGACTGTTTAAATTAATGTTCCTTTATCTTTGTATACCTTTTGTTGTTATTTCGTTACCAAAATAGCAACCCATGAGACCAGTGTTAAAAATCACTACTTTTAAACTTAAATTTAGACCAAATTCGATTTTTTCTGGGATTAAAGCTATTTATAAACTTATTTTTGGGCCAAAACACTCTTAAATGCATCGTTTAAGCAAAATCTACCTGCTAGATTTAAAGATCGTAGAACACACATCCCTTCAGACAGTTCTCGTATTATAGTATAGGACGAGGTGGCCCGTGCGCAAATTGCGCATTTTATGATTCTGTTTGAGTGAAACTCACCTACAGTACGTGAATGTTGATTATGAAGTGACAGAGATCTATTTTTGTTTACTATCTGGCTTTTAAAATTCATCTGAAGGTAATCAGCTGTTAAATTACAATTCACATTAAATAACTTGCAATAAAAGTTGGTCAACATTTTAAAGCGCCCTCTAGAAATAAATCAAAGGCAAGGGGGGCGAAGCCCGAAAAGATATGACCTATTAAATTACGATTCGTCACTGCGCTATATCCTAAGCTTTAAAATGACACCTCAATCTTAAAAATCGGTTCAGTAGGTCGAGAGAAAAAGGGACGTAACAGACGAAACCCTTATAGAAATAAGAAGATAGATTCCAACTGAAAAAATTAAAATTCTACTTAGAACAAGCGTGGATAGTCGTTGGATGTTCCTAAACCTTGGAACGTTTGCTAGGATAATCGGGAGTGTACTGTTCTTAGTTTCAATGATAGCTGTTATTTTTGCAAATTAACCCAAGCTATTGTAATTTAAATATGAAGCTTAGTCTTTGTCATTTACAACCTAATATGAAATTAATATCTATATATCTATATATATAATATGTGAAGCTGTTTTTTGTAAACACTACTCCTCTCTTATTTCTGGACCAATTTTAACGTTTGAGGTGTCAAAAGAATGGTCTCAGTTCGTAGTTTTGCAATAAGGTTTTAGATTTTGATATTTTAATTCTAAAGCAAACGAGAAGACCTTAAAGTTCGTTTTTTGTCCATAAGATTAACATGGGGAACAGTTTTTATTGAATTGCAAAATAAAACAGCTGTTGATAGTAAAACAAACAAACAAACAAACACATGTTAAAAGCTAGCTAAGTACACAGTATATAGGGTATGGGAATCTATAGGAAATTATCTGATGAATAGAAGCAATTGAATTCTGATACTGAAATGTCAACACAATCTCATACAAGGAATGTCTATTGTGTGGAACAAATTGTGTGTTTTTCCTTTTCCTCAAAATGTAGCAGGTTGATTTTGCTTCAACTGTGTATTTTAAGTGTATTAGGGTAAAAAATAAGTTTAGTAACTTACCGTAACCCCAGAAAAATTCATTTTCCTGTACAAAAACAAGTTTGGAAATAGAAACTTTTGATGTGGTTCTTATGGGTTATCAGATTGGCATTGAAACAACAACGAAAGTTAACAAATATACAAATAGATCACCTAATGTTTGCGCAGGTGTTTTCAAACTGCTGTGATTTGTAGAAAAAGTGATAGGAGTTGGTGCAAATTCAATAACGTGTTTTCGGTGACACTAAAACAAATTTAATGCAGAATGCTACACATGTTAAAACACCTGTTTAAAAGAGACAACATTGAAAAGTTTTTACCTCCAGTATAGGTAACAAGCTTATTGCAAAAATGGTTTGTATATAATATAGAGAAATTTTAACCAAAATGGGCCACACCAACAAAGATGGAGATTTTCTTTAATTCTTGTGATTTCTTTAGTTAAATTCGGTAATGCCATGGAAAGTTAAGTCAAAGAGGATTTAGTTTGTTATAAATAGTAGGCCTAATAGTGTTGACTTATTCACTATGTTGACTACTACCTAACATTACTAGAAAAACAACCGCAGTGAGTGATGCATAGCTCATAAAGGACCGGAGCTCAACATCTGTAAATTAATTCTAAATTTTATAGGCGTTTTAGGCTCTAAGACAAATCGGCATAAAACATATTGATGAAATACAATATGGTGTAATCTGATTTTCACTACAATTTAATTTTCATTCAAATTAATTCGGTAAATTACCATGGAGCACGGTTTGATCATCAGGTACTCTTGATAAATGCAGCGCATTGCGCTGCAGGGGCCCCTCTAGTATAGTCTTTAACCATGATGTAACGAATCTCAAGGACGAAAACAAATTTGTTACATAGAATAATAGAATATTTTGTTATCGTGAGGTTTGATGTATTGAAGTTAGGTTTCTGAAAATTTTGCAATATCATATTGCCCACAGATCAACTCAGTCGGGATTAACCTAATAAAAACATTGTGAAATCCTATATTGTGGACAATTTAAAATTAAAGTACTAGGTGAACGGTATCAATAACTAAATTCAAATTCTAATAAGTCTAGAAAATTATATATTTTAAATTTTTTTTATTTATTTTATGTCAACAATCCTGGAAATATTATGTATATACTACTACTGCTAAAAAACAATATATATATATATATATATATATATATATATATATAGCTACATTTTAAGAAAAATCTTAAAATTTCATGATAACACTATATTTCGCATTACGCGTCATCAGGTGTATAAAATATAAAAATATATAAATGGAGGAAATATGCACTAAAAATCCAAAACACAAATAGGCCTATTTGTTTGCTGAAATATTCTCATTGAATTTTTTTTCAGGATGCTCCTCCCCTCATTAAAAGTTATTCTTCAAGGAAAAATCAAGTTGAAGATATGAGCGTAAAGGTATAACCAACTAAGGATTTGATTTTAATCTCATAGAATTAATGTAGCGTTTAAAACTAGGATGGGATCATGAAATTTTCTCTGATTTTTAAAGACCAGTCAAGTCATTTGACTCACTATAAGGTTTTCTAATTTGCAGTTAAATGGTAGTGTTTAATAGACTATCAGTGTCTGATGGCCTTGATGACCATCTACTATGTTTCCCGTGTTATTCTTATGGGAAACAAAACCCTTTATATTGCTAATTTTTTGACATTCAGTAACTTGATACAATTTCGTATTTACCAAAACCAGTTATGGATTAATCCACATTTTCTAAAAAAACCCCAGCAAACCTATATACAGTGGAAGCTCTCTTAACCAACCTCGCATCAACTGCCCATCTGAATAACCGACCGTTTTCCAGGAATATAAAAACTTCCGCCTTGCGAGCCGAGGTTGTTACAATAATCTAAAAATAACTCACGTATAAAAAGGCTGATCATAAGTTTCTGTACTAAGTCAAATTATCAGTTGTTCTCAATATTTCATGCAGACAGTTTTACTGTGTTGTGTTTGCTAATTTTGTTATTTAACAGTTTTAGCGAATTTCCGTATACGCTGTTACGGAATACGCTATTACGGTAGTAGTCATGGTAAGACCTAAGCCCGGGACCAAGATACTTTTTCGTTTTGAGGTCCCTAGAAGCCAAAAACACCAAATTCAAATTGATTTATATGTGTATATATATTTGAAAGTTAAGGAGTTTTGCTTGTACAGTACACTCTCGTTCATCGGAACTAATGTGGCGGACGGCCGGTTCGGATGTCAAAAAATTCCGATGAAGCGGAGTCCGTCGTGAGTCATCATTTCCGCCCGTACGGTGACCTATCATGATTGTATTCACTCTTGTTTTTAAGATAACACAAGAGATTTGATGAAAATAAGGCACTCAAACTTTGAACATGGTAACAATGAACCTATAGGAATAAAAACAACGCAGGAAATAAAGGTCGAAAATCTTTATTCTCATATTCCATATTCATATTCCAGCAGTCAACTGACTTCCACGTAACACAGGTGCAGTCGCGACGCGAGACAGACTGAATGACAGTTTGAGAAGCGGTCAAAGCGGATGTATTGTTCACTTCCTGCCCCCTCCACGGCCTCGTAAATCACATCGATGGGTACAGATTACGGAAAACGCCTAATGACTTTTGATACAAAATGTAATACTTCACTGTTGTGCGGATAGAACGAATGAAAATTGAAGGCGCTAAAACGGAAAAATTATTTATTTCGTAAGAAAAAAAATTAATAATGTCCAGATTTTCAGTTCCGATGAAGCGGAGTTCCGATCTCGCCGAGTCCGATGAACGAGAGTGTACTGTATAATATTATTAATATAATAAACATTTTGATACAAAGTAGGGGAGAATGGGGTAATACCGTGCACTTAAGCAGTATTATTTTTATCTTTAATTTCGAAACTTCAGTGAAAGTGGCAAACATCTCATTTTTAAGGAAATTTTATTTACCACAAATTTTCTGTTTCATATTTGGAATTTATAACTAACTTAGAGTGCTAAGCCCATTTTACAAAATCTTTACACTGTGCGGTATTGCCCAGGTGCCGCGGCAATGCTGTGCACCAGTTAAAAATGGTGTAAACAAATTTAATAAAAAATTTTTTTTAAATATTGAATTATTAAAAAAGAAAACATAAGCTTACACTATAATCCAAACAATACCCAATACATTTTTTAATATAAAAATTAAAAATAGTGCAAAAATTTTTTTTATATTTTTTTAAATATTGTATTTATATATAAAAAAACGAAAATCTAAGCATACACTATAATACAAACAATACATAATACATTTTTGACTTCCGATGAGCGCCTTGCACCCTGAACGGCATTGCCCGATGTAAGAAGTATGATATTGCTCCAAAACGACATGACGAAGCATTTCCAACCCTAACCTGATAAGAACTTTTAAGGACTTGTGTTTGGTTTTAAAAAATAGAGTAAGATATGAGCTATTCAAAACCACTAGTTTTAATACAGTAAGTAATAGCAAGTTCCACTTACATCAGTTTAAGTTAGTCACTAAAATTGAAAGGAAAGTTGATTGAACAATACAAACTTTCGTCACACACATGTTTGTCTAGATGGACGCTCCCCGACTGTCTCTATCTGTTTTGTATTTCTTCTGCTAGATAGCAGCACGTCTTATAGCCATAGATATATACTAAACACCTGGATCGGTAACTGAAATGGCGGAATAGCGCTAAAATCGAGCCGGCTTCCCCCACCACTAGCCCGTATTACCGCCGCTGCGCCGCCGCCGCGCCGTGCTGAATATCAGCTGACATGATTGTTGTCGGTGCGTCAGCTGCATTCTTGTTTGTTTACATTCTTTTAAATTTTCAATTATGATTATGATGATGAAAGATGGTTCTTACTGTGCAGCTTTTGGATGTATTAGTACACATTCATAAGGCTGAAATTGGTCATTTCATAGGTAAGGAATACTAAAAAAATACAGTATTACTGTAGTTTAATTAATTAATTAATTTATTTATTTAAATTACAGTACACAATTATTTACACAGGGTTGGCAACACTGACCACGAATACTGGCTAGTGGTGGGGGTAACGGCTCGTTTTCGCAACATGGAGTTACCGATCCAGGTGTTTAGTATATATCTATGCTTATAGCTCACGGCATCCTTCAGCTTGTCTGAAAATACGGTGTACGGTATTACCCCACCGTCTGGTACTACCCCACCGTCTGGTACTACCCCGTTCTCTTCTACCCTTTTTCATTTTATAACATTTTATTTTATCGACAACTAGTTTCGGTCTTAGGCCATTTTCAAGTTGATTTTAAAACAATACAGTAACCTAAAAAACTAATGATAAATTTATATCTTATCATCTGATAATAACCAGGACATCTGTTTTCTTGATGTTCTTTACTTGTAAGTAGTATTATAAATATAAAGTACACATATTTAATCTTTGTTTCATTCGAAATAACTTCTTTAAAATTGCATTTTCATAGTTAACGTACATGGTATTAAGCAGTTTTTCCGGGCATTCATTACTTTTTGTGTAAATCCACAAGTCTTCTTTTACAATGAGTCCAGTCAAGTCAAGTCAAAACATCCTTTATTCATAAATACAGTAGACTCCCTCTAAACCGGCCACCTCGGGACCAGGCCGTGGCCGGATAATGAATTGGCCGGTTAAACCGATGTTCATTTAAGAACGCCATCCCACAATTTCATATGACCTAAATATAATTATTACTTCAAAAACAATCTTAAATACATTACTGTATATGATTTATATAGCTAATATCCACCACCCATGAAATCCACAACAAACCTACACTAATAATAATAATTCGTTTCTTTATTGTGGTCTACTGGATAGTAGGTCCAAACGCATTGACTTCCGGTGGCAGTCACTTCCGTCCAGGACGTTATAGTTTAATTGATTTGAGAACGTCAATATGAAATAAAGTTGAATTGAATGATACATTAGATAAGAAAACTTAGCATCCGGCGAAATACGACCGGTTAAAGCGATGTTGAGATAAAAATGGCCGGTTAAAAAGATGTTATTTTGTGTCAGGGTAGGCCGGTTAAAGCGGAGACCGGTTAAAAGGTGGCCGGTTAAGAGGGAGTCTACTGTATATACATTTGTATACAAGAATAGTGTCAACATAAAATCTAGCTTAAATAATGTAAGCCCAAAAAATTATATATACATATTAAATAAAATAAATTTTAATCAGAATTTATTGACCAATATTCATTGAAATCATATAAAGCAGCTTCCACAAAAAAAAAAAGATTTTAAAGATTTTTTAAACTTTTCAAAATTTGTTTAATTTTTTATCACTATTGGGAGGTGGTTGAAAAACTGTATACCTATGTAAGATGGCTTCTTTTTGAAAATATCCTTATTATGTTTTATAATCTGTAAATTTTGTTTATTTCTTATATTATAACTATGTTTTTCCATGTTTTTAGGCAACGTGCCACTAATTTTTCTCACATACAAGACAGTTCTATATATATATAAAGACTATAGACCGTCATTATACCCCATTCTCTAAAATGATTTTTACAATGTGCATCATGTTTAAGATTTAACATAGTTCTTATGGCTTTTTTTTTGAGGAATAAAATTCTATTCATGTTACAAAGAGTTGTTGATCCATACACTTCCACACCATATGAAATGTGGGAGTGGATTAGTGCAAAGTAGATATATTTAAGAGTTATCAAATTACAATATGGAGATAATCTTTTAATTGCAAAAATGCCAGAACTTAATTTAGAACATAATTTATCAATGTGCAATGACCAATTAAAATTGTTATCAACTATTAATCCTAAAAATTGTGTATTATCATGGAATTGGAAAGGAATTTTTGGATTTTTCACTAAGCTCTTAATAGTTTTATTTTCATTAAGCAATAGATTATAATTATTTAGCTGATTTTTTTACTATGTTTATTGCTGAATCTTTCCCTGGAACAATATTATTGATGTTTTTATCTGAAATTGTTAAATTAATATCATTAGCAAAAAGACATGATTCATTGTTAATTTTTAACTCTGAGAGGCATTGAGGTAATTTACTTATATAACATAGGAATAAAAATGGACCTAGTACAGAACCTTGTGGCACTGAATATTTAATCAATCGAGCTCTAGATTTGATTTTTATAACTTTATTTTTCACAATTTGTGTGGTTTCAACATATTGCTGCCTGTCTGTTAAGTACAATTTTATTAGAGACAAATTTAATCTTTACCACTGATTCCATAAGAATTTAACTTGTCAAGCAAAATTAGATGTGATACACTTTCGAAAGCCTTTGTTAAATCAAGAAATGCAGTAATTACCTGTTCATCATTATCTATTTTATTTATAATGTATTCAAAAAAAGATATTATAGCAGTAGTTGTAGATTTATCCTGCCTAAATCCATGCTGTTGATTATCTAACAAGTTATTATTTTCAAAGTAATCAGCCAATTGAATCAACATACATTTTTCAAATATTTTTGACAACGAGGGGAGTATTGAAAGAGGTCTGTAATTTGATGGATCCTTTTTACTCCCCTTTTTGTAAAGTGGAATTATTTTAGAGACTTTTAGTTGAGAGGGGAAGACTCCAGAAATATGGCAAGAATTTATGACATGATGGAGAGGTTTGAGTATTGCCCATTTGACATCTTTGATTAGTTTGGTGGGAATCTCATCATAGCCTGAGGACCACTTACTTTTCACCGAATTTATTACCTGAATTAACTGTTCCTCAGAAACTGTATTGAATCTAAATTTAGGTCTGTCCAATTTACTTTCCAGCAGCACTTGTTTCGCTTTCATATTATTATGTATTTTGGGGATTATTAACTTATCCACCATGTCAGCATAATGATTATTTAATATATTTACAACCTTGTATTGATTTATAACCGATTTTCCCTCATGTTTCAATACAATTTCTTTAACTTTCCCAAGGTCAGTATTTACTAATTGCCAAGTTGTCTTTACGTTTTCTGATTCACTTATTTTATTATTAAAAAAGTTTTTCTTTTTTTTGGTGTATAAGTTTTCTATAATTCCTGTTCTGTTTTTTAAGGTTACACTTTACTTGTTCATTTCTGATTGACCTATTACACCCAAAATTGTTAATTAGTTTTTCTCTCTCCTTTCTTATCTCATTATCAATCCATTTGTTGTCAATATTAGAGCAAACATTTTTAATTGGGAATTTTTTGTCAAATAAATACTTAAGCACATATAAAAGAAAGAGAATTTGTTTTCAATAGGTGTTTGATACAGATCAGTCCAGTTTTCATTTACCAAATCATTTACAAAATTGTTTACATCTGATTTTTTAAAAGTTCTTTTTGACTCCCATAACTTGATGCAGCGATTATTTTGTGATTGATCAAGATTCATCAACGTAAACAGTTTGTCTTTATTATTTTCGTACTCTAGTATGATATTTGTTATCTTTAGTTTTTAAGATTACTGTATTTGTTTAAAAATCAACTTGAAAATGGCCTAAAGCCAAAACTAGTTGTCGATAAAATAAAATGTTATAAAGTGAAAAAGGGTACTTTGTTTCATAATGTTTATTAAATTAATATCTATATATACGAGGGCTATTCAGAAAGTAAGGAACGTTTTGGAATATAAAAGAAACCAAGTAAAAGAAACAAATTTTATTGTATACAGTTTGAAGAGCAACTAAAATACTACTTTTCTACATTGTCCCCCATGACATTAAGCCATTTGCCGTACCAGTGAACAAGCTTTGTGATTCCCTCTTGTAGAAATCTGCTGTCTTTCAACAGGCTACTCAAAATCCGTAACAACCTGTTCAAAATTTCAACCTCTTCAAAATTGGTAACAATTTCAAACAGCAAAGTCCGTGAAACTTGAGGGAAAGATAATGAAAGCTCTGTTATGGTGAAGCGGCGGTTTTTACAGATCTTCTCACCAACTTGAGTGACCAGTTCGTCAGTCACAATTCTTGAGCATCCACTCTTCTGCTCATCATGAACATTGGTTTGGCCATTTCTAAACTGAATACACCACTTCCGCGCAGAACTTTCATTTATAACATTTTTCTCATACACCTCGCACACTTGTCAATAAATCTCTATGGTTTTAAGTTTTTTGTTAACAAAAACCGTATTACTGATCGCACTTCACAACTGGCGGGATTTTGTGTAGGGGCGGCCTTTTTGAATTGAAATATAAAGAAAACGGGCAGCGCGACGATGCTCCTAGTGTCACGGCTGGATATCCACTGAAGCTGCGAGCGCTCTCATACCCTAATATAGGCGATACGCGCACACGCCTAGCGGCGTAAGAGAGAAACGTTCCTTACTTTCTGAAAAGCCCTCGTATATCTATATATATATATATATATATATATATATATATATATGTGTGTGTCCGTGAACACGATAAGTTTTGATCGGAACCTCCGATTTTGATGAAATTTGGTATAGGGGTGTAAGCCAGCATCTACTTGAATGAGTTCGCAAACCAGAATGATCGGACCATGGGAGCAGGGTTTTATGGGGTTTCAAAAGGGTAAAAAATGGGTTTTTGGCTTTTTTCACTCTTATTTATAAAATTCAACAGTTTCAATTTAAACCATTTAAAAGACCTGGACAACGTTAAAACGTTATCCAGGTCTTAAAACGTTATGATAAACAACGTTATCATGGATAAGGTTAGTCATTTTAAAGAACTCGAAAAAACAAACATTCTAATATTTTAAATTTTTTACTTAGAAAAAGGTTATGGAGAAAATCCAAAAACTATTTTCCAAGTTATTCTTATGGGAAATCAACATAATAATCTATCTTGCTTATTCATGTACATATCTTTATAAAATTTTGCATGTACATTTATTAGGAAGCGTTTAACTTACATTTGTTTACTAAACCTATATGGCGGCAAACCTACATACTCACCCCTATGGGGTTTATGGGGAAAATATAAAGAACACCATAACTTGACAAAATTAGGTATACATTCACTAAGTAGGGTTTAACTTACATTGATCAGCATAACCCCCATGGCGGCAAACCTACATACTCTCATATCCCAAAATAGAAAATATACCCAAATTCCATTGGAAATTCGCTGAGGGGGGTATTTTATATCATGACTGTCTGTTTATTAACTAATTCATTATGTTAAAAACAATTGATTATTACTTTGCAACAATTTTTAACATTTTCACTTGTTTTATTGATTTTAACACATATTTTTGGTATTATTCGGTATAACTGACTTTTTTCACTATCCTACCATTGTGTGGTGCTGTAGGGGTCTGTGAAGAGAGTTTCTACTGTATAATCATTCATATAATGTTTATAGGGGAAACTCAATGATGAAATTATTTCCCCCGTAAAAATTTATTTTAGAGAGGAATGCCCCATTTACTAGTATAAAACTTAACTATGTAAACTAATTAACTTAAGCAGTTTAGTTTAACCTATACTAATGATTGAAAGTACTTAAAAAATGTGAAATAATATTATCTGAGTGCAATATCTTTCATGTAAGACATTAATACAAATTGTAATCATGGGCCAAGAAATGGTGGGTTTAGAACAATAAAAAAAATTGTCTCATCTATATTAATAAAATTAGAGTTTTGTCTGTAAATTGCTTAGAATCTTGAAATTAATTGGCATTACTATTGTCACATTTAATCAAGGTTTCAATATTATATTTCATAAAAATAACTGTAATCATTTTGCAAAAGTCTTAGTTTTCATTTACCTTATACGTGTAACATTACTTTTACCCAACTATGAAAGTTTATCACTACACGCATGTTAAGTGTTTAACCAAATTGCGACAAAAAGCATTGAAGGCAATATAAATAATGTCTAACCATAAGATGGATAAGAAAATGCAAATATATTTTTGTTTACATGATAGCAAACCAACAACAAGTGTTTGACAAATGTACCTGCGCCTGTTATACATGAAACTAGAGTATCTAGACACAGTGAAAAACCAACTAAAGCTGTCATATTGAAATTCTGTTGGATTTATCTAATTCATTTTATAAACTACACATAACCCTGTACTAAGAACAAATAAACAGCTAGTAGCCATATAATAATCTTTCACTTGTTTTATCAAGACTAACAAAATAAATTTTTGGGATGTCATAAACAGAATTTTTACTGACAAAAAGTGTGCTTGCTTTCAATGTTGAATTAGTAAATGATTGTGGATATTCAACCATTACAGCCAAAAATCTAAATCGTAAAAACTTGTGACAGAGTCATTGATATTACCTTTTTTGGAATAAAACCACGAGAGTGATCTATTGATACGTTTGTGGTTGTAAATTTGTTTAGTGGTGAAAATACAAAGATTCATGTAATAATTATTGTTACAGTTATCTATTGTTTTACTTATGGATTTGTCCTGTAAGCAAATTTGGCTCTAGTTATTAAAATAATTTATTTGGAACAAGTAAAAAATTAATCAAAACTCAAATAAATCATAGTAGATACAGTGTGTAACATTTCTACACAAATAATTACATTCGAAGTTGTCAAATATGATCCAAAAGAATCAAAGGTCTTTTGTAATTTTTATGAGAGTTTATATTTTTAAGGTTTGTTGTAGTGGTGATTTGAATGAAATTACTTTGATATAAACTTATACTTCAATATAAAATTGATTTGTTCAGTTTATAATTAGGCTGTCATTCTCTTTACTTAAGTTTAACAAGTTTGTTGATGTTTTTAGTTTGCAGCTCGTGATAACTCAGGCTTAAACTAGGATAGGCTTCCTGAAAGAACGCTTTGGGGTTTACGAACTCCGTTGTAGGAAGACTAAAAATGTTCTACTTTAAGGACTTGATCCATTAAAATCTCCATTCTGACTTTACTTTACTTTAAAATAAAATCTTGTTTACTAAGTCTCAAGATTCATTTAAATACTAGGCTTGAAAGTTGATGATATGTTAAACATTTCATGGAATTAAAATTTGTTGCCTGAATTGTTTTAGTATCTAGAACCGTACGCTCAGGGGGAGTGTGACTCAGACCTGAATGCAGAGCTCGGCTACCTTAATACCACAATAAGGTATGAGAAGCAACCAATTATTATAAACTCTATTTGGATAATCATATAGGCTCTAGATTGTAGGTGCCTATGAGATTAATTTAAATAAACTTTAATCATTCATTTTTACCTAGTTCACAAAAAGGGATAGGCAAAAACCAGTGGTTTTGCAATGCACACAGGGATACCAGTGGATGCAAGTGCTTGCAATGTGCTCAATTCCTTACATATTACATTTGCAATTAATTCTATATAGGCTAGATGAGTAAGGCAAAATAGATTTAAATTAGAAAAATTTGTTGTTTTTATCCGTAAAAAATCCAGTTTATTTAGTGAAAGTATTTGTTCGAAAAGTTATTTATCACTTCTTATTTTTGAAAATATAAATTGAAAGATAAAAATCTTTTATGAAAATATTTGATTGTAGCGCAGCGGCAATGGAGGAGTTTGCTCGCTGGGAGGCTTTTGACGATGCGCTTGACTTGTATTGCTTCTACGAGGAGGATCCTGACGCAGAGTATGTGGACTTGCTGTTGAATCCCGAAAGGTACACCGGCTACAAGGGTTACTCGGCTCATCGTATCTGGCACAGCATATACATGGAGAACTGCTTCAGGTAGGAATGGGGACGGACAATTGTGAAAACTCCCTTTACGTGGTTTGGACATTCCTATTCTGTAATTTTATTTTGCACAGAACTATCTTATATTGTCTTCGAAATATCTATTCTCCATACTGTAACTGTCAAGGAAATGTGTAATTCTTCCATATGTTGGGAAGCTTCAAGTGAGCCAATGTAGTGTAACAAACAGGGTATCCAGCTTCAACGTTTACAAACCAAACAAGGCTATGCGAAAGGTCAAAGCAATCAATAATATAACGTAGTCCTACCTTTAACTGTTTTTGGGCAAAGTTTGTAAAGATTGAAGGAGGAGATTCTGTATACAGTTCGGCAATGGCGTGATTTTATGAATGAAAAATCATAGCTTATAAACAAATGAGTATAAAAAATATTAAAATATATAAACAACATTACACTTTGAAGGTATGACATTAAATAAATGTGATTTATGAGCTAAAATACATTTTGGTTGGTCAATTTAAATCAGTATCAACAACCTATTACTTTTAGCGAATTTCTCTTCAGAGAATACACTATTATGGTAGTAGCCATGGTAAGACCTGATCGGGCTATGTGACCAGGGTTTTATAGGGTTTCAAAACGGTCCAAAATGGTTTTTTCTTTTTTCGACCTTAGATTTTAAAAGTTTACAATTTTAACCTAGACCATTTAAAATTGCTTAGAAAAACAAAAAAATTGGTATTTTGAATTTTTAAACTTAAATGGTTATGGAGAAAATTAAAAAATATGATTCCCATGTTATTCTTGAGGGAAATCAACAAAACCCTATATATCTTGCTTATTTATTGACTTATATTGATGAAATTTGATATAAAGATTCACTCTGAAGATTAACTTTATATTTGATTTAAAAAAAACCCATATGGCGTCAAACCGTCTTACTCAACCCCATGGTGTTTATACGGGAATAATTCCGCTGAGAAATAGAAATTTGCTGAGTACGCAGATTAGCTGTGACGGGGGTATTATTTTGATCAAAGGTAGATAGAACATTCTTTAAATAAATGATACCTTTAACTGGCACATACTTTCTCCCTGGCCAGATGAATAATTGTTTCCACTAATTATCGTTTAATTTCACTAATTTTGTTTACTGAACAAAATCACTGTTATTTACACATAAAACATATGACAAAACTTACATTTAAACAAATTAAAAAAAAAAAACAAAATTTTAGTCATATGTTTTATATGATTTTGTTCAGTTTTATTGGTCTGATGATGTTATTAAATTGATACAAAGGCTTAACGCAAAACTAAAGGAATTCTTTGGATTTTGGGAGTTTTTATTTGAAATTAGGCTAGTTTTAGATTAAAAAAAGAAGAGCTTTGTAAAATGATATTTTTATTATTGCTTAAGAATTGTAAATATATATTTTTGCCAGTTATGGATGGTTGAAACTTGTGAAAATAAAATTGTTTTATATGTAATAATCTTAAAATATAAGAAAAAATATTAAATACTGACACAGAAGTATAATAAAATTTTATTTATGTAACCTCTTGGTTATATATTACTAATTCAATGGCTCTTACTGTACTTGAAACTAAGTTAGTTGAATAAAATATTTTACATGAAGACTACTTTAGAGTCTTGCTTACCCGGACTTCCATAACCTGGAATTCTGGATAACTTGGAAAGCTTGCCAGTGCAGTTAAATGCTCTTGGTTTCAAGGCACTTTGCGTCATGGCATTGGCCAAAGTACGATTTCGTGCTTTGGTTTTACTTTAAGTTTTTATTTATTTTATCATGTGCATTATGAAATAAATAAATGTTTTTTTAGAAAAATTGAGAACTATTGGTGATTTTTCTTATGTTTACTCCTTTCACGATATCATGGAATTTCCATATACCCCCAGACGCCCTTTAGTCCACATTAGTCCTGGTTTGGGGGACTGTCCTGTATTCTATTGGGAGTTTTATAACGTATACTAGAGGCAAAAATCTATTTATTAAAAACAAACTACTTTGCAATTTACTCACTGAAAAGTTAAAAGAATCAAAAAGTTTAAAGGATTTTGGATAAAAGTAGATTACTTAAAATTTATGTTTGTCTTCGTGACGATTTGTACAGTTTGATTGACTGGTTTCGTCAACAATCTTGTTGACTGCTGTCACTACAATTCTGCAAGACCAAATTCGGTTTTCTGCCACCATTGCAGAAGAGTGATTAAAGAGTGACTCCAAATATTTTACAACATAATAACTTTTAATGAATTATCTAGGAAAAGAAATTAAATAGCCATTGTTCCTAAAATATTGACCATAATATTTTTTCATTGCTGTTTATTTGTTACATGGAGGGGTATATTGTTCATCATTTACAAGTTTTTTGTATGGTTTTTCAATACAAACTAAACTTGGCACAGGTCAATAAGTAAAAATGGTAAATTTAGTTGAATGTGTTGGAGTAACATGAATTGAGGTGGAGTGTGTAAAGTAGGTTAGTGCTCGCTCCTCAATAAACAGCTGCTTAAGTTTTCATTATGTAAACTGACATTTAGGTGCAATTATAGGAAAAAATATTCCAACTTTTAAATTAAAAAAAACCACAATTTCACCCATTAGTTAATTATATTTAATTGGATTCATCCATAGTTTCAATAAGTGTTAGAAGACTTAGAACTCAATAAAGTAAGGAATTATTTGATGAATAAGTGTGTAATGGTTTTAGTACTTATTTTTTGAAACTGTACAATGGAATATCATGAGGTTTTCTTATAGAAATGTTTTTGTTTTTTATTTATTATGGTTGTAAATGAAATTTAATGTGTTTTTTTCACTTTTAGGCCAAAACACAGTTTTAATGCTTACATCCAGTCTTCAAAACTGAATGGTAGGTAGTTTTGTTTTTTCTTACTGTAAAACAAATACATAGCATAAGATCTGACATTTTAATCAGGTGATGATAAATACCATACTAGTTTTTAATACAAAGTATTTTTCTTGGCCATTTTATTTTTTATACAAAGTTGTTTTATACAAAGTTTATTACAAACTCATTAGCTGCGGCAAACAATTTTTAGAAGTCACCCAGTGCCTGAAAATTTTTATTGCAAAGATATTTCAAGAATCAAGAATCAAGAGTTTTATTGTCTTTAAGCACATATGCAATTGACAAAGTCATAGTAAAAATGCATTAAAGCTAGTCATTTAGTCGTTGCACATAAGTTAATGCATACAAGTTGGATAACTAAACATAAAATCTATAAAGAAAAACAATAAGTAAACAACAATAAATACTTTATTACAAGGCTAAAAAATTAAAGAACTAGTATCACAGATCAAATACTCCTCTACATTGTAAAACACTTTTTCTTTGAGCCATTTTTCTAAAACAACTTTAAACCTTTTTAAATTAACTTCCCAAGCTTTTTCAGGCAATTTGTTAAATAACTTAAGTTTCATAAACAAGAGACTGCTTCTACTTTTCTCTAATCTAATGGATGGCAGTTCTAAAAAAAAAATATTTTTTTCTGGTAAAGTGGGCGTGTATGTTCGGTCTCGTTACAAATTTATTTAGAGATTGTTTTACATCAACTAAACAACAATAAATATAGAGAGAAGGTAATGTCATGATTTTGAATTCTCTAAATATTGGCGAACAACTTTCTCTATCTGGAACATTCTTTATAATCCTAAGGGCTTTTTTCTGCCAGATAAATGCCTTTTTGAATTACTGTACTACTATTGCCCCAAAGGGTAATTCCATATCTCAAATGTGAATGAAAAAATGCGTAATAAGCAGTTATCAACATATCACAATTTACACAGCCCTTCAATTTACGCAAAAGATAAGTAACTCGAGCCAACTTAGTGCACAAATTGTTAACATGAAATTCCCAGCTTAATTTACTATCTAAGTGTAATCCTAATAGTTTTACATTACTTTTGTTGCTAACAATGTCTTGGTTTAAAGAAAAAATTAAATTTTCAGTCTTACTTTGATTTACCAACAACTCATTATCTTGAAACCATCGAGAAGCTAAGTCAGTACAATTTTCTTTTTCTAAAATTAGGTTTTCAATGTCTTTGCTGCAGTTGAACAAGGTAGTGTCATCTGCATAAAGCACTGAACTACAGGGAATACTAAAAGCAAAGTCATTGATAGCAACAATGAACAAAAAGGGACCAAGTACTGAACCCTGAGGAACTCCTACTTTTGTACATTTAAAATCAGATTTGAGCTGCCCCTGAACTACCATCTGCTTTCTATGGCTCAGATAAGATGCCAACAACTTCAATTCATTATTCTGGATACCATAATGTCTTAATTTACTTATCAATAGCTTATGTGAGATACAATCAAAAGCTTTCGTGAGGTCCAATAATGTTACAGAGGATACCAGTTTTTTTTCAAAATTATCTAAAACATTTTCAACAATTCACTGCGTTTGAGACCATATGGTCCATGCCAGCCCCTGATGATATACATTTAGTGACCATATGGTCCACGCCATATGTATGTTAATGGAAAAAAGTGCATTAATATTAGGTGGTGAATTTGGTAGAATCATTAGCCTCCTCTTCGGGCACTGTTTCTATGCCATCCCATTTATTACCAAATGTCACCTGTTTGAATCAACGGTGTTTACCGCTTGGCCATTACTATTATTAGTACTTCTGAGTAGTGATATCAGAACACAAAAGAGGTTTGCAGAAGGCATTCAGACGTTTAGGCAGGTCATTAGATAAGACAGTAAAAAAAAACAGGTCCTAGCATGGATTCCTGAGGTACCACTCTATTTATTGGCGTGGGTGTTGATATTGCACTTTGTGTTACTTCAATAGAGCTGTGCTTAACTTCTCGTTTTTGCTCCTCACAATAGTTATTAAACTATATGAGGGCTATTCAGAAAGTAAAGAACGTTTCCGTCCTACACCGTTAGGCGCGCGTGTATCGCCTATATTAGGGTATGAGAGCACTCGAGGCCTCAGTGGCTATCCAGCCGTGACACTAGGAGCATCGTCGCGCTGCTAGTTTTCTTTATTTTTAAATTCAAAATGGCCGCTCCCGTAAAAAATGCCGCCAGTTGCGAAGAGCCATCGGTAACACGGTTTTTGTTGTCAAAAACCTTAAAACTGATAAAGATTTATCGAAAAGTATGCGAGGTGTATGGGAACAATGTCTGGAATGAAAGTTTTGTGTGTAAGTTGTGTATTCAGTTTACAAATGGCCGAACCAATGTTCTTGATGAGCAGCAGAGTGGACGACCGAGCATTGTGACTGACGAACTGGTCACTAAAGTTGACGAGAAGATCCGTGAAACCTGCTGCTCCTCCATAACGGAGCTTTCGTTATCTTTCCCTCAAGTTTCACGGACTTTGCTGTGTTGAAATTGAAAGAATAAAAGTCGATAAATCTCTATCGGTTTTAAGTTTTTTGCCAACAAAAACCGTGTTATTGATCGCACTTCGCAACTGGCGGCATTTTTTACGGGAGCGGCCATTTTGAATTTAAAAATAAAGAAAACTAGCAGCACGACGATGCTCCTAGTGTCACGGCTTGATAGCCACTGAGGCCCAAAGTGCTTTCATACCCTAATATAGGCGATACGCGCGCGCCTAACGGCGTAAGACGGACACATTCTTTACTTTCTGAATAGCCCTCGTACATTTGAATCATTTGTCCTTAATTGCATACTGTTTCATGTTTTTGTAAGATCTGGTTTAAGTATTCAAAGGCTTTGCTGAAGTCTAGCATTATGGCTGTATCCCTGTAATTTTTTTTTTCGAAGTTGTTTATTACAAATTGAATAAACTCATTGATAGTTTAAACCATACTGACTAACTTAAGTCATAAAATCACCATACAATATGAACAGAGATTATTTTAAAATCATTCAATGCAAACAAATCTCCAAACATACACCATGAAGATGTGTACTATCAAAACATTGCCGGGGTGACTCATTTGTATCAAACAGTTACCATCAAAGTGCATTAAAAATAATTTAATGATTAGAAAAAGGGAAAAGGCATATTGAAATTTAAGGAACTAAACAAACAATAGATTTATAATTTAAGATAAAATACAAAGTTATTTTTAAAGCTCCAAGAATAGTAACAAATGTATTTTAATCAGTTTGAAAGAAGTCATGTGTCCGTGAATATAATAGTTAATTTATTCAAATATAAGTTTCTAAAGTGTAAGACTATTAATGTGAGGTGATACTATTATTATTGTTCACAGGTATGTGTTTGGAGGAAAGAGTTTTTTACAGAGTTATATCAGGCATCCATGCAAGCATAAACATTCATCTCAGTGCAAAATATTTACTCTCTGGTAAGTATCTTTGGTTGCCGGCTTTCTGTTATATATGAACTAAAGAGGTTATTATTCTCACCCACCTTCCCATGCCTACAGTTACTAAATCATTGGACACTAACCTGTGTGCCCTATTCTACAACACAAAACATGTGATGCACACATATTTTAAAATTAACATTATTATTTTAAGGGTTAAAAGGTTTTAACCTTTGAGGATGTAATTATTTCCTATAAATTGAAAGCAGCGGTCATGTTAGATGAGATGGCTAAGGATGAAGCACCTTGGCCAGGATATCTACTCTGGTGGGGGGTCGATTCCCGCTCACAAACAAACTCTGACCTGATGGTAGAACCCTTAAAGGGTTAGCCGATCTGTGGCCGAACGTTGGTGGGAGGGCCCACGTAAAATTAACGGTGGCAGGCTAGCTTAACGGTTGACGGTATCAGTTGATTCTTTGAGAGTTGCATCTTGGTCAACACTGATTTTGTTACTTTTTACTTATTTTCACTGTGTGTGCCAATACGGCCTTGAAATATGGAAGTTAACCATGTTTTTATTCCAAAATGTCAATATTTTATGCAATAAGAGTGGGTACGAAGGATGGTGATCTGCGTTTGTCTAATAAGGATATACAACTATTGGGGATTGGCATCGGCAGTTGGAGCTCAAAGGGTTAATGTTTTAATGCTGATTAATTGTTTAATGCCATTACATTATTTTTAGAAAACAGAAAGTAGGATACAATATATCTTGTCTTTTTTATTCAGGTGAGGTTGACCTGATAGTATTTTAAAAAATTATGTGGACATAATTTTATTTCTCTTGTATTAGTTTCACTTCTCTTTTCCCTATTATAAAAGTAGTCTTTCTTACGATTTAAACGTATCCAATTATATAATAGAGCTAATTTTGACATCTCATTTTTGGTATTTTGCCCTGTTTAGACATAGGTGTGATCAACGGAGGTGGCAAGTGGGGTCCGAACTTGGCTGAGTTCCAGCGGAGATTCAGTCCCGAGACGACTAACGGGGAAGGACCAGAGTGGATACGCAACTTGTACTTTGTCTACCTGCTGGAGATGAGAGCACTGGCCAAGGCTGCGCCTTACTTAGAGCAGGAGGAGTACTTCACCGGACGCCACGACGACGATAGCGATACCAAGGATGCTGTTGTCAACTTGTTGCAAGTCATCAAGTGAGTTAATAACCTTTCCGTTATTATGCCATAGCAGATTTGACTACCACACCAAATTCATTCGTATCCTGAACATAATGTGCCCATAGAGAAAAATCATTCCGTATGAAAAAACTGTAACTCAGTTTGTAGTTTTGCAATAAGATTTGAGATTGTTAATGTTTTTATCCTAAAGAGCACGGGAAGCCCTTAAAGTACATTTTTTTGCCCATAAGATCAACATAGGAAACAATTTTTATTGAAATTATGTAGAACACTTTTTTTGGGATGTTTTGACACATTTTATTTTCTATTTAAACTAGATGTTTCACCTGCACTTTGGCTGGTTTCATCATATTACATTCATGATTTATTTTTTTAACCTAGTACTACTGATGAAACCGGCCAAAGTGCAGGTGAAACGTCTAGTTTAAATAGAAAATAATATGTGTCAAAAAATCCCAAAAACGTGTTCTACACAATTTTACTAAATATGACACATGAAAGTTTAAGGGAAAACTTTTATTGAACTGTAAAATAAAACAGCTGAAAATATAAGCATAGTAAAGGTGCGGCTACACATAGCAGGAAAGGACATGGAAAGGACACGGACAGGACAGTTTCTGATGAATGCTTCCTGTGTTATCAAATGGAAGCGGCTACACATAGCAGGAAAGGACACGGAAAGGACACGGACAGGACATTCGCCGTGTCGGATGGATCGCCAGACGAGCATTCATCCGCCACTGTCGTGTCCTGTCCGTATCCCGTCCTGGTATGTGTAGCCACCCCTTCCGACACTATCAGAAAATGATAACGGTAGCTCAGTGTAGTGAGTGTGGTGGCCGGCGGTATGAGCCGTGTCGGACGGCTGCGCGCGCAACCTTCCGACGTCTGACGGCTGCGCGTGCAGCCTTCCGACTCAGAAATGTCCTGTCCGTGTCCCGATATGTGTAGCCACCCCATCAGAATTTTGTCCGTGTCCTTTCCGTTTCCTTTCCGTATCCTTTCCTGCTATGTGTAGCCGTACCTTAAAACAGACATGAATATAAGCAATTGAACTACCGGTAGTGAAATGTTAACTGTATACAATAATAAAGAAGTGTCTAAAGTGATGCACTGTACTTAAATCTCTCCAATTCTAGCTCAAAATCTGATTTATCTCAAATTTTTATTTATATGTGTATTTGGGGGCTAAATATGTTTAGTTATAACCTTAACCCGATATGTTTCATATATTTCAAACAGATATATACCAGGAAAAGGTATAACTAGTTAGTTGTTGGTTGATGTTCATTTACTTTGGTAAACGTTTTACTATGATGCTATAACTAAAGTTAATGAGAGATTTAATACAGAATGCAACAAATGTTAAAACAGCCGTTTTTATGAGAAGACATTTAAAAGTTCTTTACATTAAAAGGTGCATTTACACCAGAGTTGACAACCGATAGTTGTCAACTTTTACTGGTATTTATAAATGCCTATCAATATAGTTTAATACAAAAGTGTTTTGTATAAAGAGAAATTTTAACCGGCCACCTTTCAACCAGTCTGTGCTTTACCGGCCTACCCTGACACAAAATCAACATCTTTTTAACCAGCCATTTTTTATCTCAACATAGCTTTAACCGGCCGTGTTTGGCCGGAAACGTTGTTTTCTTATCCATCATTCAATTCAACGTTATACTATATTGAAGTTCTTAAACCAATTAAAATGTACCATCCAAGATGGAAGTGAATGCCAAAGGAATTTAATGCGTTTGGACCTGCAATCCAGTTGACCACAAAAAGGAACAAATTATTATTAGTTAAGTTGTGGATTTAATGGGTGTCGGATGTTGGCTAAAAATTACATAATATATTTAGAGTTGCTTTTCAAGTAATATAACTTTTCATTTAGGCCATAATTGTAGGTTGGCGTTTTTTTTATGTACATCGGTTTAACGGGAAAATTCATTATCCAACTGTGGCCTGGTCCCGAGATGGCCGGTTATGAGGGAGTTTACTGTATAGACTAAATTCAATGAACCACTTTAACAAAAGATGCATATTCTCCTAATTTTTGTGATTTCTATATTTAAATTCTTCTTTGCCATGGAAAGTTAAGAAGAGAAAAATTTGAATTGGTACAAATAAAAATAGTGCAGTCATTCACTTTGTTGACTAACTTCTCCGTATAGAACTGCAAAGCTGCAATGCGTGTTGTACAGGACCTTTAAGTGGTAATGTAATATTCATTTGTTCTCGGCAGTTCTTTTAAATGTGTTGAACTATCTAGATCTAGAAACTATGAATGTATTGTAATTATTAAGGAGTTTTTTTCAGAGGTCCTAAGACAATTTGGCATAAGGACTATAATGAAATCCTAATTTGAACTTTAAAGAAATACACAAAATTTCAACACTATCGCGTGTTTCAAGGAAGTTTTCGATATAGTGATAAAGGTCGATTGGTCAAACAATAACAAGGTGCAAGTTAATTGGCACTATGGTTTAATTTATAATTTTTATGAAAAATGACTAAATTACCACTGAGCAAGGTTTGATCTCCCGGTACTCTGATACATAGGTCCGCCTAGTTATGAAAAATGCCTACTGTTTACTTGGATTGCTGTTGAAAATTCATGGGTTAGCTTTACTTACACTAGGAATGGCAATTGGATTAGTAATGATAATGCAAGTGGAAGGGTTACAAGCCCTAAAGTTTGGTTATTTCCCCATTTGATAAAGCTTGACTAGGAAATTAATTGATATCAAGTTGAACAGCTGTAAAGAATAAAATATAGTATACCAGCGAGACCATCTATCTATTAATTCATATCTGAGAGGTCATGTACACCAATTTACAAACCGCAAGAGCATAAGGAGTATGTATGATATTTTCTGTTATGAATATCCAAACTAAATGCTAAATTTCAAATAATCTGTGCACTAGTAAACTTTAACAGAGAATGTTTTTTATAACTGTCAGGTATTTTATTATAAATATCCCATTTGTAGTGTTATTCTTGTGCTTTAACTATGCCTGAAACAAATTTTTTTCTTCAAAATTTGTTTGATTCTGAAGTTTTTAGAATTTCTAGTTGGAAAACAGAAGGAACATTCAAAATTGTAAACTGTCAGAAAAGTTTCTGGCCTTTGGTTTTTGGTGTGCTGTGTGCCAAGGTTAGGCTGAGTCAGATGATTCCTGTAACATGGTGACCTGTATTTATCATGAACACTGTTACCATAACAGCTCATGAACTTTAAATTAACTTGACTATGGAACTTTAATTATTTTAATTACCAAGAAGTAAACATTCTACAGTCTTTAAAAATCAAAAAGGATTTCCAAATTGATTTTTTCTTACCAATAAAGAAATAGCACTTCATCATCTAGTTAATTGTTGTATTATTTTGATGGCATTTTATACTATAAACTATCTGTCCAGGCTAAAATCAGGCTCAAATAATTTGTAGGTTTTTGGAATTCAGTTTTGAAATTTTCTTATCAATACTTGTTTAAATATACAATTTAGCTTTATTAAAAAAAAGTATAGTCTTGCTTGGATATCCAATCTTAACAACTCATCAAATAATATATTTTTAGACCTAATTTTTTATTAAATTTTGTCATTAGATAAAGTTATGACAATGAAATGTCTATTTAATTTAAATATGTACTTTTCAGGTCATTCTCAGAGCACTTCAATGAGTCAACGATGTTTTCTGGGGGTGCTCAAGCTGCCAAGCTTAAAGAGGAGTTCAGTTTACATTTCCGCAACATCACCGCGATAATGGACTGTGTGGGGTGTGACAAATGTAAACTGTGGGGAAAGCTGCAGGTATGTCTTGTTTTAAGATTATCATTACATTTAAGGTGGGTTTTGCCTAATTTTTTTTAGTGCTCTGCCTTGTTGTTTGTTCAGGTAATTATTTCAGTTTTAATTTTTTAGATGCAGTAAAATAATAATTTTTTATCTTTGGCAAATTTCTAATCATAACAATTAAATACTGTTGTATTTTGAAGTTGAATATTATAAACAAATTAATAGACCATAACATTAATTCACTTATCTTTTGAACGGAAGGTTTTACAACTATGATTTAAGAATTTACAAAAATCATACTTAAAATGAGCAATGATTTTTTTGTATGACAGTTTTGAAAAAATATTTAACTCAGAAGGTATTAATCACATAAGTCAGATAGCGACCCTCGCTGGCCGGATGCCAAGCGATGGAGCTCTTATTGTTGTCATGTTTTCCTTATTCTATCATAAAATTACAATTTTATCCGGCTTTTGCAGCTAGTAAAAATGTAAATGTTTTTTTTAATCTCAACAGAGAAATAATTGGCTGGGGAGCTGAGTGGTTATAGTGCTCGCCTTTGAATTAAAAGGTTTCCGGTTCAATCCTGAGAAAAGTTAGTAGATTTTTAAAGGTTTGACTCCGGACCCAGTTGCCATTTGTCATTGGGCTATTAATTAATGATGCTGCGTAACAACTGGTCGATGTTAGATAGTAACAAGACTGGGGACTGTTCCCCATCAAAACGTAACTGGCTAGATACAACCAAAATAAAAATAAAAAAATTAATAAATAAAAGCCTGAAAAAAAATTATTTTTCAAGAACTGTGAACATTTGCTTTTATAATTGGTTTCTGTTACCTTTTTAGTTTGTTAGTAAAAACAACCATATAACTGGACATCTGTTATCAATTCTCTGTTACGGCATCTGTTTTTGACGATAAAATCAACAATAGATCCATACCTAGAAACAACCTATAAACTCGATGCAATTTTCACTGTCGAGTTTGCGAATGTCTAGTTACCTGGAGGCAATATTCCCACCATTTACTTGATCAGGCTTGTTTATCTGCTCTCGATGACAATTAGAATGTGGAATAGCGGTCACTTGCGATCAACCCTAATTTGCCAAAAATACTGGCGGATACAAAAAGGGACCAAAAATAGTGATCAAACATTGATATGAAGGTTGGCACCAAAAATCAAGTGATCGCAATAGCAATGGAATTTCGCACCTGGCTGTTGAAACACTGCAAATAGCGAGTCACATCTGTCCAAGCAAGTACATTAATTTTTTAGAGTCCAGTTTGTGGGGTTTTATATTGTATTTATCTAACTATAAACAATAAAAAGTAGCTCAAGTTGAAAAAATAAAATGTCTTCCAAAAGTACTATACAGGGTGTCCCGGAACTCTCTGGAACCCTTTTGTATATTTGTTCCTTGAATCGAGACAAGAAAAAACATCATACAAAAAGGGGTCTAAAATCCATCAGTAAGCCCCTAGCCGCCATTTTGTTTTTTTCACATAATAATTTTTATTTCCATAACGGATCGTTGAATTCAGTTCATATTTGAGATATGTACCAATGTACATTTTCAGGAAAAAATTTTTACAGTGTATTTTCAAAATTGTGGACATTTAAATTTTTGAAACTAAAATATCTCAAAATCGGTAAATTTCATAAAAATTATACTTGGCACAAAAAAGTTGCCAAATTAAATTATCTAACCAATGGTACCAAATTTGTAAGGGTCTGATAATAAATAACGGAGAAATAACGGAGTTATTGCGATTTTTATATCAAAATGGCCTTAATTTGCATTAATTGTAATGCAAAATCAATGTTTTTTTTTGGAGAAAATCGCAATAACTCTGTTATTTGTTGTCAGATCCTTATAAACTTGGTACCGTTGGTTAGACAATTTAATTTGGCATCTTTTATGTATGTTGTAAAATTTTTATGATATTTACCGATTTTGGGTTATTTGAGCTTGAAAATTTTAAATGGCTGCCATTTTTAAAATATACAGTGGAAAAAATTAATTTTGTTCCTGAAAATGTACGTTGGTATAATAAAGATTTATCACAAATATTAACTGAATCCAACGATCCGTTATGGAAATAAAAATTATTATGTGGAAAAAACAAAATGACGACTATCGGCTTAACGATGGATTTTAGACCTCCTTTTGTATGATGTTTTCTTGTCTCGATGCAAGGAACAAATATACAAAAAGGTTCCAGAGAGTTCCGGGACACCCTGTATATTTACACTTGCCCTGTAATTGTATAGAAGACAGTCAATATACAGAGTATCACAAAAAAACGTGACTGGCTATGCATATTCGTATTATACATATCAAAATAAATAAAAAATGTTCAGTAAAATTTTTTTGATTTCGGCTTCTTTAAGCTGCTGTCCGCCATTTTGTTTTTTACACTAAGTAATTTTTTTTCGTAGCGGATCATTGTATTAAGTTTATATTTGGCATGGACCTTTATCACATAAATATGTTCATTTTCAGAAAAAATGAAATATTTTTTCCGATGTGTATTTTCAAAATAGCGGCCAATTTAAAATTTCAAACTTGAATTTCTCAAATTTCAAACGGAAATTAAATCAAAAGTTTACAAGAGACAAAAAAGTTGACAAATTAAACTATCTAAACAATAGTACCAGGTTTGTAAAGATCCGACGATAAATAATGGAGTTATTAAGATTTTTCTTTGAAAATAACCTACATTTGCATTGATTATAATGCAAAATTAATGTTTTTCTGCAGAAAAATTGCAATTACTTTGTTATTTGTTGTTGGATCTTTACAAACTTGGTATTATTGTTTAGATAATTATTTTATTTGTGACCTTTTTGGACTCTTTTAAAATTTTGATATAATTTACCGTTTTTGATAAATTTGAGAGTTTTAAAGTTTAAAATGGTTACCATTTTGAAAATACACATCAGAACAAATTTTTTTGTTCTGAAAATGAATATTTGTGTGAGAAAGGTCCTGCCAAATATGAACTTGATACTATGCTACACTAAGGTAATAACAATTATTTAGTGCAATAAACATAATGGCAAATAGCAGCTAAACAAAGCTGAAATAAAAACAAAAATTTTACCGAACATTTCAAATTATTTTTATGTGTAGAATACAAATATTCATAGAAAGTCACGATTTTTGGTGACACCCTGTATATGAAAGATGTTACAATTTAGCGATAAATTTTGATCAGTCACACCGGTCATCCTCAGGCCCAATCTGAGACTGAGAAAATCAATTGCGATTTTGCTTCCATTTTTTAAGTACAGTAAAACGTTTATAATCCATATTAATTGGGGCATAACCCCCATCCAGATAATCAAAATTACCTTAAAAATAGTCAATATGCACTATTTAAGTAAAAATCATTTTAAAATTGTATATTTTCTCTTTTATAGTAAAGGTTCTTGAAGTGAGATGAACATTGTGAGATGAACATGTGAGATAACATTGTTTTATGTTAAATACTGGATAATATTTTGTTTATAGCAAATTTACCCGAAGAACTGACATACAAATATGCTGAAAAGCATATTTGTTAGAGGTTAAGTGGTAGAGAGGACTTGTTAGTCCTAACTTCGCCTCCATAATAAAGACATTTTTCATTTCATTTCATACCGGTTGAAAGGACCGGGTTGAAAATTTTTTGATCAAAACAATATTCCTGGGTGTCGGCAGCCTTCGCCAGCACTGTAGGCCTACCGCTCGCACCTCTTTCCAGGAACAAAATGATGCATTTCACAACATTTTGTCACACTCGTACAGCCAGTGCAGTGGACAATTCCGTACAAGACTGGTGCATTCGATTGTGAGTCAGCTCCGGCGTTACAAGATAAACGGTGCATTTGGCCGTGTGTCAGTTTTTGTGTAATAAAGTTGTGACAGTTTTAACAGATGACGTGTTGTAATTTAAAACTTTTTCCCTGAATAAATATATTTATTTGTAAATCATGGACTCAGAGGAACTTCATCGGATCGATAGACTTCTTACCTTACATTTCTCATCATCGATAAAATAAACTTGTGTAGTTCATTAGACTTGCTACAAAGTGTATTATTTTTTATAAAAACTAAATACATAAATTAAAACGTTTAAATTGAAATTATTTTAATTTTATGGTATTGTTGACAAATGTTAAATGTTCAATCAGTTTTTTTCTCTTCCACTAACTAGGCCAAATTAAAATCTTTAATAAAAGTAAAAACACCCATAAAAAAAGACATTACATAAATTATGTAAACACAAGTTTACAGTGTAAAATGTTAAAATAACTAATAAGAAAGACATGTGAATGGGTTTTGAAAAATAAAATACTGATTTATTCAATATATGTGGTATTTTATGAAAACCTGGTCTAAAAGACTGTGAATCAGTTCTCATGTTTCCAAATCAATGTCAGTTCTGCCGTGATATAAACAGTAATAACCTGAGACATTATTGAGCTTTTAAAAAAATCGTGATGGGCAGTTGATAGTGGTTCGTTCTTATGCAGCTAAGTCCTTAACTGTGACTTAACATGCAACAGAAGTGTAACTATAATGCGAGTTATATCGCTCAGGGTCAGTGGACTGACGCGATAGCGGGACCTTGAACACATTCCCTCCCCCTTCCGCAACCACTCCCCTACTCCTTACTACACACTAATCCTTCATCACTCACTCTCCAGTGAAGAGTATGGCGTATCGCCGACAGTATACGATGTTTTATTTTTTATTTCTTGTTAGAAACAAATCCGGATTTGGATTTTTGACGTCCAAATTACACTATCAACGTTTATACTGTAAGTGCACAGTTAAAACAACAGTCACCACAAACGAAGAGAGGGGTCTTACTCTAACTGACCTTCTTATAAGATTTATAAGATCCTCAAAACCCGTCCTGAAATCACATCCCGGTAACTTGACACCACTGACAAAGTCATTTTTGATTTTTTTTTTTAGATGTGTATAAAGTGTATTTGATCTGTTTTAGATCCAAGGACTTGGGACAGCACTCAAAATATTATTTTCTGGAAGGTTTGATCATCCGTCACCTTCTCCATACAGTGTAGCAAACCTAGGGAAGAACCAGTTCCAGTTAGATCGTAATGAAATAATTGCCCTCTTTAATGCTTTTGCAAGGTGAGCTGTCATTTAATGAATCATGACTTTTGTTTATAATTTGAAATAATGATCTAATAGGAACAATTTTTATAACATGAAACAACCACAAATAAATTTTTGGAGTTATTTATCTTCATGTCATATTTTTACGATTTTAGGAATGATTTTGAATTTAAAGTAATATACTGGGTGACATTCATCCAACTGGGTGACATCGGAACTCCGCTTCCCTGGAACTGATCTGGATACTATTACTATTTTTTTTCTTACCAAAATAACTTTTATGTTTTAATGCTTTAATTTCCAATTCGTTATACCTGCAATACAGTTTATCACATTTTGCATCACTTGTGACCTTGTGCTTTTCATAATATGCATTCCTCGAATGATTGACGAGGCCTTGTAAATATTCGCCACGGAAATAGGAAGAGGGGGGACAGGAAGTTACATCGTCCTTCTAAAGTGTCTGTCTCAAGAGTGCAAATGTACAAAACTGGAAAAGGTTTGTGTCTATCAAGTATTGGGATCTTTATTTCCTGCATTTTTTAAATTCCTAAAAGTACATTGTAACCATGTTCAAAAGTTCAAAGTTTCGTATTTTATTTTTAGAAAATCTAGCTTGTGTTATCTCACCAACAATAGTGAATAGGTACTGTACCGTAACAGCGAAAACTATGACTCACTTTGAACTCTGCTTCATCGGAATTGTTCAACATTCAAATTGGCTATCCGCCACATTAGTTCTGATGAACAAGAGTGCACTTTAATAAAAAAAAAAGATTTTATTTTGGAAACTTCTAAATTTTCTAACCAAATTAAAGGGACTTTCAATCACGCCAGTTGAACAAGACAGTTAATTTTTATCTCTTGCTCTGTGTGTGAAAGATTGTTTAGTTTTACTTAAGAGGTTAATAAACAACTCTTTGTTTGTAATAATAATTGTGGTAGAAAAGGTTAGTTTTCAGTTGTCTGATTACAAATCAAGGCTAAAAACTTTTGGAACTGTTGATATATTGAACTGTTATCATTGTTATTTAGAAAGTTAAACTCGAAACACCTCGAGGTTACGATCTAAAATAATTCACCCTCTCCTAATTTTTTTTTGCACCCTACTTGTAGACCTCACACATGAGAGTAAGTTATTTCTTATTTTTTTACAGGCTATCGACAAGTATTTACGAACTTGAAAAGTTTCGACAGATGACGAGATAGCGAGGTCCTCTCTGTACAGATGCCAGCTAAACTAACTGTGGTATTATCAGGCTCTTGTTATTTATTTAGTTTTACTTCATGTGAATATAGCACTTATATGTGTGTACAAAATATATTGATAATGTTTTTGGCCCGGGGTAAAAGTTTTAGCAATGTGTAATATTTTTAGTATCTATTATATGTGTGTAAATGTATATGTTTATGTTAATTTTTTATGTAGGTTTTGTCTTGTTATAATTTATTCTAAAATTATCATCGATTGATAGATGTTTTTAAGTGCACTATTTGGGGTCTGTTGGCATAATTTAATTAAAATCACAAATAATAGATAAAATATAATAAACAATTTGCTTGAAAAGATTTTTATTAATCATAAATTTTAATTTTATTTGGCTAAGAAAAGAGGTTTTATAACTGTAAACCTAAATCAAAAGTGGTATTTTATCTAAGTCGCGCTTCAACCCAAGAATTCCTGTGTTTAGTAATGATTTGGTGGACCAACCTTTTCAACATTAAAAGTGATTTGGTGGGCTCAAGGAAACATTAAACATAACTTCTGAATTAATCATAATTGTTTTTCTTGTATTTGACAAAATTACTTATAATTATTATTTATGAGAAGTATTGTCAACTCTTATTGAAAGAATAATTTGTCCTAGAGTAAGATTGATACATGTTGCAATATTTTTGTTAAAAATATTGAGAAAATGAAAATTCATGTTTTATCCAACTGAAAGGGGAGATAAAAAAATTAAATAATGAACTTTGGTAAACAAAGTTACCAAATTTGTTTTTGGGTTGGAGGCAGATAAGTACTTCACATTTTATTTTTTATGTCACATTTTCTCTTTGAATGATTGAGATTGCACAGTTATTTTAAATGTAAATGGGCTCATTGTTTTATTATATCAGTTATTCCCTTATAATGAAGAGAAAACATTTTGATCGGTTTGGGCCCTTAGAGGTTTTAAGTAGGTGACCTGTTCAGAACCTAAAGCTATGCTTTTGGGTGTGATCTTTCAAGCGTCAATGTGTTTCACATTGAGTCAGTTTCAATTAGTATTTTAGCTTAAAACTTGACCTTTGTTCTGCTCTGCTTAGTATCACATAGTGTTACTATAGACTCTCTCAACTAGCTACCTCAGGACCGGCAGCCTACTAAGAATTGGTTAGTTGGTTAAACCAACATAGGCTACCATTAATTTTCCATAGATTAAATATTTTATTGTCAATAAAAAAGCGTTGCAACCAAAGTTTGATGTGACTTTTTTGATAGACTACTATGCAAATGTTTCTGTCGCCATTTAGGCAAAATGTGACAGTTTAAAGCAATGTTATCATAAAATAGCCGGTTGTTTACGAGGGGAGGCCAATTAACAAACGGTGGCAAGTTAAGAGGGAGTCTACTGTAGTAACTATGACCAAGAGGATTCCCATGGACAGTGCTGCTTTTACAATAATAGTGAAGGTTTTAAGAACCAAACTGTAAGGATTGAAGGATAGGTTTATAAAAATAAACATGCTCACAACATGTTAAATAGACATTTATATTGTGAAAGGTGTTAAATGCACAAAACTTTGCTGTATACAAACAAAACCACGGTGTCTTCTTACATTATTAAGTCATTGAAAGAAATTTTTGTTGCATCATATCCTATGGAGTAATTTGTGTAGTTTTGAGTTTCTTTCCTTGTACACAGTAATTTGGTTTAAACAGGCCCTAATAATACCAATCAGATCACCAGATGTTTTAAAATGCTTTAGAGCAATTTGATGTAGCATGCATTTGTCAAATCTTTTTCATCACTGGCTGTGATACATTGTCGATTACTCTTTACTGTACACTTGTATATAAATGTTTCAAGTCATTAACTTGTTAATTTTTTTTTTGTTTATTTTGTTAACAACCTGGAATTAATAAAAACAAGAGTGATTTAACATTGAAATTTTTATATATTTTTTTACAATGCTGTAGCGTAATAAATATTCCATTCAATCAGTTAATGCAAACAGCTTGGAAAAGAACCACACCTTATCTAATATATATATGTGATTCAAAATTTTTTTCTAACTATTTTTTTTCTAACAAATGTATTGTGTAAAAATTCGTGCCAATAGAATAACAATCTTGTAGGTCTCTGGATGAGACATTTTGTCAGTCAGTCATGTGTGTGGTGATATAATAGTAGTTTTCATCACTAGGAGCAAAAGTGGGTCTTTTTGGACCCACACACGACACTTTTGCTCCGAGTGATGAACAACGTTTTTTATCATAATGCCAAAATTAGACTTTTGATCGTTAAAAATATTAACTTTAAAGTTGTATTTTCGAGGTTATATTTACAAAGTAAGTAATATGCAGTGTTTACATTTCTGTTATTTACAAACAATGCTTTTCATAACGTTTGAATTTCAAAATTCTGCTCCTCAACATAAATAAATCAATAGTAATATACTTGGCAAACAGCTGACTTTTCAGTACTAGGACCTAAAAAATTCTCCAGATGATTTTTCAGTCCTAGGACAGAAAAGAATAGGTTTTGGTACTATTGAGAGAACAAAAAACTGGCTGATTTCGTGCAGAATGATAAAAATCCATTTATATCATTAGTGATTATATAGTGCTTCATTTGTTAAATCTAATTTCAACATCACATATTCTTAAAACCAGGAAATGAGTTTTTCATTTAGAAAAATAACATTTATTTAATATTGGATGGTACTGGTATATGTTTGTTAATGCCAAGAACTGTTCAATATGAATTGGGAGTAGTTTGTTTAGATTGAGTGTTTTTTATAAATAAATGCAATTATTGTATTAAATTGTAAATAAAATATATATGTTTGTGTTACATACTGTTGTTTTTCCTTTCATTTTATAAATATTTGATAAATACATGGAACATTACCAAGAATGAATCAATCGTTTAGATGTCTTAGGCCACTTTTCATCATAATGTTAATTAGATAACTTTATTAATAACTCGCAGACTATAGTCGCGGCCATGGAATCAGGCATGTGAATGATTTTACAATGTTGCCATATTGATAGTGGCTCCTAGTAGGGTAATAATTTAATCAGGGGTTTTACATTTATATTATTATTTTTGTTTGCTTCATTTCTTGATACCACTTTCTTCTTTGTAGAGGGGAGGCTCAACCCATCTAGACTAGGCAATGCTGGACACTCAGTATATATGCTTTTTGAGCGCCAAAGTATGTTATTCTCAACCTTCCTTGCATCTTTGATCCTATATGTAGCAACATGTAATTTTTTCTCACCCACCAGATTTTGTGAATGCTACTAAGCTATTTAAATTTAACAACTACAGGTAGCATATTTTAGTTCCTGGGATTTAAATTATTTTGATTAAACTGGACTTTATAGATATGTAACTATCTTAATTTTACAACAAAAGTGTAGTCTAAAATTAAATAATACCCCCGTCGCAGCAGACCTGCGTACTCAGCGAATTTCCAATGGAATTTTGGTATATTTTATATTTCCCCATAAAATCCATGGGGATGAGAATATGTAGGTTTGCCGCCATAATATGGGTTTAGTTGGTAAATATAAGTTAAATCCTACCTAGTGATTGTACATACCAAATTTTATAAGGTTATGGTGTTCTGTTTATTTTCCCCATAAACCCCATGGGGGTGAGTATGTAGGTTTGCCGCCATATGGGTTTTGTAAGCAAGTATAAGTTAAACCTTATCTAGATAATGTACATACCAAATTTGATTAAGTTATGTCAATAAATAAGCAAGATATAGGCTTTTCTTGATTTCCCATAAGAATAACATGGGAAACACATTTTTTGATTTTCCCCGTAACCAGTTATGCTAAGATAAAAATTCAAAATACCAAATCGTTTGTTTTTTTAAGCTCTTTTAAATGGTTTCAGTTAAAATTGTTGAATTTTAAAAATTAAGGTCGAAAAATGCCAAAAACCCATTTTTAACCCTTTTGAAACCCCATAAAACCCCGTTCCAATGGTCCGATCATTCTGGTTCGCGAACTCAACCTAATAGATGCTGGCTTACACCCCTGTACCAAATTTCATCAAAATCGGAGGTTCCGTTCAAAAGTTATCGTGTTAACGGACACATAGATATATATATATATATATATATATATATATATATATATATATATATAGATATATATATATATATATATATACATATATATCAATTTGAACGAACGGTGTTTTTGGCTTCTAGGGACCTCAAAACGAAAAAGTATCATGGTCCCGGGCTTAGGTCTTACCGTGACTACTACCGTAATAGCGTATTCCCTATAGGGAAATTCGCTAATATTCCCTATAGGGAAATTCGCTAAAATGGAGAAATGGTAGTTAAAACCACTGCATAACAATATTTATTTTAATTATATAAATATATTTACACATAGTAAAACAACTTTGTTCACTACAGTTAGTATTCTTCTTCACCTCACTGACATCCAATAAAAGGTTCAACTCTGTTTTTGCGCATGACAAATTTAATTTTTCTATCCATGTCTTCATTGTATATTGCCTTGCATCTCATGAAGTTCACTCTACGGCGAGTCTAAAAAATAATTAACATTAGGTTCTACTAAAATACCAGAGGGGATAAAAAAATGAATACACTCACTAAGTTTTTTTCCTCCACTACATTCAGACAAACAAAAAATGTTGGCAATATTTCAATTAATCATGCACAAATAAAACATTGATATGTATAATGTGATTCCCATAAGTTTTTGGTAGGACTGTCAACTATATCTCGCCTTATCTTCCAAACCAAAATATTCTCATATATTTTGGTTTGAATATTCTGGTAAAAAAAAAACAAAAAAAAAAAACAGATTAAGAAAATGACAACAAGGAGAGGCACCAGAAAATGCTCTTTAACTGTTTGCAAAAAACGTGTATTGAAAAAAACAACACAATCAAATTTAGGGCAATTTTTTACAAATTAAATAAAAAATAAAAAATTAGGAACACTCTTTCCCTATCAAATATGTTATCATCCAAAAAGCTCCTTATGAACTAGGTATATCAAATGTCACCATTCAAGATTCAGGAATCGTTGAAAATATGCTCCGATGTAATTAACCATGAAAAATACATAAAGAATTTGGTTTTAAGTAGGAGTGTGCAAGAAGTGATTTTTGAGGTTGAGTCTAGTTGAGCCAAGTTTTTTTAACTCACGAGTTTCAAGTTTTCTCAAAATAATTGGTGTGCCTAAAATTATTTTAAATGAATACAATACAGTTAATAGTAATAAAACAATGAAGTATCCCCCTAGTGAAAGATGATAGGAATATTTTGTGTTTACATGTATATTTGTTGTTTTTAATTTTTAAATGATGGCAAAATATACCGACTACATTAAGAAAGCTCAGTTAAATTGTCTTCTATCACTCCCCATTTATTACTTTTTTCACCTGTTAGTTTGATCAACACCCAGGCACAAAACTCATCATTCCGTCGATCATGAGTAATGGCGGAAAAAGGAGGGAGGTATGTGCATTAAAATATTTCCAGTATCCTTGCCAGCAATCATCATATCACCTATGGGCTACAGCTGATATTTATAGCCTAACAATCTCTTACGATATGAAGCTAACCAGTATTCTTTTGATTTAACTTGATTTCCTCATACACTATTTGAATATGCACAAGACACACATCGTTGTAATCTCAATAAAACGCTGATCAAAACCATATAAGTTTGAGAGACATTTTATTACCAAACTAATGGATTTTGCCTTAACAGAATACTGTACTTCTCACTTAGCAACCTGCTTATGCGTACTACCTCGATTTAAACCATTCACCCTATTTATGTTAATGAAATTAACATAATGTACATGTTGTAATCTATACTTATTTAATACGCTAAGGGTTTTTTTGTCTTGAGAACTCCTCCAACAATTTTCAACCGATTTTCAAGTTTTTGGTGTCGTTGGATAGGGCTTGGTCTGTAGTTGTTTCCGCCAAAAATTGATGAGAATCGGACTGAAAATAAAGGCGCTATTCACCATTGAAATCTCAAAATTTCCCATTTAAATAACATTGGGACTGAATAAAGCATTTGAAACATCTGTTAATAATCAGCTGTAAATACATGAAGTTATTGGCGATTGAAGATATTCACATTATTGGATTGGTCGGATGTCATTGATTTAGAGCTAAAGTAACATTTGTACTGTATTTAAATAAATTGCTCGATTTCGAGCAACACTTATACTAGTCTAAATTAAATAAGGATTAAAATAATAAAAGTTTTATAGTGTTTTAAACTTGTTGAACATATTATTGTGCCCTAACAAAATAACCCAATTCCTGTCTCGCGACCCATGCGAACAAAGATTACCACCAATACAGTTTAACAAACTTTTTCTGACTTAGACTATTTGTAACATACATTTGTTATACAAGGTTATAAATCATTGGACACATTATAATTAATTAAATAAATTAACAAGCTACATAGAAATATGGGAATAATTTCATTTAATAGTAAATAAAAAAGCAGTTTAGCTAATTCAAATTGTTTGGCGCCCCTAT